>CM040986.1:3355015-3397875 GCA_022985145.1 Pangasius djambal | reverse complement strand
TGCAAAGGATTTGCAACCAAGTATTAAAAAAGTGAAAGTTTGATTTATGATTATTATTCTGTCCCATTACTTTTGGTCCCTTAACAAGTGGGAGGCACATATATGCAAACTGTTGTAATTCCTACACCGTTCACCTGATGTGGATGTAAATACCCTCAAATTAAAGCTGACAGTCTGCAGTTAAAGCACATCTTGTTCGTTTCATTTGAAATCCATTGTGGTGGTGTATAGAGCTAATAAGCTATGTTAGAATTGTGTCGATGTCCCAATATTTATGGACCTGACTGTATATTCTAGGTTATCTTTAGGTTAGGTTAGGTTCAAGTTTATTGTCATTGTCAGAGTACGAGTACTTTATACAGTATATCTGTATATTATCTGTAAATACATTGTATATGGATATGTACATCGTATATACAACAGTACCCAGATTATCCATGGATGTACATATCTCTTACATATATTTATGAGTAATACTTGCATATATTATATATATTTTTTTTTTTTTTAAACCTATTATAGTTTTTTTTATTATAACCTAGTGTAATTAATGTTTATATTGTTATCTGCTCAATAGCTACTTCACATATTCACCACCATCTATCCATCTATTTTCCTACAACAACACAATACTTTGAATAATGCTAAAGCTAAAGCTATTTGTTACTTTCACTATATGGCCAAAAGTATGTGGACACCTTACCATCACATCCAGATGTGTGCTTTTTGAACATCTCATTCCAGATTAAGTCCCCCTTTTGCTGTTATAATAACCTCCTGTCTTCTGGGAAGAGTCTTCATGTAGCTCACATTGTGCTGGAACAGGTTTGGGCCTCTTAGTTCCAGTGAAGGGAAAATGTAATCCTACAGCATACAAAGAAAATACAATTCTTTACAATTGTGTGTTTCCAAATTTTATGTGTAAAACTACACACAAAGTAGTTAGTGTGTATCAAAAATATATATATTTAATATCATCACCTAAATGAATGACCATTAAGTAATAAGCATAAACATATACTTTTCAGTAGTCTAGTGTTGACTTTGACTGGTTAGAGGTTTCTACAGGGTCAAGCATCTCAGATTATAATAATAATAACGATAATAACGATAATAATAATAATAATAATAATAATAATAATAATAACAAAAATCATTATTATTATTATTATTATTATTATTATTATTATTAACCAATCAATCAATTGATTAATATTAATTAATATTATACAACTAAAGGCAGATGTGTAAGGTGTGTTATTGCAACTGATATTAAAAAACAATCATATTTGAAATATGTTAATCACATATTTACAGTTAGGTCTGTGTCGTGTTTGGTCAAGAAAAAAGGTAAATTGTGTAGATTTTTGTGCAGAAATTCAGAGTGTGTGAATATGAAGTGTGCATTTGTGTATGAGAGCATGGGGCAAGAAAACGTGTATATACATGGACATGTACCATGGTACATGGTCAGAGAGGGAAAGAGAGAGAGAGAGGGAGAGAGAAGGGTAGTAGATGAAGAGAGAGGGAGAGAGAGAGAGAGAAATTTTCCTCTACGGTTGTCTGGACATATACGTCAGTGATTTAATAGAGGCGCTTGATCTCCTGCTGTCCCCCATCTGCTGGTCACAGCAGGATGACGTTGCACTTTAAGTCCATTAAGTTGCCCATTAGGTCAGTCTTTTGTGACACGTTTTTTCCCCACTTTTTCTTTAAACCTAGCTGTCCTGTGTGACACACGTACACACACACACACACACACACACACACACACACACACACACACACACACACACACATGCATACATGCAGGTCTGGGTAACTGAGTTTAAGAGTGTGGCCATGCTGTGACTGATTTGCTCTTGGTGGGGCTCTGACAGTAATGACTACAACAGCAAGGTCTTTAATGCAATAAGCAAACTGCACACAAATGACTACAGGACAGTCACTCACACTCATGTCTGACACTGGTCAGTCGTCATCTACAAACACACACTCATACAAACATGTGTGTGTGTGTCTGTGTGAGAAAGAGAGAGAGAGAGAGAGAAAGACCACTTGTTGAAATGTAAAAAACACAGAGCTCCAGCTTGGTCAAGTCTTTGTTCAAGTTCAAGTTCACTTCAGACTAGATCCCGTTCCTCTCGTTTATGGAGACAGACAGGAATCTAACTGCATAATACATGCTACTCTATCAATGACTATTGTGCAATCATTTCAGTGCAAACAATATAAATGCAAATTACCTACAGAGAAAAAGTCACAGTAGATACTCTACTGCTTTAATTCATGAGAAGCTTATAGTTTTACAAGCTACAATTTCTAGGTAGCCCATCTTTTCTTCATCTTCAATCTACTTCAGTTTAGTGCTTAGTAATTTTAGCATTAAGGAATTTTCAAAGCATTGCATTGAATTGCTTTAACAATTTTAACAATAGGACAGCTTAATCCCAAAAAACATTAAAATGGCCTATGGTCAGAAATCCTGCACCTTACTTTTATGTATGTTTTCTATTTTAAGTTGCCATTCATTAGCCTAGTTCATTCATTGTCTATTTAAACTATTTGTAAGTTTATTTATATTTATTTTGGGACTTTGTTTTGCATATGTTTATTTAAATTCGTGTTGTAGTTGATACTTACTGTGCAATATCTTTGAAAGTAAATAGTCAAAAATTGTGGATTTGGCATTGTGGACATCCCAAGTGAGTATATGAATTGCATTTAGGGGCCACAAGCATGGGCCGCTCAGAGGACATTCCCGAGCTGAAAATCAGTCCCACTCCGGCCCTGACAGAGCAAACAAAAGGCACGCTTTCATGAGGAGTCCATGTTGTTTTTTTTCCCTGCTTCACACATCGAACGTTCTGTGGTGGGAAATGATGCTATTACAACCTGCACATTATACACTGCTAGTACAGTTATATACAGGCAGACAAGCATATCACAAACCTAACTGTCCTTGTTTGATTCATACAACAAAAAAATATTGTCACTTTCAGATATGTTGGTTGCCCCTAGCGCAATGAGTTCAGACTTTATTTACGAAGCCAGGAACTCGCCATTGACAGGAATGACTTTCCACTGACATGTTTCACCACATGAATATTTAATCTGTTACAAATGAAATAAAGAGGGGGCACAATAGCAAAACAATGGCCTGTCAGAAAGAGAGAGGCAGTGGAACTTTCCAGAAACGTGGGATGGGGGAAAAAAAAAATGTCTAGCCACCCCAATTGTAGTGCTGCTCTGTGTGTGTGTGTTACAATTGCCACCACCCAAACTGAATCACCAAGATGTGAAATACATCATCTAGTTTCTGCTTTATTTAGATCCTACTGAGGAGTGATGACTCATGAACATGAGCTACGCGGGGGGTTTGGGGGGGGGGGGGGGGGTTGTGTGTGTGTGGGGGCAATGTGTTTCTGCTTTATTTAGATCAGTGTGTGTGTGTGTGTGTGTGTGTGTGTGTGTGTGTGTGTCTGTGTGTATGTGTGTGTGTTTAGCTTGCCTCCACTGAATGAAGTCTGTGCCAGGATTGTTTCAGATGACAGTGTGATATCACACCAGATACATTATAGACTATGTGAAACACATGCTGTAGTTTTCTATTCATACTCATGTTTCATTCAAATATTCATTTATATTAATGTGCTTTTAGTGAGATAGAGGAAGACAGACAGACCCAGAATAAGAGAGATGGGTTTAATTAGTTATTTAGTTACTATTCTCACACATTTATTTAAAAAAAAAAAATCTAACTACATATATAACTACATTTGTATGAAATAATCATATCACCTTAACTGTTTAAAATTCTACTATTTTCAAAATGAGATCAGGATCTTTTTCATTATATAAAATGAAATGCAAGGAGCAAGTACAAGAAAAGTCTAAAGGAAAGTGTAAAGAATAGATTTGTTTTTTTCAAATGAGTAGACAAATTTTCAGTTACACTCAGGTAAAATACAGTGTGTGTGTGTGTGTGTGTGTGTGTGTGTGTGTGTGTGTGTGTGTGTGTGTGTGTGTGTGTGTGTGATGATTTATAATTTGCGTAATGAGAACCATGCTAGTTAGTTACCTTAAACCTCAGAAACAAAATGTGTTAAGAGTAAGAGGGAAAACTGTATAAATTTAATGTTTTGTGTCTGTTCCTTTAAATGAATCACTTGTTTCTCACTCTCACAGTCAGGTCCCCCTCATGACAGTGAGAGCAACATGACATTATCAAGGCAAAGGGCAGACATTTTGTAAGCAGTGCTTGGATGTGTAAGAGGAAACCAGCAGAATCAATCTGAGCTGATTTTGTAGTGACACTGAGATTTCAGATAAACTGATTTTATGGCTAGATGGTAGTGAACTCCAGAGTTTGCTCAAAAGACCAACACTGCCAGTCAGGAGTTTTTGAACACCTGGAGTTTTTTTTTTTTTTTACAGTTTAATAACTATTATTGACAAACAAAATGATACAGAATAGCAATTAAATAAGGAAAGCTAAATATTTGTGGAACCTATTAACTGCTCACTCTTAGACCCTATTATTTCTCTAAATGAGTGTGTTATCAAAGACAGGAGCACTTTGTGGGTAAAATAGTGATAGTTACCAACTCATAGTTCCAGCAGGTCTGGATGCTTACAGATTCTTTCATTCTCTTTTTTTCTTCATTTTTACCCAGAAGCACATTCTCCTAGTCACTGTGTACAAGGATGAAAACAAACTATTAATCAAATCACAGGGCCTGAAATGAGTCACTGATACTATCATTCAATTAGTCGCCTCACATCAACATACACTCATAATGTGTCATATACACATATATTTATATAAAAACGTAATTATGTAAATGTAGCACTTTTTCATCAACATTAATCAGCCATGGTCTTAAAAATGATACTGTGGTACAACTGTGACTTTGCCTCCAAATAATATATTTCCTTAATATGCTTAAAATTTTGATTATTTCAGTTCAATTAAGTTCAATAACATCTGTAAAAAAAAAAAAAAAAAAAAAGTAAAAAAATAAAAATGGCATTAATGGTCATACAGTTACACCACATGATATTTTAATTCTTCTAATAAAAATGACAAATAAATTAAAAGACTGAAAAAAAATCCTTTCTATATTTTTTACTGCCAAAAATCATATCATATTTATCATATCATATCATAAAGGCAAAATCATATCATATTTATAAACAAATCAAGCAAAACTCCTGTTTTTCCTTCATTTTGAAACACAGATGAATTGTCCTTTTTATAAGCCTGCAGAAAAAATAACTCTCCCAGTCTGCAGAATTAACTATAGAAATGTTAGATAATATGGCAAAAATAAATAAGTAAGTAATGCTCTATAAAATACACCTGAAGATTTAAGTCACAAGATGCTGCACACTACGTGATATTTATTTCAAATACTATGTCATATGTCACTTTATGATTTATTTGAAAGGACACAACATGCATGCACATACACACAAAAGAAGGTATCCATTCTCAGTTCAGCTGGTTGGTTGTAGGAGATGAAACAAAACTCAACATATTCAATGATGAGAACAACAACATTAGGTGTGTTCCAGCTCAGCTGCATCTCTCAGAGAAGACAGACAGCTATCAAGTCAAACAGTTTTCACATAGTGAGTGTCTTGTTTCTGTTTCTCTCTGTTTCAGTCTAACTTGTGCAGTTAGTTATGAAATTACAGTACAGTTATGAAATTTATGCAACTTTGTGAATACCAGATGTGAACTTATGCTCATATTTTAAGGGTTCCTAACCTAAATCCTTGCACTGTTTTCCTTATTATAATCCAATACCACATTTGCATTTCTAACAACAGTAAAATATACTAACCATTAAAACATTAAAATATTAATTGAAATTTATTTTATAACAATATCTTGTTATTTACATCTACATACAGGATCCAGAAACCCCAAAGCATCATGGGAGCCCCAGCAAGTATTAGTATTGCCATTATATTAGCAAGTATTAGCAAGTATTGCCACAATACAGTGAACTGATATACACTTAGATTTATTTAATAAAGAAGTGGATGTTCGCGGATTTGAGTAACTCAAGGTAGTGTTTATTGGTTTATAGGTTACAATAAATGTTAAATAAAATATTGTCTGCTCTCAGAAACTAAGAACTGAACACTCAGTTTTAAGCAGTTCTGCCTGCAAATTAGGTCAAGAAATAATTTTATAATTTTATCGATCATTTTATATAAACCTGTTAAATAATCAAAAATTTGTGATATGTTTAATTTAGTGCTGTTGAATGTATTTAAGTTTATATTACATAGTTTGATTAATTAATTTTAATAATTTAGTAATTTTTTGGCAGCATGGTGGCACTCAGCTCCAGGGTCCCGGGCACAACCTTGAGCTCAGGTGAGTGTCTGTGTGAAGTTTTACATGTTCAGGTGTCCATGTGGGTTTCCTCCCACTGTGGAAAAGCATGCCATTAGGTGGATTGGCTAAGATAAATTACCCTAGGTGTGAATGAGTGTGTGAATGTGTGTGTATGTGTGTGCATAGTTCCCTGCGATGGACTGGCACCCCATCCTGAGTGTATTCCTGCCTCATGCCTAGTGATACTGGGATAGGCTCTGGATCCACCATGATTCAATTCAATTCAATTCAATTCAATTCAATTCAATTCAATTCAACTTTATGTGTATAGCGCTTTTAACAGTGGACATTGTCACAAAGCAACTTTACAGAAATAGATTCAAATTAAACGAAACCAAAATAAATTGTAAATATGTGAGTTTATCCCTAATGAGCAAGCCAGAGGCGATGGTGGCAATGAAAAGCTCCCTGAGATGATATGAGAAAGAACCAGACTCAAAAGGGAACCCATCCTCATCTGGGTGCTAATGGATAGTGCAATTATAAATAAATCCCTTTTATAACTGTATACTAAATGGACAAATAGTGCAACTGTGCAACCAGTAAATTCATCACAGTTTTCACAGAAGTCAGGTTTGTTGAACCTATCAACTGTCCAATGATGGAGTCCTGAGTACAAAACCTGACCAGGATGACGTGGTTTCTGAAAGTGAGTGTTTGAATTAATTATTTTTGACAGTTATTTTCAATAGAATTTTCCAATGAATCTTGGAGCAGAACATTCTATGACTTTTTAAAAGTTACGGAATATTATATAGTTAAATATTGATTAATAAATAATAAATAACTGATTGTTGTTGGTCACAACAATCATTGTAACTGATTGTTATTGTTATTGCTATTGGATTTAATTAAGCGACTATGACATATTTATCTTGTTTTTATGTGATGTTAAATGTGTGAAAGGCAGAGATTGTGAGCTCCTTCTGTATTGAGGTCACAATGTTGACACTGACCAGGATAAAGTGCTTACCATCCTATATAAGACCTAATAACCTGCTCTTTCTCTGGCTACATGGTGGACATGGAGGATCATAACTGACCAAAATTTCACTCAGTTACTGTGGAGCAAGACCATTCAGAGACTATCAGTGAGCTTGATATTGTTCCAAAGCAGCTTTAGAGAAATCTGGATGTAGATTTAGATCACAAATGAGCAAGCTGGAGACAACAGTGGCAAGAAATAACCCCCTGCGATAACATGAGGAAGAAACCTTGAGAGGATTGCCAGACTCACAAGGGAACTCATTCTCTTCTGGGTGACTCTGGATAGTGGGATTATCTTTACAGTATCCATGTGGGAGCATCTACAGGAACAGAACATAGGTCACAAGTGCAGAAAGCTGCAAGCATCAGGATAAATTAAGCTGATCTCTAGGCCAAGAGGAGCCACAGCAGTAGCTGTGTATCAGGATCTGGCACAGGGGTCTCAAACTCAAATTGGCTAGGTGCCATTGCTGTGACTGACATCTCAGAGGAGGGCCATTTTAACATTCAAGCACAACAAGAAAGCGCAGAATTTCTGGAATTTAATTGCTGAGATTTTAACTCATATTTCTTTTAAATTACATTACTAACATATTTTTGTTATACTTCACAAAAATGTAAACAACAGTGTCTGTGCATTATGTTATATATATATATTTTTTAATTTTTAACAGTTACTTACTTTATTTTAACTTAAGTAACTTATTAAAACTGTGCTGAACTAACAACCTTACACTGAACAAATGCGATCCCTGAATACATTTGCAAACTATTGTATTTCTTGCCAGACACTTGGCAGCACTTCTGTTCACACACCTGAGCCACGTTTGCCCTGATGGAGTTCACAGCTGAAACCCTGAGTACAGCTTCAGCATGAGCATCACTAAGCCTGGACCTGAACTTGCATTTACTGAAGTTCATAGTTGAGAAAAGTTTATCACACAGATATGTGCTTCCAAAAAAGGCGACCTTCAACATACAGTCCTTCATTAACTGCCTTTCAGTGAATGGCTTTCCTGCTTCAGCGATAATCTCACTCACCACATAACTCGCTTCAACTGCAGCATCAGCATCCTTTCTGGCTCTGTGGAAAAGGCTGTGTTGGGACGTTAGCGCTCTCTGCAACTGTGTGGCTCGTTTTTTTCTCTTGTCTTCCTGGTACTTCTCATATCGGTCTCCATGTTTAGTCAAGTAATGACGCTTGAGATTGTATTCCTTTAGAACAGCAACTTTTTCTTTGCATATCAGACAGGTGGCATTTCCATTAAATTCCACAAAAATACTGCAGTGTCCATCTTTCCTGAAACTGTCTGTGTTCATCATCCACTTTCCTTTTCGGTTTGGAATAAGACATATTTTCGTTCACAGCCAAACAAAAAATAAACTGCTAAAGCCCCGAAACCAGCTAACTTCTGATCAAGTCTGCTGGCAAGCCTGGGTTTTTTACGCTATCACTATATATATATATGGCTCAATATGGCTCAAAAAACAGTATATTTTTTTAATTATTGAACCGTTTTTTGTTTCTAGTACATATTGAATGCGATATCATCAAAAGTTCTGGTTCTAGTAAGGACTCTGGCTGCTGTATTCTGTACTAACTGGAGCTTATTTATGGAACATTTAGACAGTATCTGCATGTTCATACATTATAATATATTATATATAATATTATATTACATTATATTATCTTGGCTTAGCAATGTTTCTGAGATGGAAAAAGGGTATCTTAGCAATATTATCTATATGAGCTTCCAGTGAGAGGATCAATAATCACACGAAGGTCTTTCACTACCGCATGTGATGTAACTGAAAGACCATCAAAAAAAACGAAAAGAAAAAAGAAAGCTTGCTTCTAGCTGCATGTGGTAAGTAGGAGGAAGTTACTCAGTATCCAGCGTCTAATGTCCTTTACACGTTCCTCAACTTTATTAAGCTGGTGTATGTCTTCTGACTTTGCTGAAACATACAGCTGTGTGTCATTGTCGTAGCAGTGGAAGCTAATACATGTTTATGTATCATTGTTCACAGAGGTACACTATAGAGTATTGTGAATCTTGTATGATATTGTATATTACTCTAATCACTCAAACCACATGAAGAGGTGGTTTGGGACACATAACACCACATAACATTTGTAGTGTGAATGCGAAAATGTCCCGACGTGTCGTGGACAGCAATGAAGGACAGCCTAATCGACTGTGTCATTGCCCTAGCTGGAAAATATGTAATCATTGCAAGACTGTTTCGAAATCACGATGAAACATAGAGCTCTTCACTGCTAGGTTAACAGATAAAGGCAATGCCATAACAGCAGAGACGAAAGCAGCTGATAAGTGTATATTGGCCTATAGTCTGATAGCTGATGAGGGTTGGGTTTTTTGAATAACTTTTTTGGGTTTGTTAACTGCTAGTTTAAAGATTTAGGTACATAGCCTGTGCTAAGAGAGGAGCTGGTTATTTTTACTAGGTACTGGTATTATTTGTTTAAGAAACTGTGTAGGTGAGGAATATTGTACACAGTTGATTACTTTGATGAGGAAATCAGTGAAAATAATTCAGTTGGTTGGATTGCAGTAAATGATTCTAATTACTGTGGTTATATTGTTCTCTACATATCTTGTTTTTAAATTGTCTGACTTCAAGCTCATACTCTGAATTCTCTGTCTAATGTCATGAAAAAAAAAAACCCTCATCAAGTAGCAAGTCATCGATATTACACACTGTTGAATTTCAGTGTGCTTCAGTGACGGTCTTATTTCTAATTAACTTTGCTCCTATATTAAATATATAAATAGGAATAAATATAAATAAATAGGATTATTTTTGGTGACTTCTTTTAGGGTGGAGAGACATGGTGGTTTAGCAACAATAAAACCTTTCCAGAATTAAGAAGACTCCTTCCATTCAATTTGGATGACTACCAGTTTGTTTTGATGTCATTTATATTCAAACTTTCAAATGGCCTTTTATAATGTGTGAGTGTGATCATTATAATAGGGTACTAATTTTTTCAGCCTAATTATTTTTTGAGGGACCAATTATCTAGAGTGCAGCAGATTATTGGCTCTAAGCATTCAGTCACTCAGTCAAGGTCTGTGGTATCAGAGGATGAACCAATTTTTTCCCCCATAAAGCTGGGTATAGAAGCTGACATAACTGTTTGAGGCAGTAGCAAGGTGAATTGCATATACTGTATTATTATAAGATACATATTAAATTTATTGAGATAGTGATCAGATATCATTTCAGACTGGGGTAGTGTGACTTTTTTCCCATATTCATGACAATCAATCCAATGGTAATGAGTGGGTCCTGTTATATTCAGACAGGCCACTACTGAGTCTAAAATAAAACACTGCTATCTTGGATTTCTGTTGAAACAACTAGACTTGAGAGGAAGTCTGCAAATTCCTGTAGAAATTGAGAATAGGGACCTGGTGGTCTGTAAATATTAATACTAATTAGACCTATACAGGTGTGTCTTACTTGTTTTCAGCAGTAACGCATCATTCCTAACAGGGTATTGTTTACATAAATTAATGTTTCTCTGCTTTCATGGTGCCAGTAAGTTTGCTAAGTTAAGTGCTTTCGCAGACAGTTGCTTATTACAAGGTTCTCTATTTTTGTCTAAATGGAGGAGAACTGGTTGAGCTGGCGTCTCTGACGTACACAAGATACGGACGCTAATACTTCTATGTGAGTCATCGCTATAAACATGCTCTACACCGCTCTCTCTCCTTCATAATGGGTTTTGCCACTGCATGTAACATTATTCTATTAAGAGTTATAACTGAAGGAATAAAAGGCATGACAGCATGGGGAGATCATTTATTGTAATATCAAAGATCAGAATTCATCTTAGGAAAAGACTGATTTAAACATGAAGCAGCAGGTGATGGGGCAATTACATTTTCATCTGTAACACCCCACCACACCACACTATCATTTGTTTCTTTGGCAACCTGGTGTTATTCTATGACATTCTATGACCCAGACAGCCAGTAAGGTTAAACATGGAGCAGAAGAAAGTTTGTGCACTAGGAACAGTCTAATTTCTAACTTCAGGCTTTATACATAATGTACAATATTACGTAAGAGAAATCGAATCATTCTTAGATAAAATAACTCCAAAATTAATTGCCACCCTTCATTAAAATGAGCAAAAATGTCAAAATCTTTCTTAAGTAGTGCAATTTTCTGCTAAACAAATAGTTGCCCCCAAAAAAGAGAATATTATAATCTAGAGTATTAAATGCTACACTAAACTGCACTTACCTTTCTGATAATTAATATTTGGTGAAGTCTCTTCTCAAGAGAATGAGCTTCTGAGCCTGTGTAACAAGGTTGGAAACACTACTGTTGTTCCTGTAGAACATTTCAAGCTCCTTTATATTATTAGTTTTGTGCATGTGGACTTCCTTTTTTAATGCAGACCAAAAGTTTTGGTTTCAAATCCAGAGTCATCAAGTTTGTCTTCCTGTAACTATCTGTGCCTTGATTTCGAAAGAACCATCTACGGTATGACCAAATTAGGGGAATGCGATGACACTATCTGTATCCATATTCGGATTTAAACCTGATCCGAATAAACCTGGTGGTGCCCTAAACTGAAAACAGTTAAATTAAATATGAAACCTACCACTATGCCCCCGGAAATGCTGGAAAACACTGGACCTCAACCTCTACTATATCACTCCAGTTCACATTTAGTTTCAACTATTTATTTATTTATTTATTCTTTATCCTGCTTGTGTCATGATTATTTTTTTTGTACCAGCCTATGCTATTTTGTAATGACTTTAGTTGCTTGTACTTCCCAAAATGCACAATATGGTCAAGGGTTTTTGGACACCTGGCACTTATACACCGATCAGCCATAACATTAAAACCTAATACCCACTTGTGCAGCCAAAACAGCTCTGACCCGTCGAGGCATGGACTCCAAAAGACCTCTAAAGGTGTGCTGTGATATCTGGCACCAATCCAATCGAGTATCTGTGGGATGTGCTGGACAAACAAAGATCGATCCATGGAGGCCCCACCTCGAAAGTATAGGACTTAAAGGATCTGTTGCTAATATCTTTGTGCCAGATATCACAGCACACCTTCAGAAGTCTTGTGGAGTCCATGCCATGGGTCAGTTTTGTCAGCACAATGGGAACCTATAAAATATTAGGCATTAGAAAATGTGGACACTTGGCACTTACAGTATACTCCTATCAGCCATAACATTAAAAACCACCTGCCTAATATTGTGTAGGTCCCCCTTGTACTGCCAAAACAGCTCTGACCCACTGAGGCATGGACTCCACAAGACTTCTGAAGGTGTGCTGTGATATGTCTGGCACCAAGACGTTAGCAGCAGATCCTGTCCTGTAAGTCGCGAGGTGGGGCCTCCATGGATCAGACTTGCTTGTCCACCACATCCCACGGATGCTCAATCAGATTGAGATCTGGGGAATTTGGAGGCCAAGTCAACACCATGAACTTTTTTGTCATGTTTCTCAAACCATTCCTCAATTTTTGCAGTGTAGCATGGTGCCTTATGATGCTGAAATAGGCCCCTTCCATTAGAGAATACTGCTGCCATGAAGGGGTGTACTTGGTCTGCAACAATGTTTAGGCAGGTGGTACATGTCAAAGTAACATCCACATGAATACCAGGATCCAAGGTTTCCCAGCAGAACATTGCCCAGAGCATCACATTGCCTCTGCCGGCTTGCCTTCTTCCCATAGTGTGCCCTGGTGCCATCTGTCTGGTGCCTGACTTGTCTGCAATGCACTATATGTTCTGACACCTTTCTAGCATATCCGACATTAACTTCAACAATTTGTGCTACAGTAGCTCTTCTGTGGGATTGGACCGGGTACCGATTCACCGGTTGTCCTTCCTTGGACTACTTTTGGTAGGTACTAACCACTGCATACTGGGAACACCCCACAAGACCTGCTGTTTTGGAGATGCTCTGACCCAGTCGTCTAGCCATCACAATTTGGCCCTTTTCAAAGTTGCTCAGATCCTTACGCTTGTCAATTTTTCCTGCTTCCAACACATCAACTTTGAGAACTGGCTTTTCAATATTATTCACTTCAGTGGTTTTAATGTTATGGCTGATTGGTGGAACAGTTTGGGGAAGGCCCATATACGGGTGTGATGTTCAGGTGTCCACAGATTTTTGGCCATAGAGTGTATAAAAAAACTAGTAGCTTGATTTAAACCACAGCAACCCGGACGAGGCAGTTACTAAGGATGCTGTGCACGCATCACCACACATTCATGAACGTGGTCTTTGTTTGTCATGAGAGCTTCATATCTGCTCAATTGCACCTGTATGAAAGTGAAAACCTTATACTTGAGTGATTTTTTTTTGTGGTGTACTGTGTACTGTACTGATGCACACATCTATTCAGATCACCTCTAGTCTACTTCACCTCTTATTCAGATGCCCTGTGAACCTTTCTAGCAGGTTTTCTAAAAAAAATTTAAAAAAAGGAAAATAAATAAATAAACCCTTTGTGTGCCTCCTATTTGTATCTGTATTTGTATTAGCTTGGAACAGATATCTGAATAATGTATTTTCTATTTGGTTACAAGCCTAGTCTCAACCTCTTGGCAGAGGCAACCAGGTTTTAGGCTTTGTACTTGATGCCATCAATCTTCTCCAGAGCCCCCAAAACAGAACCAAAGATTTAATGATCCACCACCAGTGGGTTTCGAAGGCTTTTGCTTGTATATAGCCCCTCTTTTTGCCGAACATGTTGGTATTATGGAAAAGTTTAAGTTTTTTTCTCATCTGACTACAACACGCAATTCCAGGTATTTTTGTATTTTGTCTGTTGCTCTCAAGAGAGGCTTCTTTTAAACAACTCTCCAAAAACAGCTACTGTTAGAGGTGCGCTATCTGATAGTTGATTTCTAAAACGTCAACTCCAAGAATGTACTAAACTATTCTGAAACTGTTATTTTTGAGGGCTTTATTTGCTTCCCTGACCCTCCTCACTGCATTATGTCCTTTTCCTGGCAAAATATAATTTTGTTATCACACTGATTGTACTTAATGGTATTTTAAATTCTTATCTAAAATAAAAAAAAATATTTGTCATTTTGTGTTCATCTTGAGGAAATAAAGGGATATTACATGTATGCAGCCTCCTGTAATGTTAAAGACTTTACATTTACAGCATTTGACAGAAACCCTTATCCAGAGCAACTTACATTTATCTCATTTATACAAATGAGCAGTCGAGAGTTAAGAGCCATAGTCAAGGGTCCAGCAGTGGCAGCTTGATGGTGCTGGGATTTGAACTCTCAACCTTCAGATCAATAAGCCAACCTCTTACCCACTGAGCTAGAAAACCTTTTATTATTAATTACTGCAATTGTGGAGAATTTGAACTGTTGTGCATATTGTTTATTTTAATCTTTTAAAAGGTTGCCTATATTCTAATTGGATTTGTTTTTTTTATTGTAAAAAAAAAAAGTCTGTACTTACATTCATTTTACTGACATGGCAGTAGCTAAGCTGTTTTCAAAATAATGTAGTTTTTCCAGTATCTGACTATTTTTTCAGCAAGTGGTGTAGTTGAATATTATTTTTGAATCAAACAAACTGCTATGTGCAAACTGTTGTATATAGGGCTGCAACAAATAATTGACAAAATCAATAAAATGTGATAATAAAAAGAGTTGGCAAAGAATTTCATTATTGATTATTAGGACTGTGTTCTGAAACAGGCTGTGGCATACTACATCACTTCATTTAGAATGAAAACACATTTGATCTTGAACATGTGATCTTGAGCATGTTACAACAGAGAAAACAGTATGACGCCCTCTAAAGTATGGAAAGTCCTCTAAAGTGGAAACTCTTTATATTACACGACATTATTGGCCTCAAGACATAACTTGTGTTTTCATGTGAGTAATATTTTGATTTGTAATCATTCATTTGTGGGAATATGAGAAATGGTGGAAGCACAATATCCCTCACAATTATTAATGGCCATGTAGTGAGCTTATCTGGTTTTCTAGCTGTATAGTACATTTATGGTCATTGATCTTTCTTGCCCTGTCAGAAATATTATATTGTGCTACTGTGCTAGTAGTTTGTATGAGAAATCGACGGGGTAAAAATGGCTGAACATGGTCTCAAATGAATGATTAGCCGAGAAGTATGTATGTATATTATGCAGTGCTGGGCAGTAGCAAAGCTATTTAAATCGATTAGCTTGTAAGTAGTTAATACTGCAACTTTTTTGTTGATAAATGCTACAATGTTTAATTTTCTTAGCATAAACAATATATATTTTTAATATCTTGTGTGTCAAGTCATCAGGTCACCACCCTGATTTCGGTTCACGTTGAAATTGATTCCAAGAAGAGTCTTTACACTGATTCCAGGCACTGGAACATTTATTCCACTCACTGAAAATTATTCACCCTGCTGAGCCTGAACATTGCACAGATTTTTAGTTATTGTACATATTTATATTATTTGCATGCCCTGTAGTCGCTGCAGCACTCAGTTGTTAGTGTCCATGAGTGACCTGACCCATCACTGAGAGGTACTCTTGACTGGTCCAAGACAGTTTGTGAGGGTGAATGCCTTGGGACTCCTGAACCTAGATGTGCAAGCAGCCTTTGTCCTGATCCTCCTACCTGATTGGTGGAGATTGCAGAAGTGATGACTGGAGAACATAGTGTCCCCGATAATGCTGAATGGTCTTCTTAGACAGCACGAAGTGTAGATGCTTTCAATGATATAGCAGTAGAAATGGACCAACACCTGAGGGGATAGGCATCTTATTTTCAGCCTCCTCAGGTACTATAGCCAGTGCTGAGCTCTGCCAGTGATTGTGGACATGTTCACACCCCAAGACAGGTCCTCAATGATGTATGATCAACTCCTTGGTTTTTTTGGTGTTGAGAATCAAATTGTTGTAGTTGTTGCTGCACCAGACTGCAAGGTTCTGCACTGTTTTGAGAGATTAGTCCAATAACTGTTGTGTCGTCTGCAAATTTGAGGATGGTGTTAGAGGCCCATCATGAAATTTGAGGGTGTAAAAAGGGGGGCTCAGCTCACAGGGCTGGGGTTACTGGCAGTTACAGGTTGTTACACTGTGGCCCAGCTTGTACAGTTTTTGCCAGGGATTACAGTGTTAAAAGCAGAGCTGTAGTCAACAAAGAGCATCCTGGCATGTGAGTTTTGATCCAGCATGGTGTGGATAGCAATGGTGTCATATGTATGTCTGGTGAGTGTCGAGGGTGGGTGGAACAATGCTCTTTATGTAGGACATGACTAGTCTCTCCAGTCACTTGATGATTGGAGTGAGTGTCTCTGGCGTATAGTCATTTAAGCTTGTTGTCCCGATCACTTTGGTATGGAGATAATACTGGCTTCTTTGAGGCATGGGGCGACAGTGCAGAGAGAGACAGTGAGAGGTTGAAGATGTTGGTGAAGACATTTGTGAGTTGGTTGGAACAATGTTTGAAACATGCCCAGATATGCTGGTGCTTTCTGCTGCTTTGTGTGTGCTTACATTTCATAGAGCTTGCCTCACCTCACGTGTGTGTAATGTTACTGAGTGCTGTATTACAAGTAAAAGGTGCTTTAATAAAGTATTAATTAATTAAGGGGTGTATATTAATTAATTAATTATTGTATAATTGTATGCCTCCACTACTGGGCCTTCCATCTGTTTGAGAATCTCTTTAGCTTAGCATCTCAAAAACGAGTGGTTGGATGTTTGTAGGATTTTTTTGGTATTATCATTGTAACCAGCATTGCAAATCTAATGAACTGATCCAAACATGGTCAAGATCACAGCAAGGTCAAATGTCTGAAATAGTACTTCTTTAAGAGCTTTCTTTGTTTGAAATACACTATATAGCCAAAAGTTTGCGGACACCTGACCATAACACCCATGTGTGTTTTTCCCATACTGTTGCCCCAAAGTTGGAAGCACATAATTATATAGAATGTCTTTGTATTATTTGGATTATTTGTAAATCCACTTTAAAGGTGGAAAAAGATACGACATGATCTATTTTGGTTTCTTTTTTTTACACCATAAAAGCCATAACAGGGGACTATTTTGTATCCACTGTATACAGTATAGAGGATTTTCTCTTGAATTAATGTCACAAAACAGTGAATTATCAAAGAAGCTAACTGGTTTGGCAGAGCTTGCCAGCTGACATCAGGTATTTAAGCTATGATATGTTTAAACTGAGGTATTTAACAGCTAGCATCAGCTAATATGACATATAACAAGCAGTGATGACTAGCATTATTGTTCATATTGCAGCAAATGCACAAACACTGCTATTTAATTCAATGTTATATGGCTTATCATATACATTAATATGAATTAGCTAGATATTTCCAGAAACATATTTCCAGATATAGCCGAGGGTAGTGGAGTGAGCCCTCTCTGTATCTGTCGCTTTTTAGTGATTGTTGTTTTAGAGTTAAGTAATGTTAACAGCTTCATGATTAGAGTGATTTACAAATAGAAAAACAAAATGTCTTTGTTATAGCATGTCCTGTGCAAGCCTTTTTATTTTTGCATGTACATTTTGTGCAATAAATTAACATCACAAATGAAAATGCTACAGTCGCTTTTCCTTCAGTGGAATAAAAACCCACCTAAGTGTCTTCAGTGTATGAAAAGAGCTATTTTAAATCAGGAGTAGCTGGTAGCTTGAGAAATTACAATTGCAAAGTAGCTTCCCAAACACTGATGAGAACAGAATGTACTGACACAGAGAAATATGAAGAGATGTACTGATATATATGATGGGTGTTTTGTTAGAAGACTTGCATGCAAACATTCGCTATTTTTATCTCAACTATTTTAGCAAGGATGACATTTCGTAATGTATCCAACCTCTCTTAATCTGTCTTTTCTCTTCTTCTCACAAACAAGCACCATACACATATACACAGCATACATAGTTCTTTGTTGTCTGAGCATCTGGAAAAAGCCACTAATGGACAGATGCACAACACAGTACAAAAAGGTCGATAAAGAACACACAGCAGCGACACACAATAAGAAAGACCGTGTACAAGTCTGACAGAGGATCTGGGTGCTATCTGACGCCTGTATTCTGTCAGCTATGCAAGGACTTCTCACACACACACACACACACACACACACACACACACACACACAGAAAAACACAAACACACAAACAGTATGCTAAATGTCAAGCATAAATCCAAACATCCTTATTCTAAATGAATGCTATTGATTATAACTATTTGATACATTTAGAAGTGGGTTACATTTTTATTCTTTACAGAGACAAATGGTTAAAACAGCAGCAATTGTATTGACCATAAATAATCAGTATCTTGGCAGCAAATTGAAGATAGCTACATAATGTCTTGCAAATGCAAATCCAACGAGTTAGCTAGCTAGATACAGTAGAGTGCTATGCAATTGCCACAGTGTAAGGATTGTATTTAGTACAGTGGACTAACATTAATTAGTGCAGGGGTGTCAAATTCCAGTTCTAACTGGCTAAAGTCTGGCACACTTTTTTACATTCCCTTCTCAGACACACACTCTGACACAATGATTAGATTTCTATTAAGATTATTTATAAATCTAAATCATCAATAAACTAGCAGTTGTCAGTAATTAATAGTCTGTCACAGGATAGTGCACAAAAATTGATTAACATTATTGTGTTAGCATAACAGAAATTCTCACTCATACATACTTCTCCCTTTTTGCAGAAAGGAAGAGCCAGGAAAATTAGAAAGAAGAAAAAGAAGGTGTTCAAATATTAGAAGCTTTTTATTTTTTATTTTTTTTTATTTTTTATTTGATAGAGTAGTAACAGTTAACATAAAGGCTATCAGAAGTTAATTTAGCAACATTATTGTCAACAGTAAATAAATCAGTGCAATAAATTTGGAAAAATTTAAATTTTTGTATCACAAATTTTGTTACATTATTCAAGGACGTTCAAGGCAATTCTTAAAATGCACTCGTGTGGATAAGCTGGCAGCTAAGCTGAAATCATTCATTCGGAAACTGAGTGCATGCAGTGTAATAAAAAATCTCCTTATAACTTAATGATGGATGGAAGACGGGCTGTCTACAGCAGTGTCTGGGAGCTTTTTCTGCCATGTTCATCTCTGGTCTTAGCAGCATCCAAAAATAAATCTGAATTAGCCTTTTTGAGGTAGCATGTGTCATTGGTCAAAGCGGAATTCATTTCTAAAGAGTTTATTTAAATTTTATTTAGCTTTAAAGGACTACGAAAATAATTGTGAGATGAATTCTTCCGGAGCAAGTGCATGCGATTAAAAAAACTAATCTACTTTTCCCAGCATGGTCTTGTGCAGTAGAATTTTCTTATTCTAATCTGAAATTTCTTTAGACAAACAAAATAAACTTAGCTGCTTTCTTTGTGGGTGTGTGAGGATGTTACATAAACTATATAGACATAGACAGCAATAGTAATACATAACAAATCACAATTTTTAGCATTATTGTAAATGTATAACGGTTTTCCTTAATGTTGTTGCAACACTTTCTGTCTGAATGGGAGGAACTGCAGCAGTTCTGGTGTGTCATGCATTTAAAAAGTAGTTACATATAGGTTAAAAATAGGTTTAATGTAGACCTTTGACCGCACTAACTAATCATTATTTCTAGGAGCATAAATAGAACCATGATTTTACACTTGTAAACTTGTAAAAGTGTACACTTGTACCCTTGAACTGTGCGTAACACAATGAAACAACACAATGAAAACTACAGCACACATGAAATCCTCAGCCTATTTACATTATACATCAATGAATCCCTGTGCATGTATAAATCTACTTTCATTGCCAGTAAATCCTTCACCCTCACAATAACAGCTATTACCCGTAAATCAACTATGCTCAAAGGCACATATATTAAACAATGGCTTCCTAATGACACATCAATCAAAACATGTTCCACTGATGGGCTATAATTCCTCAGCTCACATTAAATGGTGTCAATATACCCCTTGATAACAGTTTGACAACATCATGTGAGAGGTCAGCCACAGATCTGCTATCAAAACAGCTGGCTCTGTCTCCAAATCATACATCATATATTTACACGGAGTGGGAAAAACAACCAGGATGGCTACTTATTAATGATTAATAACCAATGGAAGCATTAATAGTGGTATAATGCCTGCAGCAGCTCTGTGTATTGTAGGTTTTTTTTTTCTTTAGTGTGTGTGTGTGTGTGTGTGTGTGTGTGTTGTTCATGTGCTTTAGGGAAAACACATTGTAACCACCATTTGCATCACAAGATCAGACAATTATAAATAATGGTTAAGGTTGAGGCATAATAAACTACATTAAGTAAGAATGAAATTATTGTCTACATTGCACTAAGACATACTGTACTGATCTGAACACAAAACTATTGTGCTGAGATAACCATATATAACCTATAAATAATGCCTGATTTTGGTAAGGATTATTAGGCAACTATAAGGTGTCATGAGTAAAATATAACAATACAGTCATTAAATTGCTGGTGGTGAGATGTGAGATGTGTATTGTTAAAAATAATCGAGGTGGTGTGATGAAGCAGGGTTACTGTTACCACCCATGTTTTATTCTTCCTAAGCCACTGCAGTTTGTCAGAGCGTCCAGGAAAATAAGCTAATTCCTGTTATTAATTACATTATAGCAAGTCTAAAAAGTCATTCCCCTCATCAGACTCTCCTTTTCTCATTCTTGAATTTAATAAAACAAAAAAATGGTTTACATATTATGTTACAGAGGATAACATATCAACGATCATAAGATTTTTTTTTTTTGTTAAATAACAATAGATTTTTTTTATCTAGCTATTATTACCTTTAGATTATGTGGAATGTCTAACATCCAAGCCCCTGTGAATTACTATAGGAACAATAATGTATCAGAATAAGTGCATTAATAAACAGGTAATATATTTATTGGTTTTACTGATTTGCCAAAGCCCATTACAAAGACATGGAAATCAAGAGTTGACTGTTCTTGCATTTTAAACAGGAACTCCAGACATGGGTTGAATAAATTTTATTGGCTTATTTGTCTATTGCATTATTAATTTATTGCTTGACAATGAAGGAGTTGCGGTGAAGACTTTGGTATATTGACAAGGAAATGATTAAACAGGAAAACTTCACTGCTTCTGGAGGCAGTCTGGAATGAAAAGGAGTAGAACTATGTTTTTTGCACCACAAAAAAAAAAAAAAAAAAAAAAAGAATCAGCTTCTATAAGATGATGGAGATGTGAAGTGAAGAGCAGAGTAAGACAGATGGGTGCAATCAGTGTGAAATACATTTACTGTATGTCCTCTGGGGCAATATTTGAACCATTTGTAAGGAGTAGCACTAGGATTCTGTCATATTATGGAGGGTTAAGAAACAGTCAGAGAATTACAGGTGCGTGATGAATAAATCACAGGCGGCACCACCGTGCAGCTTGTAGTGTTGCCTCCTCACAGCTCCAGGGTCCCTGGTTTGAGGCACAAAGGCTGTATAGCTATCTTATAACCACATTCCCTCCACTATGTCTGTGTAATTTTGGTCTTTTTGTTTATTACCACAATAAGTTTGTGCCATGCCAGGTCAAACAAATGTCTAACCTGTAAATGGAAATTTAAAGTGCTGAGCGATACGTTGTGTACACTGCTGAACCCACATTTTTGCTGTTCATGAAGAGGAATATTCTTGGCGAGTTAAGAAACCTTAAGAACATGGTCAACAAGCCTGCAAACACCCCACAGCATCAATGTCCACTTGTGCTCCACATTCCACACTTGGATGAATTCTATTGTAGTTCTACAAGGGAAAGAAATATTGAATGCTGGTCAGCACACATTAGCAGGTGTGACCTTTGAGGTTGAGGTTGAATTGCTGATGGTGTTGAAGTGAACTACAATGAATTGCTGCAAACCATCAAGCTGGACTGTGACCTTTTTAATGTGATTTTTAACAGAAGATAGTAAACAGTCCCAAAGAGCATGACATAGCCAGGACCATTTATTTGCTACCTGACTATGTGTGTGTGGTCCCCGTCAAGGTGCAGACTTTGCTAAATTGACAAGGAAATTATTAAACAGGAAAACTCCACTAATTCTAAAGGCAGTCTGAAGTGAAAGGAAGTAGAACTATGTTTTTGCACCACGAAAAAACATACGATTTCACTATGATTTCATAAACATGGGAAAAACATGGTTAATTTTCATAAGGAAATACATAAAATTAATGAGTACTTAAAAAAGGTTCAATCAAAATCATCCATATTTATTTTAAATTACATAAATTTAAATAAATATTTTTAGGAAAAAAAAAAACTTTTATTCATCCAAATACATATACAGTGTATACTGGGTGATGAACATGTTTTACACCTGAAAAAAATAATTAATTTCATGATTGTAGCAAAAAAAAATAATAAATCAATAAAATAAAATAAAACGTTTAGAAAGTTGTGCAAAAAGTTAGCAAACCAGCTTTGTTCTTGTGTTTATTCTGTGAACAACAGAGCTGTAACATGCAGATCAGTAACTGTGGGTGAGGAATAGGAAAGAGCTGTCCTGTTCCTTCTTTCAGAACAGCCATCATTTTGTACTGATTATCATCTTGGTTTTCTCTTTGAATAAGTATGTCTCTGAATTGCACAATGCAGTGATGGCACCTGTCTATCACTGCATTAGAATCAGAAAGTAAGTTTGTTCATACTATTTCCTTGTAGTCTTTTTTCTTCTAGCCTTTTCATTAACAGTAAGTCCATATAGCAGAACTGACTCCACGTCAGAAAAGGCAGAGAACAAAATGAGAATATTTTTTGTTTACATAAGAATATGGATAATTATCATGCAGACAGGAAGTAAATTAGTGGAGAAAATTAAACAAATTAGAGCTGCTGATGAGTTTATTTTAGATGTGTGATTACACTATTTGCTGTAGTTTGCATAATAGCATACACTGATGCATATAACATGCAGTACTAGTCAGCACAGACCAAATCTAGTCTACTCAGTCCCGAACAGTCAGAATACACAGCATTTAGACATTATTCTAATACTGCTCCAGTCAAGACACACTGTGAAATTAATTTATAATTCAGTCTAATTGTGAATCCTATCATAACATGAATGTGTTTGAATGACTTTAGGCAAAAATCTGCTCGTTGTGTCTGTATGATACTGCATGGGATAGAAGAACAAAGATAAAACTTAAGCACATATGAAATAATCCATTAAGATTAAAGTACAAAATTGAACTAATCACCAGATGTATGAGCGAATTTCTTATGTTTCAGCAATCTTTGATAGGGTCACTGTGAAATTACTGCTCAGTTTTAAAGCCTGTGTAGGGAAGAAACCTATAGAGAAAAAAATTCCACCAAAGCTCAGTTCCCTGTATTAAACTGTCATGTGAACAGATACTGTGTACATGTTGCCTATCCCCATGCTTTTACGATTCAATGTCATTTATATAGCACTTTTAACATTAGATACAGCATCTTTACAAAAAATCTGGATGTAGATTTAGATCCTTAATGAGCAAGAGAAAACTCCCTGAGACAACATGAGGAAGAAACTTTGATTCTGAAAAGGGCACCATCCTCTTCTGGGTGACACTGGAGAGTGTGATTATAAAATCATTGCAGTATACAGGTGTAGAAGTGTAAAACAAAAGGTACTGAGTGTGTTGAAAGGATGTTCAGTATGAACATGTTGTAAACAAGAGTCCTGGGATGACCACAGACGTTTATGATTACAGCAGCTCTTATGGGGAGACTTGGGCGTAAACTGTTTTTAGGAAGCGGAGATCTTTGCGGTATCCATATCGGAGCACCCACTGCACTTCTTGGTGATGATCAGCACTTGATTTTATTGGACAAAACAGGAAAATGGTACAGAGCACAAAGTCAACCAGGACAGAATATCATTCCAAAATGTGTTTAGATAAATTAACAGTATGTTCATGAGTTCAAAAGTGCTGTTTGTATTTACACTGTACACACGTCACAGTACTGTCCATCAAAATCACTGGCAACTCCTCACCCAATTTCTCTGTTTCATGTTTATTTGTGGCTTGATTTGTCCCTCTTTCTTCACTTCACTACATGTCACTTCACTCACTTTACTAATAAAGGAGGAGTGACAGTAAACAATTCAACTAGAAGTATAGGCCTGCTAAAAAAGACAAATGCTTCCTTTCATAATTATTGATAACAGCGCATAGATATATTAGGCTCACAAGACTTGTGGTTGGCGCGAGCAGCTTTGTACTCAGGACTTCTTCCTCATATCGTCTCGGAGTTTTTCCTTGCCACCATCGCCTCTTTCTTGCTCATTCAGGATAAATTCACATATTTACAATTTATTTTGGTTTAATTTCATTTGAATGTATTTATTTCTGTAAAGCTGCTTTGTGACAGTGTCCATTGTAAAAAGCGCTATACAAATAAAATTGAATTGAATTGAAAAAAGAATGAGTAAGGAATCACTCTGATTGACTCATTTGCTGGAGATGCGAACAAAGACTTGATCAACTGGAAAAGGGGGGACATAACAGATCAGAATCAGAACAGGGTGGATGGCTCTGTCTTGTTTTGATATACTTCTGTTTTCATTTTCTTAATAAATAGCACATTATTAAATTACCATGAGCCAACTTTCAACCTGCCCCAGACACAAAGAATATTGCAAAGAGATGGTGAGGCAAACTTTTCCCAGTATGAGAGACAGATTTAGAGAAATACATTTAAAAGATCAATGAAATAATATTCATTATTACTAATCACGCTAAATAATAATATTTAGTAATTATATTTAGTAATTTATATTCTAAAAATATTCTAATCTTCAGCCTATTTATCATTATCTGGGCTTTCTTCAGTATCTCCAACTCAGAACGTTTAAGAAGTCACTTTAAGAGAACATTACAGGAGTACATAACATTCACTCAGTAAAGCATGAAGGAAAATCTTGCCTGTGTTAAAAGGACATTTTAGCAGGTCAAATAGCAGACAAATGTATAATGTACAAGGTGGAAATATATACAGAGGGCTTTAAATTACACTGGGACAGTGGGATAATGATATGACACATTTATAAAACATTATAGTGAAGGATTCTTAGCATTACACATGACAACAGCATTTACTTTCAGTAAATTTAGTAATCTATAACAGGTAGGTAGGTCTTTTGAAACATTTAAAAATGAAAGCCATATATGTAAGTTCAGAGCTGAAACTAAAGCCATTGCAGCATTAAGGCTTCTGTATGGCACCTCTGCTGTTAAGTGGATTTCACATACAGTGGATATAAAAAGTCTACACACCCCTGTTAAAATGCCAGGTTTCTGGTGATGTAAAAAAAAAATGAGACCAAGATAAATCATTTCAGAATTTCATTTCTGAATATAAAATTCTGAATATAATACATAATATAATTTATAAATTTATCCCTAATGAGCAAGCCAGAGGTGGGTCATTGAGAAGACATGAGGAAGAAATTTTGAGAGGAACCAGACTCAAAAGGGAGCTCGTCCTCATCTGGGTGACATGAGATGACATGAGAGTGCGATTATAAATAATTTCCTTTCTATAACTGTATAGTATATAGTCAAAAAGTGTAACCATGTAAACAGGAATTTATGATCTTATGAGCAACGTATGAGTATAAGCATCAGAGTCATTTCTGAATTAATTCTAGTTTTAACATGAAGTCTACTGTATCAAACTGAAGTTATTAACTGTTCAATGATGGAGACTTGTGTAAATTGTTCTTGCAGTTCTTGCAATTACAGTCCTAAGGCTACCCAAGGAAGAACATCCACAGCCACGTCGATTTACTAAATAAACTTTCTGAGAAGTTCTGCATACACAACAATGAACTGTGAACTCAGGCACTTCAGCCTTTCTCATCTGACCATAAGATTTGGGAGGTGGTTGGCGGTGGAGGGACATGAGCTCTGGTCTATCGTTTGTTAGTAATAGCTGACTCCGTGTTAAGGTTCACTATATGGACAAAACTACTGGTTATTAACAACACTTGATTTTATTTACCATTTGCATTTATTACTGGGCCTTTGTGGATAAGACAGGGCACCCCTGCTCTAGAGCAAAGATTTTTTTAAAAATATTTTGTCATCGTTTGTATTTTTGATAGCAATGAAACGTCACATGACGTCAACTTTAGCGCTAAACCAATCGACTGGTTGAGTCAGCAACGCGTGATTATGACGTAAGTGGAATATGGGCGTGGTCAAACATGGCGACTCCCGTGGCGGTTGTGGATAATACAGAAGATTACTCCTTTTTGCCGCTTATACATGATATTATCAAGTGGTATGAGTATTTACGATGCATATAAGATATCGTACGTAGTGTGTAATCCGAATAAAAAGTCAGTGACAGTGGAAATGACTCGCGAAATCATTTTTTTTGTTAGCTAGCTAACGTTAGCTTGCCAGCTCCTGTGATGGTTAACACATTTTCACTCTGTTTTCTTGGATGGAATAAACCGGTTTATCACACGCGCTACTTGTTTGTCTGTATTCAGATCATTTCTCCGCCATCACAGTTTACAGTAATGCTAACCTGTAGTTCGCTTTGTATCAACAGCATGGATAAAGACAACCAGGATGTACACCAGGAGTTAAACAAGCTGAGGACGCGGATCCAGGACACGCGGGAACAGATCTTGGCCATGCCCGGCATCGACCTGAGCGCTGAGGTGCAGCAGCACAAACTCCGCACCCTGAGAGAACAAGTCCGCACCAAGAATCAGCTGTTACAGAAATACAAGGGCTTGTGCATGTTTGACATCCCCAAACCCTCCTGATGTCCATAGAGTAACATTAACTAACTATCAGACTATTGTTTGAAGACAAAAAAACGCCTTTAACGGACACGTGGTGTGGGTCCTGCTCCATATGAGGACACTTTCTTATAAATCAATATACCCATGTAAACCTTTTTATTTTGCATATATAATAAACTACCTGTTTCATATCAGCACATGGTCATATCTGTTTCATGAGTTAGGCTTCAGTTAGGCTAGCCAGCCATTCTGTTGATAAATGTTTGCCCAGTGTTGAAATTGCTTTGAATTATAAATTGAATTATACGTGACTAATATCTACAGTGAATTAGTGCACTGCAGTTGCCTACAGAGAGAAACTTTAATTATAGAGATGTAACCATTTTACTTGAATTGACCTGAGCAAGTTGGATGAAGTCTGCACAGCTGCCTTGGCTCTGGTGTAACCTACAGGTTCTCCTTTAGCGTTAAGGCGACGTGGGTTATGTGAGTTTGGCTAACATAAGTTGTCTTGCATATCCTGTATTTGTCAAACATCTGAAATGTGGGATAATTTAATAAGTCGTTCTAATAATTACATGTTTAGGGCTAGCCCATGAACATATCTTAAACAACAATAAAAAAAGAATCCTGGTGTCACTTAAACTAATGAATTAAAACTCAGAACACGGTAATATTTAAAATAAAGATAATGTCTTCAGTAATCTTTTAGGTTTAGGCCTGCTTTAAACTGCCTGTATCATATGGCCAACATTCCAAACAAAACTAGCCTGTGTGTGTAGTTTGCTTTCTGCATTTTACTCATGCTTCATTAGTGTGTGTGTGTGTGTGTTCACTGAAAAACTGAGGAGTAATGACTGGAGCAAAAGAGGGATATATTAATTTGACAGTTTGTTTATTTCTTGTTTTAAACCATTTACAGTCATAGAAAGAATAAATATTCACAACAATTTGTTCAAAAAGCAATGTTCACTTTCAATGATTTTATAAAACATAAAAAATGTAAACACGAGCAGGTAATTCAACGCTGCAGCTCTGCGCGCGTGCGCCTGTCATCACATGTTTAAAAATGTAGATGGAACAAGCACTATTTTCTCACGTGAAGCTGATCGAGACTACCCAGCGCTCTGGGTCAACCGAACACACTCAGCACTCCGCTAACGGGATTCTCGCGGGTTTAATGAAGCGCGCGACCACAGGGCGTTCAGCTAACAGTTTGGGCCGTGCGCTTGTGCACTCCGCCTCTCCATTCGCGCGCGCACTTCCGTCCGGTGTGCAGTTCAACAACTGTATTTCATCCCGAGTATTTTCATAGTTTTGGAGTGATGCTCTTAGCTGATTACACACCTGTCCTTGCCGTGGGCGCCACCGACCGCCTTTTCCTTGACGTACATGAGGTCGCTGTGCACGCTGGGGCGGCGCGCGAAAGGCGCAACCACACCGTACGCGTCGCAGTCTTTCGGCTTCTTGCCTTTAAAGGACTTGCGGTGGAGCATGTCGCAGTACTGCGCTGAGACCTTGCGGTGCAGGTCAGGGCTCATCTCGTTGGGCAGCTTGGCCATGGCGAAGAGCCGGCGGAACATCAGGTCCACGTTGGTGTTGCGCTTGGCAGAGATCTCGAAGTAGGCGCACTGCTCATCCCCCGCCACAAGCTGGTCGATCTCCTCACGCGCCACTTCGCGCTGGAACTCGCGGTCTCCTTTGTTCCCGCAGATCACCAGCGGCACGGCCATGTTCTCCTTAGTCTTGTTTTTCAGGCACGACTTGGTCTCGTAGATCTGGCGCTTCAGGCGCTGCACTTCGTTAAACGATTCTCTGTTGTCCAGGCTGAAAACCAGGACGAAGACGTCACCTGTGGAGGATGAAAGAGCGAGAGATGAAAACCATGTACGCTTTGAGAACAGTTTATGCATCCTTTTTAACTTCTCAAACATACGCATGGAAGAGAAGTCAGAGCACAGCAATATGTCAAAACACAAGAATATACAGGATTAGAATATTTACCTGTCAGTATAGACAGTCTCCTCATAGCAGGAAATGGATGATTTCCCGATGTGTCTAAAATATCCAGTTGGTAAACATCTCCCCTGATGCTGTAAAGTTTTCTGTGGAAGTCCTCTATGGTCGGTGTGTACTGGTCATCAAACCTTCCGGTGAGGAACCGGGACACTATAGCCGACTTGCCAACTTTAGTCGAGCCCAGAATAACCATCCTGTAGCAATTCTTCGCCGGGATGTCAAACTCGTTCTCTGAGGGAGACATTTTCTTAATCATAGCTGTGGGTTATAGGTCCACTAAATGCGCGAAATCGGCAGTCACGAGTGGAATATCCTCTCGCTTCAGAAATAAGGCAGCGTTTGCTGAAGTGTCAGGTGTAACTCGGGGACTGAGGGTAGGTTATATATAGGCTATATAAGGCACTCGGACCGCCTCCTCTCGTGCGCGTCACTCCCGCACGCCACTCAGCTGCACGCGCCCCTCACAGGATTGCCAAGTTGGGTTTGTTTGTTTCGCATGTGAAGAGAAAATGTGCTGAGCGGACTGACAAACACTGCGTTGTTTTAGCATGGTTTTGATGTCTTTTAAACGAGGTACTAGTTATTAGCATTTAGTTATATTTAACGAATCGTTTCTCCCCAGGCATTTTGAATTTGAAAGAACTGTTCAGCTAGAAACCATTAAACCAATCCGGCAACCCAGATTCGTCAGGGTGCAGGGAACAAAGGGGTTCTTACTTGGCACTATACTGCACACCAGAAAATCGTACTGAAAAAGGACGCAGTGTGTGCAAACATGGTTGGAAAAAAGTGCGCAAAGGTCCAGAGCATGCGTAATGATAATGTTAATGTCAAATTAGACTTTGTGGTTAATATATAAACTTCAGAGAGGCTCATATTTATCATTTACCATTCAGCATGTGAATTTGGTTACGAATTGTATGAATATTGACCTTGTACACCAAGATAAGGGATAATGATGGTTCACTGATGTGAGAGTGGGACAGAGAGCGAGACTGGAGGAGAGACAAATACTGAATCAGTGAAACAGGCCGAGAGGAAGCGTTGTTTCAGTACACACCTTTTGATCTGCTCGATCCACAAGGGGACGCCCATGCCAGTCTGAGCCAAGTGGTCTAGATGAACGAAATAAATCAGTAGGCTATTTCATTAATATAAATCATTATACTGTTTCATCAGTATAAGGGAACTGTTACACTTACACACACAGCATCAGCAGTAAACACAGCACCACTTCTTACCTTTAAATGAGTTATACTGTATATACACGTATTATCTTTAGATCAATCAATATACAGACATGTTCACTTGTTAGATCTATAACACTGACTATACAGTTCATTGTTTTGAGGAGGAAAATATACATCACTCATTATAGTTAGCTGGCTAGCTTGTTGCTAACAAAAGACAAACTTATTTTTTCCCTAATTTGTAGCTTGAACACATAGAGGTAAAAAATGATGTAAATGACTTCCCACTTCTGAGTTAAGTTGAATGCAGCATTAACCCATGCTTAATCCATCCAGGGGACTATCCCAGGGGACTCGGATCACAAGGCAGGGGACATCACAGGGCACAATCGCAGACCCATTCACACACTACAGACAATTTGGAAATGCCAATCAGGGTGCTGGGGTGGAAGCTGGGGTGCCTGGAGGAAACCCCCGAAGCACGGGGAGAACGTGCAAGCTCCACACACATGGGGCAGATGCAGGATTCTAGCCCCCAGCCCCAGAGTCGCGAGGCAACAGAGCTAACCACTAAGCCACTGGGAACCCCGCCGCCTGCCCTTGCTTCACCTCTACTTAAAGAGTGATGCAGCAGCACTTTAGGCCTTTAGTTTGTCCAGCTCTCTCAACTCTTTATCTGTACATTCAAACAAAATTCCCACAGACACTTTCCAAAATCTACTGGAAAGCCTTCCTAGAAGAGTGGAGGTCACTATAACATTAAATGGGGAACTAAACCTGGAATAAGATGTTCAAAAGATGTTCGTTTCTTTTGGCCATATAGTGTAGCTATTAGAGCTCTATTGGCATTAAGTAACATTATATAGCCAATGCTATGTATATGTTCATTAAACTGTAACTCGTGTGTTTTCAGGTATATGAATGATGAGTGTCCTAGATTGCATCTGATTAAAGAAACACACAGAGGCACACTGTAAGCTTAGGCTACTTCATAAGGTTAAATAAGAATTCTAGACTGGTTTACCTGTAACTTCGTTCTCCAAATTGATAAATTAAATATTAAATAAATATACCATTTGTACTGATTCACCCTGTAAAAATCTACCAGTGTAACACCACTGACAATTCCCTTAACTTTACTGAATGTAGATTTCATGCATTAGAACCATTTCTTCTGAAACTAACCAATTAATTATCAACCAATTACCTAACAGGAATCTTCCATTAACACTAAGCCAAAATGAAGCTATGAGCTGTTACTGGTGTGTGTGTGTCTGTGTGTTATTCTGAATGCTTAACTATTGTTAATCTCTTTTGTGTTTCTAAAAGATAGTGCTTTTATACAGTTAGTTATTGCAGTAAACTGTGTGCTTGCTAATTAGCACAGAGCAAATGTTAGAAGCTGACATTTTAAGTGTTGCAGAGGTTTTATTGGAACTGTTTGTTACTGTTATAAGGTGTTTCTGGGAATGTATGCTGTGTAAAGCAGTTTCTGTTGCAAAGATCATTCTACTGAAAAGTTTATTGACACTTTCTTAAATGATAGTTTGTAGAAATGGTCCTTTTGTGTTCTCACTGCGTTGCCAATGGGGCTTTCTTGCTTCCCGGTATAACCTGCTAAGCTGACAGAGGCTGATATAGAGTTTATAATTATGGCCAATACTGTGAAGTAGTGTGAATTTGAATTCAGTGTTTCCTAGAAACCAGAAGGCAAAATTAGTATTGAAAGTAATACTTACCTAAAATAATATATAAACCTTCAAAAATGATTAAAAACTTATTAGAAATTAAGACTATTAATAGGACCAAATTAGCTTATAACTCTAAGCTTCATTCACATTCTTGAACTGCATTCAACAACCTCTAAGTTAAACCCAAATACCTGAGCATCTGATGATACCACTGCTTAGATAATAAATTTCAATCAAGCCTATTTACTATCTCGTAAATGTCCTATGATACTCAAGTGTTGTAAACAGTTGAAAATTTATTGGATGAAGAGTAGCAGTAAATGAAGAAAAATAGTGAACAAAATAGAAAATAGCAGACTAAGTGATCTTCTCTACAGACCAAACAAAGTTTACATATGACTGCCAGGACATGGAGGACTGCCAGGGCAGTTTCCTTCAAAACTGGTGGAGTCTACCCAAGTTTCCACATCTGAATTACCATAGCTGAATTACCCCTGGGTGGCACAGCTGGTAGCATTGCCTCTTCAGAGCTCTGCGGTTTCCGGCTTTATCCTGATCTTGGATTACTGTCTATGGGGAGTTTGCCTGTTCTCCCTGTGTTTGTGTGGATCTCCTCCAGGTTATGTAGTTTCCTCCCCATGTCCAAAAACATGAACGCAGGTGGACTGGCTATTCTAAATTGACCCTGGGTGTGAATGAGCATGTGAATGTGTGTGTTCTCCCTCCTTGTCCATGCCCAGTGTTCCTGGAATAGGTTCTGCATCAACCGAGACCCTAGAAAGGATAATGTGGTTACTGAAGATGAATGAACCTGAATGCTCAATGAATTATCTCCTTGTAAATATGTCACTGTCTGCTATCCAGTTACATCAGCCTGCTAGGTAGGCAGTGTTTAAGACACAGGGTTTCCATCGCCCCACTTCCAGAGCTTGCTTGTCTGACCTCAACATCACCTGTGATTTTGTGTGCACCCTTGGTGGGATGGGGTGTGCTGGGGTGTTGTCAATCCACACTAGTGTATGTGAGACTCCCTTTGGGGTTCCTGAAAATACTGCAGCAGCCATCTCTCAGCTTTCAGGATGTTGCTATGCCGATATCAAGCTTCAAATTGCTTGGACTAATATGTCGTTATTATCTCCTTCTTTGCAGGGAGAAAACATGCCGTGGACCAATGCCTCAGGGTGCACACGTGCCTTTGTGATATGACTCACAGGTGCTGAGCATTCAGCCAACTCGTATACAATATGTGGTGCAACATTCCCAAATACCAGATTCCCAGCCACACAAAGAAAGTCTGCATATAGGCAAAATGTGGCCGTTTGCAATTTGATGGCTACATCCATAATTGATGTGGCTCTGTCTGTTGGCTCTGCATAATAAATTTAAGAAACTTTTAGACTAGACTTCTTAGTCCTGGGATAGAATTTTGTCTCCTTTTTTTAGATCTTGAAATGAACCTGGCATTCTTCAGGATTCAATTCAACAGAGGTAGTTGGTGCAAGCCTTTTGATGCCTCAACACATTCAGTGAATCATATCTTGGTCACACCTTGATCTGACACAAGTCTGTTTCAGTGTTCTGGGTTGTGCAGCAGCACCAACATGGACCTGCGTAACTCCGGCAATCAGCTGTTGCAGTTTATGAAACCCAACTTAATAGTAACAGTATGATGGCTAGATATGTTTTGATTGCTACTAAGCGAACAAAGGTGATCAAATCAGTGTGAAGCAATTATAATGTTTCAATGCATGTAACAGCAGTGTTGGCTGCTCAGAATGCTCAGACATGCATGAGTAGACTCAATTGACTAGGGCCACTGAATAGACACAAGAGTTCCAACTTTGGTGATGGCAGAAAAGGTTCTATGCACCAAAAACCTGTTCAGGTACTAGCGACAGGTGGCAAATAATGTTTTTATGTGGCAGTGGCATGGCATTTGAACCGATCATCTTACATTCTCTGCATTAACAAATCCACACATCTATGTGTCCCATTGCTTAGAATGTTATGTGTAGGATTTGAGTACCCATTGCTCTATTAGGTATGGGCATTACCTCATTAAGTGTCAAGAGCAGGTGAGCAGTTGCACATACTCTAAATTGAGCCTATGACAGGTAATCACAAATTATAGAGAAAAAAAAGGACATAACATTTAGATGAATAGCATTTTTGAGGATATTGGTTATTTTGGACTGATGAGGGAGGTGTATACAGCTGTAACCATGAGGACTAACCTCATTTAAAGCTACTCATTTGGTCTTTATGCTATACAATGCATATTAAATCCCTGATCAGTTATAGGTTCATTTACAGTAAGTGCTTATATACATTTATAGATAAGAGATTTACAGTCCTAGCTTCAGTTCAAAGGTGCTGGTTGTGCATATGGTATGCTTTTCTATTTATATAGCGCTTTTAACAATGGACATTCTCACAAAGCAGCTTTACAAAAATATAAAAATTCTGAATATAATACATAATATAATTTATAAATTTATCCCTAATGAGCAAGCCAGAGGTGGGTCATTGAGAAGACATGAGGAAGAAATTTTGAGAGGAACCAGACTCAAAAGGGAGCTCGTCCTCATCTGGGTGACATGAGATGACATGAGAGTGCGATTATAAATAATTTCCTTTCTATAACTGTATAGTATATAGTCAAAAAGTGTAACCATGTAAACAGGAATTTATGATCTTATGAGCAACGTATGAGTATAAGCATCAGAGTCATTTCTGAATTAATTCTAGTTTTAACATGAAGTCTACTGTATCAAACTGAAGTTATTAACTGTTCAATGATGGAGACTTGTGTAAATTGTTCTTGCAGTTCTTGCAATTGCAGTCCTAAGGCTACCCAAGGAAGAACATCCACAGCCACGTCGATTTACTAAATAAACTTTCTGAGAAGTTCTGCAATTTAATTTATGTTTAGCACAGGAAACAGTGTCAAGATGGTAGAACCTGAGTAATCACCTGAGTTGCTTTAGCTTGCTTGTTTGAAAATGACAAAATGACACCTGCATTTAAATCTGTGGGAAAGACATCCATAAATAGAGTTGAAATTTGTTATGGGTAGCTCACATTTAATTACTGTGACACCTGTGCATTTGTAAGGAAGGCCAGTATGTACTGAAAAAACAGAACAGCAACTGCTGTTAGGTGACTGTGGATGTCAGTGCAGGACATGATCAAATTGTCAGCAAGAACAACTGCATAGAGAGGGATATTAACTTACAGTGGATATAAAAAAGTCTACACACCCCTGTTAAAATGCCAGGTTTCTGGTGATGTAAAAAAAAAAATGAGGCCAAGATAAATCATTAAAGAACATTTTCCACCTTTAATGTGACCTATAACCTGTACGATCTGAAAAACAAACTGACATCTTTTTTGGGGGGGAGCGAGTAAAAATAAAAAACCAAAATAATGTGCCTGGGGATGTGGCTGTGTTCAGAATTAAGCAATCACATTCAAACTCATTTTAAATAGGAGTCAGTACACACCTGCCATCATTTAAAGTGCCTCTGATTAACCCCAAATAAAGTTCAGCTGTTCTAGTAGGCTTTTCCTGACATTTTCTTAGTTGCATCTTACAGCAAAAGTCATGGTCCACAGAGAGCTTCCACAGCATCAGAGGGATCTGATTATTAAAAAGGTATCAGTCAGGAGAAGGGTACAAAAGAATTTCTAAGGCATTAGATATACCATGGAACACAGTGAAGACCATCACCATCAAGTGGAGAAAATGTGGGCCAACAGCGACATTACCAAGAACTGGATGTCCCTCCAAAATTGATGAAAAGACGAGAAGAAAACTGGTCAGGGAGGCTGCCAAGAGGCCTACAGCAACATTAAAGGAGCTGCAGGAATTTCTGGCAAGTACTGACTGTGAAGTACATGTGACAACAATCTCCCGTATTCTTCATATGTCTGGGCTATGGGGTAGGATGGCAAGACAGAAGCCTTTTCTTACAAAGAAAAACATCCAAGCCCGGCTAAATTTTGCAAAAACACATTTAAAGTCTCCCAAAAGCATGTGGGAAAATGTGTTATGGTCTGATGAAACCAACGTTGAACCTTTTGGCCATAATTCCAAAAGGTATGTTTGGCACAAAAAGAACACTGCACATCACCAGAAGAACACCAAACCCACAGTGAAGCATGGTGGTGGCAGCATCATGCTTTGGGGCTGTTTTTCTTCAGCTGGAACTGTTCCAAATACCAGTCAATATTGGCACAAAACCTTCAGGCTTCTGCTAGAAAGCTGAAGATGAAGAAGAACTTCATCTTTCAGCACGACAACGACCCAAAGCATACATCCAAATCAACAAAAGAATGGCTTCACCAGAAGAAGATTAAAGTTTTGGAATGGCCCAGCCAGAGTCCAGACCTGAATCCGATTGAAAATCTGTGGGCTGATCTGAAGAGGGCCGTGCACAGGAGATGCCCTCGCAATCTGACAGATATGGAGCGTTTTTGCAATGAAGAGTGGGCGAATATTGCCAGGTCAAGATGTGCCATGCTGATAGACTCAAACCCAAAAAGACTGAGTGCTGTAATAAAATCAAAAGGTGCTTCAACAAAGTATTAGTTTAAGGGTGTGCACACTTATGCAACCACATTATTTTGGTTTTTTTTAGTTTTACTCGCCCAACCTAAAAGATTTCAGTTCGTTTTTCAATTGAGTTGTACAGGTTATAGGTCACATTAAAGGTGGGAAAATTTCTGAAATGATTTATCTTGGTCTCATTTTTTTACATCACAGAAGCCTGGCATTTTAACAGGAGTATGTAGACTTTTTATATCCACTGTACAGTGCAGTGCATAAAACCCATTATTCTGAAGATGAATGATAAGTTCAGTGTTGCAAACACCACAGCCACTGGTCAACAAAGATGTGGAAATAAAATCGATATGGTCAGATAAATCATCTTTCAACATATTCTCAATAAGTGGGCGAGTGCATGCGTGGTGTAAGACACATTACAGGCCTGAATGCTTATGTAAGTCACTCTGGAACCGACAGTCATCTGCACAGCCATATCAACGTATGTGCTAGGTGGGGCTGAAGGCCCAGGGCCCGAGCATGCAAAGGGTTCACTGGCTGGGATGGGCAAGGAACTGGAAAAGGAGAAAAGAGAAACTAATCTTACAGCTAAAATTCTTTCAGTTCACCTCCAGGTAAACATCTTAACAGCACGAACAACAGAGTCTCAGAATCATTAGCTGATCTAGAACCTCTGCCTGTGGAAGGTAAATTCAGCCACCTAGTGATTCCAAGTCTCATTCGAGCAAGCTGATTTCAATACATGATGATACATGTATGTGTGCTTCTAACAGTTTCTAAATGTCTGCCTCAAAAACAATTGGCTTCAAATGAAATCAAAACATTTGAGACTGTATCACTCATTTCTACCATCACCACTCCAGAAGAGCTCTCAAAGCAAAAACTGTAATTAAGACACGGAGCAGGAAAACGATGTGAATGATGTATGATGGGTAGAGAAGAGACAGAGACACAGAGAGACTACAGGCTCAGTGACAACAGCCCACCAAGTCAGACGTAAAAAGACCTGGTTACCAAATGAGGAGACAATATGTGTGTGTATGTGTGCGTTTAAGAGCAGTGAGGCTGAGACAGAAATCCTCTGGCTTCTAGAAATGGGGGAAAAAATGTAAAACATACAATGTTCACTGTTAAATTACAAAAACTAATTGCAAATTGAATGAACCTATAGAAATTACAATTTGTTGCAGAAAAGAGGCATACTGCAAGAGTGACTATTTATTTATTGCTGTCATTGTATTACTGCAATCATCCATTTATTATTAATGTATTAAACGTGTACATGCAATCAAGTAAAGCAAGATGATTCTTAGACCAAATGCTTTTTCCTGTCAAAAGTTCACTGCACTAGAGTTCCCTAGCAACTGAATCTATCATCACACACAAGACTCCTGTAAGGCACTGTGCAGAATGCTTCAGCCTGAGAACAGGCAGAGAATCAATAAAATGATCATACTACACTTATATCACTTCTCTCACTCAATCATTTAGCATGTGATTTTTTTCATATTTTTATTTTTCAGTTTTTAATCTGGATTTTACTTTATTCTGTTGCTCATCCATTTTATGAGATAAAGCCCATAGTCTCACATAGAGAAGATTATGTAGATGTACAATTACTGAATGAAGCCCTTCTGTTGTTATACACCATTTATCAGCCCTCTTCTACTCTATCCATCAATGTAATGGAACACCACTAAGCAGATATTCTATAGAGCATTGAACTCTAAATCTCTCAGCAGTGACATTGACCTAGTAGTGTGGAGTGTATCTGCGCATCAGTATTGTTGTTATTAATTACACATTAATTGATTTTTTTTAACTTATAACAAATTGTTATTTAATTAAATTTTAAAATATATTTAACAATTTTTTTCCAGTGAAATGTTCAGAATGTTTTTATTGTAAATTTCTTTTGCTTATTTTATGTAAAGCACCAATAGTTAATCACTGCTACAATTTTTGATTGTCTCACAAATCAGCACTGACTGATTGCTTTTCGAAAATATGAACAGTCGGATTGCTTCAGGTTTGAAGACTATACACATTACTGACACATACAGGCTCACACAGCAAGGTTTAATTTCTTAAATCTGGAACCTGCACTGCAAATGATCAAATACAATTTGCTCTAACTGTAGTCACATTTGCTTGCATAGTCACATTGTTACAGTAAGGATTGAGGTGTGTATATAAGTGCAAGGCAAGCAAAAGTTATCTTGTTAGCAATCTACCAAAAAGGGTATTTGACTGTGGATTAGAAAATTCAAATTCCTTTAAAATTATGTTTGAATATTAGTGAGCTTATAATTTTACACTGCCACAGAGAGACTGAACATCAACAGGAATTTTAAAGAGTGATATCCCAAAATCCTTCATATCCCAAACATTACTGTAACCCAAAATAAACTTAGGTTTACACTCACTGTCACAGTCAATATGTCCTTTCAGATGTCATCTGTTGGTATTTCAGAAAATGCAATTGCAACTGAACCTTTTAGTTTCATTCACCAATGCCATCCACATCCAAGAGAGTACTTAAGGACAGTAATTGTACATCTAAGAGCTCATGTATACAGAATATATACATAATACACACTCACTGTCCACTTTATTAGGAACACCTGTACATTCATGCAGTTATCTAATCAACCAATCATGTGGCAGCAATCATGTGACTTAAAGTATGGACACCTGACCATCACACACACACACGTGCTTTTTGAACATCCCATTCCAGATATAGTCCCCTTTTGCTGTCATAATAACCTCCACTCTTCTAACTAGCCAATCATGTGGCAGCAGCACAATTAAAAAAAATCATGCAGATGCAGGTCAAGAATTTCAGGTAATGTTTACATCAAACATCAGAACGAAAAGAAGTGTGATCTCTGTGACTTTAACCATGGCATGGTGGTTGGTGCCAGATAGGCTGGTTTGAGTATTTTAGAAACTGCTGATCTCCTTGGAATTTCTCTAGAGTCTCTAGAGTTCACATAGAATGCTGCGAAAAACAAAAAACATCCTGTGAGTGGAGGGTCTGCAGGCTAAAACACCTTGAGAGAGATCAGAGGAAAATGAACAGACTGGTCTGAGCTGACAGGAAGCCTATAGTCAACTCAAATACTCACTCAAATAAATGTATGCAGAAATGTATGCTCAATTTGAAAAGATTTTTTTTCGTTATCCCTCACCCTCTAGTATGCAGTATTCTGTAGTGCATCACTGTGTCTCTTAGCTTCAGTGATTTGGTAGAATGGTCACTCCCAAAAGAATGACTAGAACTACAAGCCCATCATAACACAGGAGAGAAGTTTTGTCAGTATATGCGTGTGTAAAAAATTAACAGATCACTTTTATACCTTAGCAAAGACAATGTTTAGGTGTAGAATGTCTGTACTCTCATTTGATAACCTTAGGTTTACAAAATGAGCATTTTTAAATACAAAATACAAACATGACTAGCATATGGTTAGTTTGGCTCAGTTTAATTAGCTTGTTATTATTAGCTGATCTACTAGTTTTTATGTCTGGCTTTCTCTCTCAGTGTTGCAGTTCTTCTTGTGTTTCTAACATGAACCTTTAAGGTTGGCTTTTACTGTAAAGTTCCTGAAGTAATTCTGTTCCTGGAGTAATTCAACCTCAACAGTGTAATGTTGAGTTCAGGAAAAAAAAGGAGATCAGACTACTTGAGCTTAGTCACATTACTATATGAAGTTTTGCTGATCCAGAAACAGTCCAAAACAGAGATGCTGGATGAAGGACAATGTGATCATAATGAACAAATGTGCAATGTACAAAGCAGCCGGCCATAAAATGAGCGGGTTTGTGCACTCAGCCATAATCTAGCACTTGCGGTGCACTGGAAAAATCTGATTTGTTGACTTTCCATAGATGGCATATGGAAGATGTCTCTCCAGGATCTGTGACACTTACTTTTGTTGAGTAGTGTGCAGTAAAACATCATGTAATGACAAATGAGCCAAGCTAGTTTTCCACAAATTGCATTATTCCTAATTATACTTCATTATCCATTAGGAACAGGGACTGGTGTTTAAAGCGTTTGAATGAACACCTGTATATCTCCAGCCAGAGACATTAATACGTTGAAGTGAAAAGAACTGACTCAATTTTCAACTGGTCAGACATTTAGGCGACTAATGGATGACATCACACACAAGCAGATTCATGGGAAATCCTCATGCTTTTCCCGAATTAGCCAATACCAAAAGAAAAACAGCAGAAGCACTGACAGAATTTATTAATTAACCAAGTACCTTAATGTCTCTCAGAAACCACAGTTTCTGTAGTTTCTTATAATAAGCATTATCTTACAAGACAAAGACATTATCTAACTTGCAATCTAACAAGACAAGACTGGGTTTTTATTAACAAATACTGTACAAATACATGTTCGCCTTTACTTTCTGCCATTAGCAGACTGTCCTAAATAAAGTAAGCAGGGTCTCAAGAGATATAAAACTTAGCTAAGTACTAATCCACAATAAGCATAATTGAAACACTATGAGTACAAATAATAATATAAAGTTCTCACATCATTATGGTTTCTGTTTGCCCTCTGCTACAACAGGAAATTGACTTACAGAAGACTATTCGAGGTTTGCCTTTAAAAGAGAGCTGTTGCTTTAAACCTAGAGATAAGCAAATGGTGATATTTGAAAATGGAGTTAGTCTGCATCTTCTTTGCCACTTTTTCATTAACAGGTACATTTAGGGTGGAGTCTGGAGAGTCTGGGGCTCCTCTGTTCATCAGGCAAACACACTCAAGAACATTTGTGTTTGCAGCACAGGCTCCTTTGCTGATAGATTTTCTCCGTGAATGGTCTGCAAATTCAACAGAATAAACACAGGCAGGGAGTGTGGAGGTTATAAATCTTGAGCATCACTGTATTGTACCAACCTGCTCCTGGCACGGACTGATTTGTATGTGCAAACACGGCACACAAGCACTAGGTTTTATTCAGCAGGAAGAGCGTTTGCAGTTTTGTAAGGAAGCGCAGTACAGTCAAGCAAGAAAAAAAATCCCTACCAGCATCTCATTATTACAAGAAAAGCACCTAGTTACAACACTAAACCAGTATCCAAGAATTTAATAGGATAAATACACTTTCTGATACATACTTTCTTAGCAGAACTGATGTGGCACCAGTAGGTTAGATACATTTATGTGCAAAAACGCAAATGTGATCTTTTTAAACCATGTGCTTTCTGCACAGTGTACCCAAGCGATGTCTTAAAGAGAGACAGACAGAAAGAGAGAGAGAGAAAGAGAGAGAGACAGAAAGAGAGACAGACAGAGAGAGAGAAAGGGACAGAGAGAGAGAGATTTAAATTGTTGACTGCTCTATTCAAGTTACTCATCATTATTTTGGCCACACACTGAGGCCAGACTGCTAATGAGCTTCTTCTGCTATTGTTGTTTTTTGTGTCCATTATTGTTGTCTTTCTCTCTGTCCCCATGTCTACGTACATGGGAAGACCAAAATCTCTGATTTCTTTTTTTACTTTCCTTGTTTCCCCACTAATCCTTTTAAATGTGAGATGTGCTACCTGCATTACCGATTATAGATCTGGGTCTTGGATTTTACAAATAAAATAGGACTTTAAATGAGAACAAAAGGTTCTGAGTTAATCACTGACAAGTGTCAAAATAAATAATACTGCAAAAATTGTAGACATCTTACCCCTCATATGCGATGGCCACTCTGTAGCACAATGCCACCACTGCACTGAGGAGAACCCCTACAGGACTGGCATTCCTAACACACACACACAGACACATAATATATATACTTATATAAATTCCAAAAGTATTTGGACCTGACTGTGTGTGTTTATGTATGTGTATATATATATATATATATATATATATATATATATATATATATATATATATATACGTGTGTGTGTGTGTGTGTGTATACATATGTATGTGTGTATATATATACACTGCCCTCCAAAAGTTTGGAAACGCCTGAACAAAATAGGGTTTTTGGGCAATATCAGCATAAATCCTCTTTAGTTAGTGACCATTTTGCATTGATAATAAGGGACAACACTAGGCATCCGAGCAGTCAGTTTATTCAAACATTGACTTGATATATTACTCCAAGCCTCCTGGAGGATTGCC
>CM040986.1:3329647-3350904 GCA_022985145.1 Pangasius djambal | reverse complement strand
TATATATATATATATATATATATATATATATATATATATATATATATATATATATATATAGTGTGTGTGTGTGTGTGTGTAAATGACTCCTGTCTGGAGTTTGTGTCTGTCAAAATGTGAAGAATGTTTAAAAACAAGTTGAAAGAAGCACCATTTAATTGTGCATGAATTTATTTGTGAGTAGAACTCTTTCACATTAGGTTAATTCCAGTATTTGCAAAGGAGGTGATTTCCCCCCTTTTTATTTCATGTAGCTCGAACAGTGCAAAGTAACTGGGACGGTTATAACTTAGTAAATGAACTTAAATAAACCCCATGGGACAGAATACATTTTTCTTTTGTGGTAACACACTACATAAAAAAAGCTAATTAACACTATCAATTACACCTTAATTGGGGAGTTCATCAGCGTCAAATGATAAGACCACTTTCTGTGAAAGCTACAGCAAAAACAGCAGGTGTTTTGAAGTTAAAACTATGCTTAAAGAAGATACCTTCACAGGTTTTTTAAGTCCTTCTTAGATTCCTGACATTTCTTACTAAAGAATGCTTTCTCTCCTTCTTCAAAGCACTGAACCTCATGAAGGAATCCAATGTACTTCTCCCTGTTTTTTCTGCTTCAAACACAATGTCCAATCAAATAAAATATTATGGAATGCTCTCACATTAACCTTACTGGACAGCTCACCAAGCAGATGTTCTGTTCTAAATTAATATAGTAACAACCTCCCTATGTACCTGCAGTCATTCTTGGCTGATTCTCATCAGGAACTTTGTTTGCAACATCTTTCAGAAATTTTATGCTTTGGCCACCTGCACTGCAAAATGCAGGACAGCTTTCCACTGTAGTGCCACAAAATGGACAATATATTGGGATCTGTAAAAAGATTACTAAGCTCAGGGAACAAATAGCCTCTTAAAAGTGCATTCAGACTAACAATAATCTTATAAAATAACGCTTCACAACACAAATCAGTGATTCCAATGACTCCAATTATGAAGAAAAAAAACTGACAGTGTATTTAACTAATTCTATGGTAATATGCATGGGACAAATGTACTTGTGTTCAAGTGTTAGGCAACACTAAAATTAAAAACACATTTTGATTTTACTTGATCAGTCTCTTTATGCATGAGAGAACAGCAATCCACCCTACCTTTGGAAATGTATGCGGATAATTTTCCAATTCCTTGGGGCAAATGCCCCCTAGTGGTCGGTTGCATTTCCATTGTGTTGTGGCTTGATTCGATTGTGTTGTTAACTTGTGTTTGCTTTTTAAATTTCGTTGTGCTGTGCACTACTAGGCCACTGTATGAGAGGTCCAAATCATCCAAATTTGCCTCAAAAGCTGTATTTTCAGAGTCTGAAACACCTGAAGTTCAAACTTGGTAAATGTACAAAGATATTCATTTCTACACTGCTGATGTTTTTTTTACTCTTATGAGCATGAAATGTACTATACACTCTGGACTGGAAGCTGCAGTTTTGAAATGGACATTTAACAATTTCTTTTTTTGTTTTGGAGATGAGTCTTTAAGTGTGTGAAATATTGAGTAATCCCCCAGGTCTTTGAGAGATCACAGTTCAAGTTAGAGGTTGCAGCACACATCTGGACAGATTGTTTTTGGCAAAGTGAAATCGAATGTGTCCAGTGTTTCTCTGCAGCTTGAGATGTGTATCAGCCTGATGTCCTTCTCCTCCCGAAGGTGGCTATGCAAGGCTGTCTTAATGCGATACTGTAGTGAGAAGCCTCTCTCTGTGGGCATGATAGAGATGGGAATGTGGCCCACTCAGGATACAACTCACTGTAGTCAAGGATTAAGACTTCACAAGCTGTCAGAAAAGTTAAACCTCTGTGGCAGGGAAGTGCTGTCATCACTGGGATGGCATCATGCTGTACAATTGTTGCATCAACTAAAGGAGTTGCTGATGCTCCTTCTTCGCTACCTGGGATTTCACAGCCAAGATGACCAAGTATTTTTTTTTGATGACTGGATCAGCATATTCCTGAAGCCCTAAATTGGAATAATTAAGACATATTCAGTATACACTCAAAGAACAAATTTGAAATAAGAAAAAAAAGATGCATCTCAATTTCACAACAAAATTCCATTAACATTAATTCAAGGGTTTTTTGGGGTCATCACTGATTGTACATCAGCAAGTGTGTGTGTGAGGGCAATAAAGGAGTACTGCTGAATTTCATTTATAATACCCTGGGCCAGCAAATTTCCAACTACAGTTTCTTCATTCAAATCCATTACAAGAGCAGGCCAGTTATGATTTATACTTTGGTAAAAGGAGTGGACCATGTTAACTGTTCATTTGTAGTTTAGCTACTTGCTTTACAGCTTTAGCTGCATCTGTATTGACCACAGCAGCTCTGTGGGCAATATAGTGCATTTGCATCAAAAATCGATTCACTCTCTGCAGAAGAGCTCCGACTCCAGCACTTTTCACATTAGCCAGATCTGACTTTGGATAGCAGAACACCCCTGTTGCGCAGCACATCTTCCACTGTATCGAATAAACACTGTGCGGTTCCACATTGCAAGGTATAATTCCAAAGGAAACACGTCTAAGCCCTTCCTTTCTCTAGCAGCTGGACAAACATTATCAACTTCTTATCTACTGTAATTTTTACAGTTTTGTCAATGATAATTCCAATAAAGTCACACTCCCTAAGTTTTGCTCGAGTGATATTTCCATGTTGTAGGATTCTAAGTGAACAGGCAGCAACAAAACCACAAAAACATGGACCAAACTTTACACAAGAACTTCACTTAGTTTGCCACAGAAACCATAAAACAATGGACCCTCACATGCAGACCCTGGGAAACCAAGTTAATTATTATACCTGCCTAATTTCAGCTATCCTATGAACCCTCTCAGAGGAACCCTGGCAAACCTACTGATTTAGGCCACTGGCCAAGACCAGATGGCTGGCTCACAGGATAACTCCCAGGAACCCTCAACCATGAATCTGATAACCTAAGGCCAAAAGGGGGGTGACTCACCCAGGGAGACCTCAAGAAAGGGTTAACACAGGCTGAGGACTGTAATGAGAGCTTTGTTCTTTCCCCCAGGAACACAAAGTTCATCCTGTTCTCACCACAATTCTCACATCCCACAGACCATATCAGAACACTCCATATTGTCTGTAGGGACAATGACTGTGAAATTAATACATTGACAACTGCAATCACCTATTTTCTTCCATGCTTTATTGTGTAATTATAATGCTTATAGCCACAAGATTGCCAGTACTCATTTGATTATTTAATATGTATTATTATGGTTGATCAGTATATTAACAACAACCAATATATGTCTTGCTTGGTATGTGGGTGATCGTTGAATAATTTTCTGAAAGATGAGAGCAAAGAAATTTACACAGAATGTTATTATATGCATGTGTTAATATTTGAGATATAAAGTTTGATCCTCACTTCATGAAAAAGTGTGAAACCACATGACTGCAGAGACAATGGACTGATTAATGTCATAGGTGGAGAATATAGCTTACACCCTGCCCTAAGATAATGTTTGATTGAAGGAAACATTTTGGGGTTGTACTAGCCAGAAAGGGTTAAAACTCTCAAGGAGTCCAGGGGAAGTTATCGAGTCATTGAAGGGAGTCAAGAGTCGAGTGGTGTCGAGTCATCCATTAAGAGTCACAAAGAGCTCCAGAAGTTTTTGCCCCTTGATATCACAAGGAGATCACGCTTGCTTTGAGAATCTGCATCAAGGTTCTTGCAAAGCCGGGTGTGCTCCTCACTCCATTCACCATCCTGATTGGTCTCCCAAGACGCCAATCAAAAGCCAACCAGACTGCTGGCGAATCCACATCACCAGGAAAGCCCTCAACAACAATGCAACGAGAGAATCCCTGTCCAAAGAGACAATGCAAATGCAAGTACAGTACAGATTCTCGCTGAACTGGTGCTTTAATAAAAAGTCTTTTAAGGCCTTCTAAGAAAGGAAAGAAGGTTAAATTGATAAGTTGATGGTTTGTTCAGGTCATGGTTTGACAAATAGCATACAGTGCTAGAAACTCGGGATTTCATTCATTCTATGTTCAAAAACCTTCTTCACTGACCTTTGTGTGTGTGTTAGATTAGGTTCTGTGTTTTAGAATAGTTTAATAAAGGCAAGTGTCTAGTGTCTTTGTGCTTATAATTTACTGCCTTAAACTGCCAATCTTTTTTTTTTTTTTTTTTACTGTGCTCTTAATATAATGTTTTCACTATATTTCACTATAGTCGTTGCAATATTAAGCTTGCAAAATTTCCCCCTCTGAGCTGATCTGCTAGTTTTTCCTACATATTTTGGTGGAGAATGTGGGCAGCTTAATCTCAATAGTTAATTTCCTACAATGTCATCAACTGAGTCACTGTACAGGTATATGTGGTCATATGTTAGGAAATCAGGAGCCTTCACTGCCCTCAGTAATTCAATCATTCCTCCATACTGGTGACAGGATATTTAACTTTTTGCCATATGGAATACCTTAACTGTGTTCCACACACCACACTTTTAACTGTGAGTACAATGTTTCACTGGCCTTATCCTTAACCTTGTCAACCACAGCAGTTCGGTACTGGGTCAAGTTCACAGTGACTCTGTGGTCTTGACATTGAGCATGCTCTGTAAGAGCTGACATTTTCATATTGGTCGATCCTTCAGTGAAACCATTCTTTCATCCCAAACTTACACAGTGTGAGCAGAACATTTTTTTCTCTCCATCGACGGTCCCGTATCTTAGCCATGGAAATTTCTTTTTCCATTCAGGTCTAAATGAACAAGATTTCTGCTTCTTTGCAGGTGAAGTGACATTATCAGATGGCTCAGGGACTACATCATGCTCCTCATCCTGACGTTTAGTATTTTGAAAATGACTGAGAGTTGTTTGCTTTCGTGCAAAACCATGGAATCCTCCCAAACAGAAAGGGAGCATACCGCGTGGTTTCGTGGATTGTACACAGAGATCAAAGACTTTAGTGCTTGGGACTATCTGTGCTTGGCTTTTGGTAGCAGAGCATATATATTCCCCAAAATCCTATTTATCCTCTCACAGGCTCCATTCCCCATTGGATGATATGGTGTGGTCCTGGATTTCTGGAATCCACTGATACTCAAAAGTTTGGCAATCATGGCTCTCTCAAAATTAGTGCCTCTATATGAGTGAATATGGCCCAGAAAGCCATAAAAACAGAAGTAGCTATGCCACAGTTGATGCGCCACTGCTTTGGCAGACAGATGTGGACACAAGAAAGCATTGGCCATCACTCTGCTCAAAATAATAAAAAAAAATCTTCCTTCTGTTTCTTCATTAAGTCATCATGCAGCATTACTTCAACATCAGATAGCTCAGATGTCATCACTGCTAGTGGGAGTTGAGGCAGCAATAAGGCACTGGACATTTTACTATTGCCCATCTGCCTCCATGAACTCAATACAATCTCCACTTCTTGCTGTGACAGAGTACCAGATGAAGAATCTGTAGCAGTATGGCAGGTAATGACCACTCTTTCAGTCTCAGAAGAAATTAAATGGATGAGTAGACCAATGAAAGACATCTTGGACATGGTCTGTGTGCAAAGCTGCAGCTTCTGCCAGTAATTCATTGTAAGGGACTTTTGTCATACAATACAAAACACTAGGGTGGGCAAAAGGCTCATGGCTCAGGGTGTCAGCAACAATGTTTTTTGGACCAGGAATGTACTTGATGTCAAACTGGTATGGTGCCAGATTAGCAACCCATCTGTGTTCACAAGCATCTAATTTTGCCTTGGGCAAGATCTAGGTTAATGGGTTATTGTCTGCCCATACCATAAACTTGTGACCCCTGAGCCAATGATGGAACTTGTCACAAATAGCCCATTTCATGGCAAAAAAAGACTCTAACCTATGTGTAGGATATCTCGACTGGGCATAGGTAAGTGACTTACTTGTGAAAGCAATAGGTCAGGCTGTCCTGCTACAATACAGGCCCTAGCCCACTACTGGACGCATCCACTGAAAGTAGGAAGGGCTCATCAAAATTTGGATGAGCCAACAAGACTGGATCAAGCAAAGCTTGCTTCAGTTTGGTAAACACTTGACTGCACTCCTCAGAGTCCAAGATGAAGCAGACAACTCTCTCCTATGTCCTCAATACTTCTTCCCTTTTCCCTTTTGTTTCCTGTCATCAGATTAAACAAGGGTTTCGCAATTGCAGAGCAATTCTCAATAAACTGTTGGTAAAACATCATCATACCAAGAAAAGATCTTATTTTCTGCTGACAAGGAACATCAGTGCCATCACACAGTGAGAAACACAAGGACATAATCTAAATAACTTAGCAGGCTGGGGAAATTCTGATCCCCAAATATTGCCAACATCATCCGCATGAAAGTGGCCGGACTGTTACACAGAGATGTAAAGGCTGTGTACTTCTGGTCATCTTCATGTACTTCCACATTACAGTAACCGGAAGTAAGGTCCATGGTAGAGAAATACGCATTTCCGCCCAATGTGGCAAGAGCATCTGCCTGATGTGGAAGGGATGTACATCTTTGATTGTATGAGCATTACTCTGCATATTCTCAACTCCCCTGATTTTTTCCAAACTAGAACAAGTGGTGATGCAAACTCACTACTGGATTTTCAGATGATCTCACATTCTTCCATCTTATCTAAAGCTTGACAAAGCTTTTCATACTGATTGGGAGCAAGATGCTGATATGGTAATCAAAAGGGTTGTCGCTGATGAATACGATGAGCAAAGCCTGTTACTTTTCCACAATCCAGCTTGTGTTTTGAGAAGATGGAATGGTACTGAGTTAAAAGGTGAATTAGTTTTACCTTGCATTCCAAAGATACATCACAAGAGTCAATGTCCAAGTCATGTAAGCCTAGATCATGCAAAACCGCAAAGTCATCAACAGCACTTGGTCTGTCCTGTGTGTCAAGAAAGTGCTGGACGTAATGCATAGGCTCACCTCATCCAGTCGATCAATCAGAAAGTTAGCTGTTTTCTGTACATTGTGCTCTAAAGTCTTGCAAGGCCAAGCAACGGAAAGCATCAGCAAGCTTGAAATTACATTTCAAATTGACAACTTTGTCAAAAGGGTTTATTGCCCATTCATCTTTTCGAAGCAAAGCCACGTCTTCCAATCAACACTGACCTTGGTCTGGACTTCACCCTGTTCGGTTCCAAAATGACAGTACTACCAGCTGAAATCTTATGCACAATTTGCAGCCTGCCCCAGACTAAGTTTCACTTACAGGCTCGAGAGACACTGCCTTTTTAATCTTAACTGTTCCTACTAAGTAAGGGACAATACTGTATTTCCACCTCTCTACATTGTCTATAAGGTCAATTAATTGTCTTGCTCAGTAATCTCAAAATCAGAATTTGACACATTCCCTAACAACTTCTCAGAGCTCCTCAACTGGCGAATTAGATGTTTCAACAGGTTACTGCCAAGAATAAGATCATCACCCTGGCCATTAACCTCCAAAGTCAGAATGATGATGTGACAGCCTTAAATGTCCATCTCCAACTCATACACATCCAAACAGAACTATCTCTGTTGCGGCAAGCGAATGGTTTGGCAACATGTTAGCACTCACCAAATGCATCTGAAATCTGTGGCTCATAGTATAGGCCATAGACCCGCTATCAAGCACAGCTTTGAGTTCCACTTTCCCACTAATCTTTACTTTAGAGTAGAACAATCCATTATACGGCTCATGTTGTATTCTGCAACACAACAGTGCAATCAGAGCCATTCTCGTCACACACACATTTGTACACAGTCTCTAAATCACAATCTGCCAATGATGGGGAACATCATTAGGCCTTTCACACAACATTTTGCCCCGATGCACTACTCTGGCTTTGCAATGGTTTCAATTCCAAAACATGCTCCAATATACTCAAGATTCGCTCCATGGGGTCAACAGACTCACATGACAGGTCAACAGAAGGGTTACTTTGTAAGCACACCCTCACAACTTCTCTTGTTCACCCCAAAAGCAACCCATAACTTCACTGGCTTGTCCATCAAGTGGCATCCCTGTTTTTCGTAATTATGACATAACTATGGCTTCCCATTCATGTACAGTGTATGGCCCAATTATCCCTAAAACAAACAGGCTCTTTAATTTCAGATTTTAGAAACCTGTTCCATCCAGATGAGTCTGCATTACTTGAACCGCTCACTGACTCTAGGCAAGAAGCATTGCTTTCCCCAATAGAACGCCCAATTCATTTAGCCATCCCTACCATGAATTCCATTGATGCTTCATGTATTTAGAGCCAGGTGAGCTCAACCTAACTAAACTGATGGTGTGCTGATTGTAAAGTATCATTTTCATTTTGCAAATTCTCTCAGGCAGACACTGGAGTAGATGTCAGAGGGGTAGAATCAAATCTGCCTCTCCCAACTGAAGGCATGAGAGTAAACATGAATAGCCCTCTACCTTTCCCAAAATCATTCCCTGAATCCATTTTAAAGGAAAGTGTAGTGTGTAAAAACACAACCCACCCCTCTTGTAAAATCTCAATACCTTCGAATTAATTATGAAATATCACTGAATTGAAAGAAAAAATAAATTGTGTGATAATTGGCCTAATGGTCCGAGAATCAGACTTGTAACCTGAAGGTGAACCCGAAGGTCGTGGGTTCAAGTCTCGGGTCCGGCAGGGATTGTAGGTGGGGGTGGTGAATGACCAGCGCTCTCTTCCACCCTCAATACCACGACTGAGGTGAGTCCCTTAAGCAAGGCACCGATCCCCCAACTGCTCCCCGGGCGCCGCAGCTAAAACGGCTGCCCACTGCTCCGGGTGTGTGTGCGCACTTGGATGGGTTAAATGCAGAGCACAAATTCCGAGTATGGGTCACCATACTTGGCCACAAGTCACTTCACTTCACTTCAATAAAGAAAACACATTAAACATTCACAAACAAATAAGCATATATACAATACTATGCAAAAGTCTTAGGCACATGCAAAGAAATGCTGTAGAGCAAAGGTGCCTTCAAAAATAATGAAATTACATGTTTCTACATTAAAATACTATAAAGAGCAGTAAACAGTAATAAATGAAACAAAGTCAATATTGTGACGATCCTAAGCTTTTAAAAAAATAGTAGTCTCAGGTACAATTTGTGCAGTTTTATAAGGAAATTAGTTGTAAGTTTTACTGAGCACCTTGCAGAACTAGCCACGGTTCTTCTGGAGACACTCGTTTCTTATTTTTGCAGCAAAACCCAGCAGCCTTCATTTGTTTTTTTGTCTGAAAAGTGGTCCCTTATGTAATCTGCTGCTTTCTTTACTGACATACAGACATTTTTCTGTAACATTTAATTTTGTGCTGGAAAACTACTTTTTGGAAATCTAAAACGTTTTTGTACTGAATCAATAATGTAGAAGTCATAAACTAAAAATCTATAACAAAGTTTGTACTAAAAAAAAAGGGTGCCTAAGACTTTTGCACCTTACTCAAACCTTTTGATGCCCAAATTCTAAAGTTACAGTCATGCTTCCCTGGCATAAAGATACCCCAAATAGGGGTAAATTGCGATATGTGTGGATTTTCTCCAAGATATTTCAAAACTTCATACCATACCACAATAGTATTTTTAACAAAGGGATTGGAAGTGACATTTTTCAATTTGGGCAGAGGTGCTGCACACAAATACAGATTCAAAGGCAATTGCCCGGTCATACTCCCCTCAATCCATAACCAAAGGGTAGAATTTTCATTTGTAAACCAAAATATTGCTGCTTTTATCTGAGCTGCCCAGTAGTACCACTTAAGATTAGGCAACTATAACCCTCCCCTTTCATATGGTACATACAAAAGGCAAAGTCTCAGCCTGGGATGATGATTTGGCCAAATTAAATTAGTGAAAGGCTTCCTCATATTACTGAACAAGTTATGTGGTGGGGGTAGGGGAATTGATTCAAATAAATATGAGAGTTTGGGGAGAACATTCATTTTTAATATATTGATATGTCCAATCTGAGAAATTGTTAGTAATGACCAATTAATAACTGATTCAGTGATTAGTTTAGTCGATAATTGTAACTGGTGGAAGTCAAATTCTTCAGGCCTGGGGTGACACTGATGCCAAGATATTTAAACCTATGATGAACATTTCTAAGGGGGGTCTGGATGGGGGTGTGAGGCAATCTGATTCGTTAAGAAATAAGATAATAGATTTTGTCTCATTCAATTTATAACTTCAGAAAATTCCAAAAGTTTTAATTAGGCTCAATAAAGAAGGCACTTATGTATTGGACAGAAGTAATATAATATCGTCCGCATATAGAGCTAATTTGTTTGCGAGACCGCCAACTGTAATCTCTGATATATCTTTATGTCTTTGTACTGTGATAGCCAAAGGTTCAATAGCCAATGTAAAAAGGAGGGGTGAAAGGGGGCATCCCTGACGTATGCATTGAGAAAGCTGAAATGGTTTAGAAATTATGTTGTTAGTCAGTACCTCTGCTGTAGGATTTGAATATAAAATTTTTATCCATTTTCTAAAATAAGGACAAATACCAAAATGGGAGAGCACTTCTTTTTAATGTGCATGACATTTAACACATGAAGTATATTATGAAAAGCTTGTCTGCCTTTTACAAAATCACTTTGATCAGGGTCAATCAATACTGGCAAATACTTATCAAGTCTGCTGGCCAAAACTTTAGCAATTATCTTGGTGCCTGAGTTTAAAAGGCTAATGGGTCTGAAAGACTCACATTTTGTAAGTACTTTCCCTGGTAGATCTGAGTCAGGTTTACGATGGTGTATCACTTATGAATGGGAAGCATGGAGGTGTGCAGAAAAGAGCTCAAGAGACTGTTTTACAGTATTATTGATGCTGTGCAAGGAAAAAATTGATGCGCATTTTGGAGAGTGCAGTGGCAAGCTCTTTGGTGTACTGGCTACTTTGAACTCAGAGGCTGGAGAAATTTTCATGGACCCAGTGAAGACAATGGCTCTGCTGAGATTAACTAGCACTGAAATGGATGAATCTGAATATTTTTTAGCTCATGAGTTCCTGTTAAAAAAAGATGGACAATTTTCATTTCCCTATGAAGATGGAAAATGGACAATAAGCTAATATTCTCAGTACATACCACTGTGCACTACAGGCTACTGCCGACTGTCACAGCTTTTACCCTTGTGGTAACTTTGGGAGCATCAGCTGCATGCGAAAATTCCTTTCAACGCTCAAAATGTTTTCTCAGAGTATCAGTGTATTATATTGCACAAACGCAAGTCTCACCTTATTCAGCTTGCATTTGAAAATGATCTTACTGCCAAGTTCAAGAGTAATGGAAGGATACTTTGCTGCAGAAGACTCATCTCCCAGCAATGCCACATTCATCTGCACTGAGATGGGTGGTGGTGGTGCAAGAATAAGAGGTCCTGGCAATTTCAGCAGTTGTCTTCATGGGGATCAGCAGTCCCTGTTTCATGATAAGAAAAGCTTACCTTTAGTAACTCTGTATGTCAAAATCTCCTTCATCTCATTGTAAAAGGTAAAAAAATGAGCAGTTCCCTTGTCTCTTGTTTCAAACAGAGACCTGGAAGTTCAACAAAATACAAGCCATGCTATTGTGAACACTCTGTGTAAAAATGACTATTGTGACCAAAAAGAGTAAATAGAAGCAATAGTCAAGCATAATAAATTAGCTCCATTTATCTTTTACATGTATTTATATGACTGCTCTGCTGCTGTAGATGGTGCCAATATTGCTCTTTCCAAAAACATAGCTCAAGACTCACCCTTTGTTCAGTAAATAATTTCACACGGATACTGTAGATTTGTACTTAAGAACTGCTTCTATAATCATAAAGACCCTGATGTAAAAGCTTCAGAACCAGCTAAATGCTCTGACTCGACTTCATGAAGGGCGTTTGGTTCATTTAGCCCAACCATCATGCTTAGTTGCAGGTCTCTGTTCTAAAGGGCCATATAGCCTACAATATAATGTATAGCACAGAAACCCTGTGTTCTGCAGAATTCTGAGAAAATGTTATGGATAAAACCTTTTTTCCTTACTTTCCTAAATAAAAATTAAATAAACTTCATAATGGTCTAGATTGCTCTTCTTAGTCTAGTGCTGGAAAATTAAATCCATTTTCTCCTCCAAAATCGCCAAACTCTTCAATCCAGACATAAAAGACTTTAGCCCATTATTTGGCCACTAGTACATATAGCTGGCAGTAACTACTTAAATATAGTTTTTGCATACAAATTATAACCTTTCATTATTTTTTTTTATGTATAAATACATATAGTACTGTGCAAAAGTCTTAGACACATGAAAAAATACAATAATAAACTACAGTAATATACTAAACAGTGTCAATATTTGGTGTGACAACCCTTTGTGTTTAAAAAACATCAGTCGTCTCAGGTACAATTTGTGCAGTTTTATAATGAAATTATCTGGTAAGTGCTACTGAGTATCTTATAGATTCTGCCACAGTTCTTCTGGATACTTTGACTGTCACACTCCATTCTTTGGTGCATTCTTTCTTTTTAAGAATGTAACAAAAATTTGATTTAGCCATACCAGTGTCTTTGCTATCTCTCTGAAAGGTTTGTTTTGATTTTTTGGCTTGTCTCACTGGCAGTGACAGCTCTTTGATGCCAAAGTCACAAGGCACAGTGTTAATTTTTGGCTCCACATATATTTATGCATGAGCAAACATTTTTTTTCAAATGATACTGAACAAGAGCTGACTAAGATCCAAGATAACTGAGTCACTACCAGTCACCATTGCAGTGTGCTTCAAATCTTTACAAAAAACTTGACAGCTATTCTGCAGTCACATCACTGCTCCTATTATATTTAGTAATTGAAATCTTCTTTTTTACAATACTTAACATGCAGTATTACTGGTTATAAATTTTATTATTGCTTAAATTCTGTGTCACTTCACTTTTTTCCATCTGGCCCCCCAAAAAAGTTTGGAAACCCCTGTCTTAAATAATAAGGCATTAATAAAAATTAATATTTAATGATAGTTCTGCCTTTTAAAATGACCACTGTGTTTTGGCCAGGGAATTATTCAGGGGCTGGTACAGCATGTATAGCATTGCTGTACCCAGTTTGAGCCTGATCTTGGGTTACTGTCTGAGTTTCACATGTTTCTCATGTCATTGTAGGTTTCCTCCAGGTTATTTGATTTCCTCCCACCTCTGAAAAACATGCCAGTAGATGAATTGGCTATGGTCAATTGCACATGTTCTAAGTTGTTTAACAAATCTAGATGTAAATATCAGGAAATGAAAGCTGAAATTCTGATCTATCATCTGTTACTCTCTAGCTGTTGTTATTAATCTTTTGATCTCAAACCCAAATGTCTTCAGTTTATAGTTAAAACAAAAGAATTGAACTTGCTGTTCCAATACATTCTCCTGCCATTTAGGTGCTACTAAACTAGCTGTCATGTCACACATCAACAAAAGTGAGATTTCTGTGTCTGAGTAAGAATTTGCATTATCATATCCTTAGCAATTTATTTAACAGTAGCCAATCCAAACTGCAATAGTTCTATTACAGACACCGTGAGAAAATCGAAGTTTACAAAACAAAAACCTCCAACATCAATAGTCTGTAGTATATTGTCTATAGTACAGGCCTCAACCACTAATGTAGAAACCATCCTCTTAGTTGAGAATGTACTGTATAGTACTGTGTATATCACTAGCAATTGAGCCTCGTGAAGCACTGTGGAGTATTTCTCTCTCAGTCTGCTGCAGAGGAAGTGAGGTGCATCTGCATGAGCTTGATCTCCTGGACATGTAGATGTAAAGCTTTAAGGTGGTTGTGGTGCAGACTCATGTTTTTCCATTTGGAGTGTCCCTCTGTCAACTGCATAAAGCATGTCATGGCATCAGCAGATCCTTTCCACTGCTTAGGTAATGGCAGGATCAATCACACAAAATCTTTTGATAAAACCATCCTTCTCAGGGTGTTATAAGGAGAGGTCCTATTTTTCTACATACCTAACTTAAAACAGCTTTTTCTTATCAGAAATTCTGCAACACTGTACTCAGTGATATACTGCTCAAAGCTATATTTTTCAACACTTAGCTTGTTATAATCAACACCTTCTGACCAATCAGAATCTAAGATTCAATATGTTGTGGTATAAATATATCTCCACTACACTATTTGAAAAGAAGATTGATATCTAATAAGTAAGGAATAAAACAGTACATAAATCCTGTGTTCTGTAGTAGGACTTGTGTTTGGTATCTGTTTTGTACTGAGTTTTGTTTTGTTGCCCAGAGTGCCATCTGTGACAGTTGTGGAGTTACCGCGCATTTACCACTAGTAGTTACCACGATTTTAATAAAGTACGACTACACCATTATTTCCAATCATACTCTAATCTAAACTCTTTCCTGTCTGAGGCTTATTATCCACAGTATCAACTCTGACATACCATATACCCACACTTTTAGAAAAAAGGTGTTCTTTAAGGGTTCTTAGCCTCCTAAATGTATTCTGTACCCTTTCTGATAGAGAAACATTCTATTATAGGTTTCAACATAAAACTTTTAAGGGTTCCCCCAGAGGAACAATCAAAGGACCCATAAGGGTTCTACATTTTCTAAGGGTGCTTTCAAAACTATTAGTCTAGTTGCCAAGTCCAAATCAGAGCAAAATTTGATACCTTTGAATATTTGGCTATTTGGATTGTTTTCTCACAGTACATAATTAAAGTAATTAAAAAATGTATTTATTTTCTTTTTTGTTTGTTGTACCAAAACTTCAGAATACCATGCATTATTTCCACTGCATTTCAGTACTGTCCTTTGGCACAGTTTGCACCTTGAAGCTCATTTTAGCAGTTCACACCCGCAGAAAAAATGCTGCAACACAAAATATCCTACGTGTTTTGTTCACTTCCTGCAGTCTGGTCTATTCAGGATCGAACCACTTTCTTGCTGAACTCTGCAATTGTATGCTCAGAGTCAAAGTTCCGCTACACTCTAGATAATGTAGCTCCACTTAAAAGAAAAATAATTATAGAGAAAAAACTAGCACCCTGGTATAATGATCACACACGCACCTTAAAACTGACCACTCAAAATTTAGAATGTAAACGGCGTCAAACTAAATTTGTAGTATTTCAAATTACAGGGAAGGAGAACCTCCTGAACCATAGAAAATATCTTAGTTCTGCTAGATCAATGCATCTCTCCACCCTAATAGAAGATAACAAAAATAATCCTAGATTCTTATTTAATACTGTAGCAAAATTAACTCGGAATAAGACCACATGAGAAACATGCACACCTTCAATATGTAGCAGCAATGACTTCATTAATTTTTTCAATGGCAAAATTGAAAATATCAGGCAAAAAATTCAGATTATAAATTTAAAACCAGACAATTCTATAACTAACCCTGTAGATAATAATATAACCATATCAGATTAGTGATTAGAATGTTTTACTCCCCTTCAAGAGATTGAACTAATTTCACTAATTTCCTCAACGTAACAAAGAGTTAACTTTAAATAGAGTCAACTTTTAATAAAAAAAAATACTCTTGTAATGTATCTCTGTATTGTAGGTCAATACAAATCCATCTTCTTTGATAAGATGATGTGCAAAGGAAAAAGTCTGACACCTTGGTTGTCATGTTTGATTATTGCTGTTTAATAGGTGCTAGAACTTGCACACCCAGCGCTAAAGACGTGAGTGAAGAAGCATTTCTTCATTAAACCTTTCTACAGTAAGTACATAGATAGTAAGATGCAAGTCGATTTTAATATTTTAGTAGTCAAAATAATAGGAATACTGTTGGGTCAGTGAATATTTGGACAGTGACACAATTTTTGTAATTTTGCCAAGTCAGTCACCTGACCTCAACCCAGTTGAGCATGCTTTTCGCTTACTGAAGACAAAACTGAAGGCAGAAAGACCCACACACAAGCAGCAACTGAAGGCGGCAGCAGTAAAGGCCTGGCAAAGAATCTCAGGGGAAGAAACTCAGCATTTGGTGATGTCCATGGGTTCCAGACATGGAACACCCTCTGAGTCAGGGTTTAAGAAACTCTTAAAAACTCATTTTTACAAGATGGCTTTCACCTAGCTTATACTGGGTGATGTGCTACTTTTTGTTTTAAATGGTTTACTCACTTTATTGTTTTTTTTTTTTTTTGGTTTGTTCAGCACAATGTGACAACTGTCTAGAATAATGCTATATCAATAAACTTTATTTACTTTTTACTTACAGACTTCAGGCAGTCATTGATTGCAGAGTATTTGCATCCATGTATTTAAAATAATCTTCATATTTATGATTATGTTAGTTTGTTCAATTACTTTTGAGTCTGTGAAAATGGAGGGACTCTGTAAAAAATGTCTGTAATTGGATGCCTTATGAACAAACATAAGGATCTGAACGACTTTGACAAGGGCCAAATTGTGATGGCTAGACAGCTGGGTCAGAGCATCTCCAAAACGGCAGGTCTTGTTGGGGTGTTCCTCGTATGCAGTGGTCAGTACCTACCAAAAGTGGTCTAAGGAAGGACAAGCTGGCAACAGGGCCATGGGCGCCAAGGCTCTCTGATGCACACGGGGAGCGAAGGGTAGCCTGTCTGGTCCGATACCACAGAAGAGCTACTGTAGCACAAATTGCTGAAAAGTTAATGCTGGTTGTGATAGAAAGGTGTCAGAATACACAGTGCATCGCAGCTTGCTGCGTACAGGGCTGTGTAGCAGCAGACCGCTCAGAGTGTCCATGCTGACCCCTGTCCACTGCAGAAAGTGCCTACAATGAACATGTGAGCATTAGAAATGGACCATGGAGCAACTTTAAGAAGGTGGCCTGGTCTGATAAATCACTTTTTTTTTTATGTGGATGGCCGGGTGCGTGTGCGTCATTTACCTGGGGAAGAGATGGCACCAGAATGCACTATGGGTAGAAGGCAAGCTGGCACAGGCAGTGAGATGCTCTGGGCAATGTTCTGCTGGGAAATCTTGAGTCCTGACATATGTGGATGTTACTTTGACATGTACCGCGTACCTAAACATTGTTGCAGACCAAGTACACCCCTTCATGGCAACGGTATTCCCTAATGGAAGTGGCCTCCCTCAGCAGGATAATGCTCCCTACCACACTGCAAAAATTGTTCAGGAATGGTTTGAGGAATATGACAAAGTGTTCAAGGCGTTGACTTGGCCTCCAAATTCCCCAGATTTCAATCTGATTGAGCATCGGTGGGATGTGCTGGACAAACAAGTCCGATCTAAGGAGGTGCCACCTCGCAACTTTTGCAAGATCTTTTCAGTCTTTATTGTGACTTTCAAACCAACAAAATTAAAGTGATAAACAGATGTAATTAAGAAAAATAAGTAACAAAGTACAGGACAAGGAAAACACTGATTGGGGGCAGCTACCAAGGTAACTTTCTGGCAACAATCTCCTGCGTTCTGCATGTCTGGGTAAGAGTAGTGTGGCATGATGAAGAAATTTTTCAAAACAAACCAACAAACAAACAAACAAACAAAAAAAAAAAAAAGTAAAATGCAAATGTATTGAGTTTTTTGGTAATCATTCAAAAAATAAATGATTCAGATTTGTTTAAATGATAAATAATATGAAAACGGTTGTCCCTTTCTGATGAACATGAATTCTCATCTGAGAAGCAATATATGCATCACTGACAAAAGGTCAGAGCTCAGACCCCTGGGATCTATAAATAATTGACAGTGCACTTAATATTTAAGTATGTAAATGTTCACTGATTAGAGCAAAAACACTGGTACGATAAGAGTTCATTCCAATTTTTTTTTTTACACAAATACAAATTCCATAGACCTTTAAGCAGTTAATATTTTAATGAAGGAATTACAGTAGGCCACTATGTGGATGAAACCTGGATCTAGCCCATTTATCTACACACATTTGGATGATTAAAAAAATCAAGTAGACATCGGGATCAGTGAGTTTACTCCATATTAAATGCACGCAAAATTAAAAAAAAAATTGTACATTTTATCACCAGATAATTGTCCTCTCATTCAGGGGTTGTCCAGCATGCAGGACCGCTCTGTAGTTTTTTTGTGAATCACGTTTTTACATAAGGTGTTTTTGGCAGTGAACTGTAGGTGGCAGAAACACTCCGTGCGCATCCAAACCCGCCATAAACCGTAGAAGAAGAACACTAACCTGTCGGAGTCCGAAATCAAATTATTTGCTCACTATTCACTACATTGAAGAATCATGAGCACTACATAGCGCACATTCAACGCCAGCAGCCACATTCTGTGACACGAACCAACACCACCATATATTTTGTAATATTCTGACATTTTTGTAGCTGTGTAGTGCTTTATAGTGGCTGTTCCCGCCGTCTTGTTTTGTTGTACCCCTGGCGCCCTAGGTAGTGAGTGTAGTTTGGTTTGTAACTTACCCTTTTCTCAAGCGCGCGGTAAATTTTGCTGCGTTTGTGCTGCTGGTTTTGTGAAAGCAACAGGAAAGGCCTTCATCCAAAGTTAGATCCTTGTTTTGTGGGTGAGTCAAGACAGTAAAAGTGCTTTTTATTTGAATGAGTAAATATGTAATTTGGAGACTCTTGGCATCTCAGTGCTGGAGAGGAATAAGGAGCAGTGGTTTAGTAGCAGCTCTGTGTGTGTGTGTGTGTGTGTGTGTGTGTGTGTGTTTGTTTGTTTGTGTTTATTGATCAGGTGTTATGATGAAGTCAGTTCTGCACAGAGAGCCTGAGCTCAAACACACAGACATAAACGCACTGAAGATGCGTCTCTGTTAGCTAAATTAAAGAGCCTGCAGTGTTTCTGGGTTTTAGATTCACAGCCAGTGGTTAATTAGCTGCTTAGCGGCTAAGCGGTTGGTTCCTGTGGCAGCGTTTGAGCCGCATTTAAATCAACACAATTAAAATAATGTTGTTCACCGGAAGACTCTTGAATAAAATCCTGAACTGACAGCGTGTCCTGTTTAATCCATAGTGTTTCAGTGATTTTTTTTAAAAGGCTAAATGTGACATTGTGACATCTTTGTTAAATAGTATTTGAAAATTGGTTATTTATATCACCTTCAGTATACTGAAATTTATGACTTCTGTGATAAAGCAGGTTACGTAATAAAATTAAAACCGATACACTCTGGTTTCACGAGTCAAAATATTCAGTGAAGAAAAATTATGGCTGAAAATTCTGAATCAACAATGTGCATTTTTGTCTGTATGAATCTAAATAAATCACATTTATATGACAGAGATTAAATATTCTAAACAAACTACAGGTTCTGTATATATATAAATATCTTATTTATTAATTAATTAATTCTCCCCAAATTTTGATTGAATACACAAAGTCTTTGACTTGGGGGGAAAATAATTGATAGCAATATCTGAGGTATCATTTTAACTAGAAATAGAGCTCCAAAGTCACATAAAATGCCCGGTTTCTGCAGTCTCTTTCTCTGGCACTGTAGATCACAGAGCAGGAACTAGTGTTATTCGAGAGCAACTAAAGAGCTTTTTTTTTTTTTGGGTTATGTAGCCATGTAAACTATAATGCATGTTGGGCGCTGTGATGTGGAGCTATCAGTCACGAGATCATGTGACCAGCGTGATCTCTATATTTTAACTCTAAGGGTTGCGCAGATTGGAACCTCTGGTGTTGAAACAGTGTGACTGCATTACATGCCTAATTAATACAACCCCTGGCAAAAATTATGGAATCGCCACACTTAGAGGATGTTCATCCAGCTTTTTTACTTTATAGCAAACAAACGAATCACAGATATGACACAAAAAAGGGTTTTGTTCAATAGCTTAACATTCTGGTTTGTGAAACATACATCAAAAAAATTCACTGACTTTTTTTTTTTATTAATGGCATGTCATTTTCCAAATCAAGTAGAGGAAATAATTATGGAATCACTCAATGTTGAGGAAAATATTATGGAATCATTTTTTAATTTCCATTTCTAAAACAAATACCAGGACACGTTTAAACATGCTAATTAGTCAGCAGTTAAAAGGGAGTGCTTACACACCTTAACGAGCTGTTGGACTTGACTACGGGCTCAAACGAGAGAGTTGTCAGTTGAAACATTGGAAGGATTATAAAACTCCTTCAACATGGAATTTCAACACAGAGTGTGGCCAAAGAAGTTGGTTGCTCTCAGTCAGCTGTGTCTAAAATATAAACTTAATGGGAAGGTTATAAAGAGAAAACATACAGGCAGACTAAGGAAGACGTCGAAGCATCAGGATAGAAAACTCAAAGCAATATGCCTTGAAAATAGAAAATGCACAACAAAACAAATGAAAAACCAATGGGCGGAAACAGGAGTCAATGTCTGGAACAGAACTGTAAGAAACCGGCTGAATGAAATGGGATTTACATATAGAAAAGCCAAACGAAAACCAGCACTAACATCTAAACAGAAGAAAACAAGGTTACTGTGGGCTAAGGAGAAGCGATCATGGAGTGTGGATGATTGGATGAAAGTGATATTCAGTGATGAATCACGAATCTGCATTGGCCTAGGAGATGATGCTGGAACTTTTGTCTGGTGCTGTTCTAACATATGAAGATGACTGCCTGAAGAAAACAATCAAATTTCCCAACTCATTTATGATATGGGATTGCATGTCAGGTAAAGGACCAGGGGAGGTGGCAGTCATTACCTCAGCAGTCAATGCACATTGAAATTCTGGACACTTTTCTCATTCCATCCATAGAAAATAGGTTTGGTGATGATGAAGTAATTTTTCAGGATGACAACGCATCGTGCCACAGAGCAAACAGTGTTAAAGCTTTTCTTCAGGAAAGGCATTTCAAATCAATGACATGGCCAGCAAACAGTCCAGATCTCAATCCAATTGAAAATTTATGGTGGATTTATTATTTTTTTTTTTTATTAAAAGAAAACTGGTCCATAATAAGGCTCCATCCTGCAAAGCTGATCTGTCAACTGCTATTCGAGAAAGCTGGAACCAGATTGATGGGGAATATTGTTTTTCATTAGTGAAGTCTATGCCTCAAAGAATTCAGGCTGTCATAAAAGCCAGAGGAGGAGCAACAAAGAACTAACTGTGTTTTTTTTTTGTTGATGATTCCATAATATTTTCCTCAACATTGAGTGATTCCATACTTTTTTCCTCTACTTGATTTGGAAAATTACATGGCATTAATAAAAAAAAAAATGTCACTGAATTTTTTTGATGTATGTTTCACAAAGCCAGAA
>CM040986.1:3296696-3329547 GCA_022985145.1 Pangasius djambal | reverse complement strand
TCCCAAAGAGAACCTCAACATCTTCAGCTCTGCTACCTCTAGCTCTGACTCCTGTCTCTTCCTCAGTGACACTGTCTCTAAACCATACAGCATGGCCGGTCTCACCACTGTCTTGTACACCTTCCCCTTGATTCTCGCTGATATTTTTCTATCACACAGAACTCCTGACACCTTTCTCCACCCATTCCAACCTGCCTGCACTCGCTTCTTTATCTCTTTCCCACACTCACCATTACTCTGGACTGCTGACCCCAAGTACTTAAACTCCTGTACATTCTTCACCTCTTCACCCTGTAATCTTACTGTTCCACTTCCCTCCCTTTCTTTCACACACACGTACTCAGTCTTACTATGACTGACTTTCATTCCTCTTCTCTCCAGCACAAACCTCCACCTCTCCAGGTTTTCCTCCACCTGCTCCCTGCTCTCACTACAGATCACAATGTCATCTGCAAACATCATTGTGTAAGGAGACTCTTGTCTGACCTCCTCTGACAACTGGTCCATCACCATAGCAAAAAGGAAGGGGCTTCAGAGTCAATCCCTGATGCAGCCCCACCTCCACTTTGAACTCCTGTCTGACCTACAGCACACCTCACCACTGTCCTGCTCCTCTCATACTTGACCTGCACCACTCTGACATACTTCTCTGCTATGCCTGACTTCCTCATACAGTACCACAGCTCTTCTCTTAGCACCCTGTCATACGCTTTCTCCAAGTCTACAAACACACAGTGCAACTCCCTCTGACCATCCCTATACCTCTCCATCAAAAACAAATGTCTTAGAGTATAGACCAAATAAATAAATAAATATATATATAAATAGGCCTTGCCGTTCCAATACTTTTGGAGGGGATTGTATAGGTTATGTAGTCATAGGGAAATGTTTAAATTTTAATTCACATCATTAATGTCACTGTGCCTTCCAATGTGGTGATGTCCTACTACCTGGTGGATTAGTAATAGCAGGTGAGAGAAAATTAAATACAGTTTCTGGAAGCCTGAAATACACACTGAACTCCCCATGTCCAAAAGAACATAACTGGCCCTGATGTCTGGGTGGAAGGGATGGCATTTCTCTCCTCTGTCAATCACTGTGACTGGATTGAATCCTCCTCTGAGCATACCTGAGTATTTCACATCTCCCACATTCTAGCCAACCATGGGCCTGTTACTAGATGAAGCTAGTGTAATTTCAGTGGTTTTTGTTTGTCATACACCACACTTTCACTACTGAGCCTGCTAAGTGAGCAGTATTATGCTTATTTGAAGTCAGGTTTCCCTCTATTCACCCCTCATTCTCCCTGCCAGGTTGGGTTCCTTCTTAGCATGATCTGCTCAGAGTATTCCACATCCCCAGCCATCTAAGTGACCAGTGGGCCTGTGGCTGCATATTGTTAACATGGTTGAGTGGTTTTCGGTTACTATACCATATGCTGTTCTCAGTTTAGTCTACTAAATTAGCTATTGTTCTGCTAATATGCATCTCTGTGGATGGGGTTGGCTCTCCCCATAGCAGAGAGCGGTTAAGCAAGCTATGTTGCACTCACTACTCACTACTCACCCACATCTGGTAATGAGTGATAAAATAATAAAAAGCCCAGGAAGCAATCTGGGTCACTTTCTAGGTGAATTAAGGATTTGGAAGTCATTTTTGTGGTGTGAAGGGAATATAGTACCAAGCAGGGTTTAATGAGTGAGTGTAGGTACGTGGGGTCTGATCCGTTTTTCTCCAAAGACCAGCCAAGATCGTTGCAATAGTCCATCCTTGAGATGACAATGGACTGCACAAGCAACTGAGTGGACAATGTCAAGAGGAAAGATTGAATCCTTTTGGTATTATAAAGGAGAAACCTGCATGACTGATCCATGGAAACATCATGAATAGAGAATGATAGCTGGTTGTGCAGAACCACACCAAGGTTTTGTGCATTATCAAATGGTGTGATTTGACTGTTCTGCTGGAAGACAAGATCTTGACATAGGGATACATCTCCAGGGATGTACAGCAGCTCAGATTTGCTAGATTGCTTTCAAGTGATGAGCCATCCATAAAGAAATATAATCCAGACATGATCTGAACAGAAACCAAAGTGTCTTGAAGGGAGAAGGAAAGAATGAGATGGGAAAGAAACCACTGCCATGCTGGGTGCTAACTCTATCCATTCATTTGGGACAGTAGTCCTTTGACAATGGACAAGAGGGGCAGGATCCATTGGCCCAAAAATGGCCTACACTATGCCTTTCCTCCTCTACTGCTGATTCTTCCAATGTTGCACAGAATTCACCACCAAGGACACAGAGTTCTATTCATGGCCCCAAGACAGCTTCTACTGCTGGTTTTCACTAGTAATCAGAAAACCCTGGCAGCCCCCAACCAAACCCCAAACAAATCTGCTTTCCCAAATGAATGAGGTCCAGGTCACCCTCTCCCTTTAGGTTTGGCCACTCAAAATTAATTGCAAGTACTGTGAACTAGCAGTCCTAGAAACATAAGAGCCCCTACTATATGGGCCTTTTATGACATTAAGTGGAAGCTGTTCCGCAAATGGTGTGTAACTCATCACCTGGATCTGGAGCACTGCACGATTCCCAAAATACAAACTTTTCTTCAAGGAATGCTAGACAGACAGGCCCCAATCTACATTAAAGTAGAGCTGGAGTGTGGAGTGGAGAGTGGTTTCCCTTAAGCCTATGTTAAGCCACATGCTTAACAGAAATGAAAAGAGCATCTATAAAAACTGGGGAAACTGGGAGAACTACATGTATTTTCTTTTTTTCTTTTATTTTTGAAATGCCCAATGCCATTAAAGGGTTACTAAAGACTTTCTTCTTCTCCTTCTTTAATATGTATTGACTAAATTAAAGTTTTGCAGTGGATGCAGCAGCTCCTTCATTGGGAAGTTATGTGAGTTTGATGTCTGGTGGGGTTTCAGTGGGCTAGATATCTAGTCTAGAGCAAAATGTTTTTCCTAGGAGATAAAATATATTGTCACCAAAAAATCACTGTAGTCAAAAAATGTTACCATTTAAAAAAAAATGTTACAATTAAGGAATATCACAGCTTCTAACTATGAACAATTAGTATACATACACAGTTCAGAGAACACAGGCCTATGGTATATCTAACACAACAACCATTGCTTGGTTGTTACACACTGAAGACATCAGCTTTCATTTCCTAATACTTACATCTAGATTTGTTAAACAATTTAGAACATGGCACCTTCGGTGGCAGACCACCCGATTTTTGGTAAGTATAAAGTATAAAAGTATAGGAGCAGACAGACTTACAGTAAATTAAAGTAAATAATAGTTCATATTTGGATGCATATCCCTTGCCTGCACTAACTGCATAAAGATGACAAGCCACTGACATCACTGTTGCATTCTTCACTTGTGATGATTTTCCAGGCTTGTACCACAGCTTCTTTCAGTTGTTGTTTGTTTTGGGGGTTTCTCCCATCAGTCTCCTCTTCAGAAGGTGAACTGCATGCTCAATTGGGTTAAGGTCTCTGGCCAGTCTAAATCCTTCCACTTGTTTCCCCTGATGAAGTCCTTTGCTGTATTGGCAGTGTGTTTTAGTTCATGGCGTGGCTGCATGATGAAGTTCCTTTCAATTAAAGTGGATGTAAATTGGCAGACAGAATGTTTCTATATACTTCTGAATTCAGTCTTCTGCTACCATCATGAGTTACATCATCAATAAAGATTAGTGAGCCCATTCCAGAAACAGCCATACAAGCCCAAGCCATGATACTACCTCCACCATGCTTGACCAATGAGCTCATATGTTTTGGAAATAAATATCTGGAAATGAAAGCTGAAATTCTGATCTATCATCTCATATTCATCTTTTGATCTCAAACTCAAATGTCTTCAGTGTATAGGAAAGAATTGGCCTTCTGATCACCTTTATCCTGTGAATAAACATTTCTATTTTGATGGGAGGGGTCTTTTCCAGGATGACTCTGCCTCAATGCAAAGGGCATGAGGCATCACTGAATGGTTTGATGAGAATGTAAATAATGTAAGTCATACACTATGGCCTTTATAGTCACCATATCTCAATATAATTGAACTCTTACAGGTGATTTTAATCCATTGTGTTAGACAGCACTTTTCACCACCATCATCAAAACACCAACTGCAGAATCTACACCAAGGAACACTGAAGCTATACTGGTGGCACATGGTAGAACTCTTTTTGTTAATTTTTTCCTTTAACTTTGCAGTTGTGAAACTAAATTATATAAAATATGATACATTGTGAGAAGATTAAATGCAATCATGTAAAAAATGTAAATGCAATCATGTAAAAAAAAAAAATCTCATTTTTGGTTTGATGTAATTACCTGCAAACTGAAGGGGGCTTGTTAGGATTTCTTCTATTGAACAATTTATCTGTTGAATTTAAATTGTGATTTTTGCTCGATTCTTCCTTTAAGTGTGGGTCAAACACTTAGCAATTATGTTCCTACTGCACAGAAAACCTCAGAACCACAGAAAACCTTATTTATGTAAATTACATACAGACCACTTTGGAATAATCATTCAATCTAGCTTTGTTTAGTCCAGGCTTAATTAGGAACCCCACTGAGAGTGAATGTCTTTAAAATGAGACAGCACAGTCAGATCAGCTGACTTTTCCTTAACCATTCAACTCACACAGAATATATTCATTTAGAATATATAGAGCACATTATAGAACAAGCCCTGAAACATTTAAGTATTAACTAGGGTGCAAACACAGAAAGCATTCTGTGGGAAGCTGTTTTAAAATCTTTTATTCATTTTATTTTATTAAGTGCAACTAACCAACCAAATTTAGGTGAACTAGCTAGCAGTCAAGGAGACCAAAAAACTGCCAGAAGAACAACCATTTTTACAACACTCCAACAATCAGGCCTTTATGACAGAGTTAGATGGAAGGCACTCCTCAGTAAAAGTCACATGATGACTTATTTGGAGTTTACCAAAAGGTACCTGTTGGTCTAAAAGTCCCTTAGAAACAAGATTCTATGGTCTGACAAAATGAAGATTAAACTCTTTGACAAAAAATATGCCTAAAGAGCAGTCTTTTTCTCCACAATAAAATGGCAGATGAGCCAATCGACATGTTAAGCTGGAATGATCTGTGCAGGTGTTTTGAACTCTCTGATATTAACAGACACTTCTGGAAGCCCTGCCGCCTCCCCCAGTCTCATCCCTTGGTTTCTGTCAAAGTAAATGAATGTTTTAAGTTCATTAATCTGAAATAAAATCTATCAGTGTATTTTCTACTTAGCTAGCATTAGAAAATTATGTATTTAACATTAGTTAAATATCATCAGAGCATTTTTGGCTGAAAATGGTCAAAATGGCTCTTTCGGTTTTCAGCCAAAACAGAAAAAAAGATTTTAACCCAAAATGATTAAATAGGCCTACAATGAAGTGTCAGATTTAACACTTTACAAATAATGTGGTGATGATAATTAGAAAATGTTTAAATATCCTGTTTTGTTTTGTTTGTTTTTTTGACTGGCACTTTTGCACTCCTCTGCTTAACACAGTGAAAATGTCGGTCATGTGAACATTAGACATCAAGTACCTCTGAAGACTGTGTTATCAAAATGCCTTTCATCACATCCTTGTAGAAAAATGAAAGAAGTAGGTTAATTGAATGAAAATGTGATGATAGTCAGTAGGCCTTCAGCTCTCAAGAAAGAATGCCAGCTGCCTCCATACACTGCCACAGACACCGACAGCTTTGCTGACTGGCCAGTATGCCTAATTCCTGTGCCTAATTCCACAGAAGGACAGCCAATGGTCCACTGAGAAATGTGTGACTCAAAAGGGCTGGGAACAGAAGCCAAAAGCTCAGCATATGGCCAGGGCAGGATCTGAATACCATCATGCTCCAACATCTCTAATGTGTTTGGGGATGTGGCTTAATTCTAATTAAAAAAATTCTAATTCTAAATTAGGTGGTGATGTGTGTGAGTTTTCCTTTATGTGTGGCTAGCTGTAAGCCTATCAAACCCCTGGGTTCTCTGACGCATGAACATAGGTTTGACTGAAAGTGGATAAAAACCACTGCAAAAAGATTGAAAGATGCAGAGAATAAAAGAGAAAGAGGCCACAGGAGCAGGTTTGGGAGGCCATGGGCCAGTTGCTCCAGCAACAGCTGCCTAGCAACCAATCCAGGCAATTGCTCATAGACGTTTTGCCATTGTTGCCATCGTAACCACATGTAAGGCAAGTGATAGGTTTTACACATCCAGTAAGGGAGAAAGTTGAGAGTGATGAAAAAACATTAGCTGTATCACAATTCCACTGGAGCTTAAAGTGCTTCCAACAGCATTGTTTGCATCGTTTCATTTTCAAGCCCATAGTACTGTGTTTCATTTAGATTTGTGCTTTTAATAAATCTGAAAGGTTTGCTGGACATGCTATCAGAACCTATTACAAAACTGGGGAAAAAGGGCTGCTGCAGGTCAAAATGGGTCCATTAAGCAGCATTTTATTATAATGCCAGTATGATTTTCTGGGAATATTTTCAGAAAGAATGATAAAAAACATGCATAATGAACATACAAGTTAATAGTTTTAAAATTAAACAGATTTTTTTTGAGACCGCAGTAGAGATATGCTGCCCTGTCCACAACACATGGTGGATCAGTAGATCTATACATAGAAGCATAATTCTTCTCAAATTTGGGGCCAGCCTGTATAGAAATATTGTGGAATTATGGTTTTGTTTTGTAGCTCAGTAATGCAGTGTTTAAGTCCAGCAAAATAAAGATAGGAAAAAAAGAAAAGTGCACCTCCAAATAGTGTATTTGTATTTTGTTGCATCCATACAACATATGCATCTTTTCTGAATTTTTATTAAATTTTCATATTGAGCTACAAATTGAGCCTGTGTATAAATATGTGACTCTGAAGAACACAGGACTATGTAGCCAATATATGTAACCAATGTTTTGTGATCATTACTGAATAGTGGCAAAGGGCCAATAATTCAGGCTAAATATGGTAGAAAAAACCTCTGTGCAGGTTTCTACATTAGTTTTTCCTCAGAAACACACCACACACACACACACACACACACACACACACACACACACACACACACCTAATCTCACAGGACTCACATTAAGGCAAGGCCTAGGTAGTTGGCAGTGCTTCCCCAGTACATTGGGTTATCCATGAGGTTAAAGGGGAAGCCAGTCACCTTCTGCTCCATCAGGATACCAAAGTAATCTCCTATCAAAACAAATGAGAAAAATTATTCAGACATTCTTTTAATTCTCACAGCCACTGAAAAAATAAATATTGCTCAAAATCTGTCCATGTTTCTCCTTATAATGTATAGCAGCCTTTCAAGTGCACACACTCAAATTTCAAAAACACTGATGCTGACCTTTAGAACATTGACTCTAATGAGACATCCTCCAAACAATCACCTAAGTCCTTCAAAAAAGGAGTCTATGCCCTCCTTCACAGAATTCTATATTGTATAAAATGTGCGTCCACTTGCTGTATCAAATACATTTCATAACATATCAAAATGGAGGATGGTCCTTGACACTGACACACATCACCATTTATCTGTTACATACTCTTCTCCATACCTCGGTCAAGTCAGCAGTGTGTGTGTGTGATCAATCTGCATAGCTTCTCCACTGCAATAACCTTTACAAATATGTGATTTTTCTCAGCAGAAAACACATTATTTATGTAAATCATTTAAGTAAGTACAAGTAGTACATCATTTATTTGGCATGTTCAGATTCTGTTTGCCAAGAGAATTGGCCATCTCTGACTATCTCTTTATTTGTCTAGCTACACCTCCATCCTACTATCTTGGATCCAGTTGACATATCTGCTTTTAGGACAGATCACAGAAGTGGAACAGTCTTTATGGATGCTACATAACCAGGCCTTGTTATCACTGTATATGAAACTGCACTACTGCACATAAACACATGCAGAGACACACTCATTGATCTTCTTCCTTCCATTCTAGTTTAGGACAAAAGTTAAAACATGTCATACAACTGACTGTTAAAACCCCACTTCCCAGCAATCCTTCAATCATCATCTTGAGGATGGAATCATGGATTAAACTATTTTCCATAAGTCCAAAAAAGAAAATAAAAAAGTGTAATTGTAAATAAAAGTGAAGTGAAGTGACTTGTGGCCAAGTATTGTGACCCATGCTCGGAATTTGTGCTCTGCATTTAACCCATCCAAGTGCACACACACACACAGTAGTGAACACACACCCGGAGCAGTGGGCAGTCTTTTTTGCTGCGGCGCCCAGGGAGCAGTTGGGGGATCGGTGCCGTGCTCAAGGGTCTCACCTCAATCGTGGTATTGAGGGTGGAAGAGAGCGCTGGTCATTCACTCCCCCCACCTACAATCCCTGCCGGCCTAAGACTTGAACCCGCGACCTTCAGGTTCACCTTCGGGTTGCAAGTCCGACTCTCTAACCATTAGGCCACGACTGCCCCCGTCTAAATTTTTTCAACAGTTGAAATACATTTGAAAGGTAATATATGAAAACAATTAGCATGTTATACCAACCTCAACTGCAATACAACAACAAAAGCTTTTTCCCTCCTTACTCTTCATGAGTGCAAGTAAAAAAATGAAGGAAATATAAATATGAAAAATGATCATGTTATACCAGTTTCAACCACAAGGGGCAGGTGATTTATGAAAAACAATACTGTGGGGAAAGTTCTCAGATTAATATCTAGCACTTTTAACTCCATTAACCACCATTAACTATAAAGGCTACTGCTGAGAAGATCATTAGCTTAAATAATTAACACACAGATCAAGTCTTCAGAACTGCTGATGACTATATCAGCAAAAACAACAGCTAAGCATATGCATTTGTGGAAATATATTATTATGAACAATGTGACTGGCACCTCATCATGATCTGTAAGACACAGTCTGTTAGATCAGATGAATACATGAATAAACTTGCATGATTTGAATGTGAAGATGAGTTACCTACCGAGGAAAGTCCCAGTGAAGCCCAGGGCCAGGAAGCTACTGATAACGAACAGTGAGCCGACTAGCATGAGACCTGTGCCCATGTAATACACCTGCACTCTGTCCAGCAGCTCCATCTTAGGTTGGCTCTCCATCGCTACTGTAATACTAACAGAGAAGATAATGACGTTTTTACAGCAGTCCATTTTAAAGCAGTTACCTGTTCACAGTTCTTCTAATTTTCAAGTCTATATTCAAATTAAACAATTTGTAAAAAGGACACACAGAGTCACTGATGTAAAGCAACACATATGCCCCACCCTAAAGAGAACACTTGCAGTCTTGTGGTCCTATTTTGTGTGTGCCTGCAAGGGCTGCAAGGTATTAGGAGGCCCATTTCATTTTAAGCTTTAAAGGCTCATAAGCACCCTCTATGCACCCTTAATTTTCTCTATGATGACATCCACATTGAAGCAGCCTCAGCAGCATACTCTGACTCAAAACCCCAGTTGTTACAGAGGACCAAACAGTGAATGAGCTTGTTAAGAGCAGGGAACAGCAAGGTGGATGAAGCAACATTAAAGCCAATGGAGAAAAAGTGTATTTCATGCAGATGTAACTTTATTTTGAAAGAAAGGTCTACAGGGGCTTAAGCAGCATTTGGGACAGTGAACAGAAAATTCTGTTTTTCACCGTAGAGCTGAGTGGTTCTGAGCAAGAGGAGTAACGTTTCCAATGGCATTTCCACATGAGGATAGTTAAGCCCAGAACACAAACCACGCTCAGTGCATTTTCGGCACAGTTAGCTAACCATAACAAAGTCAACTTCTAAACAAGTCTGTCAAAGCTTTCCCATAAACGAGACCTTAAAGACTTGGGGAATATTTCAGCTCCTGCTTGCTGCTGAATGTAGGAACTAATGACAGGATGCTTGGCTTGTGAAAAATGGCACGAAGAGGGTGTTTTTTTAATTAACCCCCATAGACTCTCCTGACTTGAGATAAAGAAGTAGTTGTGCTTTCAGAAGAGGAAGTGTGAGCTTAAGTTTATATGTTTATTTTTCCTTACTGCCTGTAACTGCTATTTATATGACAAATAGCCTAATATATGTATTTTTCGATACACTGACATATCGACTCAAAAGCCTCATATAGAATGAAATGATTTAATATGTATCGTTATGGCCGTACAGATTACCTACCTAAAGAAATTGTATAATTAAAATTTATTATTATTATATATATTATTATTACTTTCAAGAACTGAAATTGAAAATACACTACATTACCAAAGGCATGTGTACACCTGACCATCACAGCTGTATGAGCTTGTTGAACATCCCATTCCAAAACCATTGGCATTAATATTGAAGATTTGTTTAGAATATAGTTATTTACTTAGATTACTATAGTTATGCTACATTGTTGTATCCAGATGACTGGTATGTTTTACAGGCATACCTCAAACCTGTTTGCAGAAACTTTGGAAGCACTTATGTTAGTTAACAGGTTCTCAAAATAACACTATATTCCACTGCTTGGAAAAATTCACTGATATGTTTCACATGAAACTTATTCACTTTTCTTTGAAAAAAAAAATGCCCACATGCATAAAGGGTGAACATAAACCTTTATTTAAAAAAAAATTAAAAACTCCTTTCTTTATTGGAAAGCAATGGTATTATAATGCAATGGTTTAGACCTTTGGAATTTTGTGGCAAGCTTTCTATCTTTTATCTAATATGACTGAGTAAGCAACTTAAGCATGTTTACAAACAACTTTGTCTTTCCCAAATCAAGAAACTGTTATTTACAGTTACAACAGCCATCTAATAATAGTTTTATCAGATTTACTTTAATTTTGGGGTTTGTTACATTCCAGAAAGATCAGAAACATTTGCTGGACACACTATCAGAATCTTCCACAAAGCTGGATGCACTCTGGATGCACGAGTGCTTCTGATGTCCTTTAAGCAGCATTTCATTATAATGCTGTATGATTTTCCTGGAACAATATCATTATTTTTTGGAGAGCCCAGCAGAGATATGCTGTCCTGTGCACAGCACACATTCTTCATGGGCAGCGGTTCTATAAATAAAAGCATTTCTATTGTTTGTACAGAACAAAAAAAAAAACAAAAAAAACCACAACAAACAAACAAACAAAAAAAAAAACAACAAACAAACAAAAAAACAAAACAAAAACCTTGTTGTCTGTATCTGTATTCCTATTCATTTAGCATGCATCGTATGTTTAATCCGAATAATCTATTTGTATTCGGTGACACCCCTAGTGTGTGTGTGTGTGGGTGGGTGCGGAAGAGAGCAAGCTAACAAGTAACTACTCAATCCCAGATGCTATCCACAGCCATAAGACAAAACCAAAAAAACAATCATTGATCTAAGATAAAACAATAACCGTCACACAAAACAAACCATGAGCCTGTCAAGCATGACTGTCAAAGTCTGAGCGTAACATCCCACTGAGAGTCAGCACTATAAATAGCTTCAGTGCATCATCTTTCTATAAATCATGAAATCCCACGTTAGTGGAGAGGCTTTTGAGTATAATCTTGTAATCATAACCCATCTAATGACACATGAAAATATAAAGACATTATGCATGCACAAATGAATCAGAATTACACTGGGATGTGAGTCGTGAATGAATTAACAATTTATATGTATATGTAAATGTTCCCTGAGTAGATAACCTAGGTGTGGATTTATATTATTATTATTTATTTTTTGGAATGTATTTGTAACTATAAATGCAGTGGTGTGTGTGTGTGAGATGGCATGTATGCAAAATGTAAATGAGGCATGTTTCCATGTGTATATTGCTTTTTTTAATTCACCTGATTGTTAATTAACTCTTTATTGGGGTATTAATATGAGGTGAAACTGTGGCCAAATTCCCTTAGTCATTAACCAACATTCAAATGTTTTCGAATTGTTTGGCAGAAGTTCTTGCCTATGTTTTGCTTCTTTCTTTATTATCAATAATTTTGCGCTTCATTTTCATCTGTTGTATTTATAACTTTCCCTTCTGCCGTATTTGAATTTTTTCAAAGAATGCATTTGTTTTTTTGTCTAAAGATAGCAAGCGGAGGCCATCCACACCGGATCCGTCTAACATAATTTCAACTAATCTTCGACTAAGGTATGTTAAACATTCAACATGAGAAACAATCAGCTTGTTCAGGGTGTCGAGTGCAGGATGTTTAGTCATTCTTCCTCCATCGTTAGCTTTATTTGTGTATATTAATTAGCTCATTGATGGAGAAGATTGCAGCATTATAGGCATGCATCTGGACTCATGAGAGGGTTAGTGAGAGTGAGAGCATAGTGTCTGCAGGGAAAAGTCTGGATGCCTTAGGCGGAGATAGCAATCCCCCAACTCCGGCATTAGAGCCCTCACAGCAGGGCGAATGGGTGTCGTCCCGGCAGTATAATCTCAAAACCAAAGCTAACGCTAAGGCTCTCCCATGGATGCTCCACTCCTCTCCGCTTCATGTGTCTAACAGGTTTGCTCTCCTCAGTGAAACACCTGATGAGAAACCTGAAAGAGCTCTGGTTATAGGAGACTCTATCTTAAGGCACCTGAAATTAGCCAGGCCTTTAGGGGCACCAGCAGCACTAGTTAGGTGTATACCGGGAGCCAGGTGCCAAACACAAGCAGGTAATCTTAATGTCTTAGGCAAGCATAGGTTTTCAAAGATAGTTATTCATGTAGGAGTTAATGATGTACGCCTTCGTCAGTCAGAGGTTACTAAGAGGTATATTGTAGAGGTGTGTAAATTAGCGAAGGCGATGTCCGATGCAGTAATACGCTTTGGCCCCATCCCAACGTGGCATGGCGATGTAACTTACAGCAGGTTATGGTCGCTGAACTGTTGCATACTGAATGCACAGCCAGCACATGTCGATTCTGCTAATTATTATTTACAGACCCCCAGAGCCATATTCTGAATTCCTTGGTGGAATTTGCAGATTTCATCTCTAACCTGGTTGTTTCTTTAGACAAAGCATTAATTGTTGGAGACTTTTATATTCATTTTGCAGACCTGGAAGACCTTCTGAGAACAGCGGTTGTGTCCATTCTAGATTCAGTAGGGGTTAATCAGAACTTAATAGGACCCACTCATAATGGTGGTCACACTCTTGATATAATACTAACATTCAGATTAAATACAGAAAATATAGTCATATTTCTGCAGTCTGAAGCAATCTCACCTCATTATCTCACCTCATTTAAAATTTGTTTTAATCATAATATATGCACCTTGCCGTGCTACTGCGTCAAACATTCATGTTAGCTTCTGCACAGAGTTTTATCAGTAATCTCCCAGAGTTACCAACCATGACTGGATTGACCATCTGATCCCAAAGAACTTGACGAGGCAACTGAATGCTTAGAATCGACATTACACTACATGCTAGATATGGTAGTTCCACTTAAAGTAATTAAAGAGAAAAAACTAGCTCCCTGGTATAATGGTCACACACACACCTTAAAACAGACCACTTGTACATCAGAACATAAATGGCATCAAATTAAATTGGTAGTATTTCAGACAGCATGGAAGGAGAGCCTTCTGAGCTACAGAAAAGCTCTAAGTGCTGCTAGATCAATGTATCTCTCCACCCTAATTGAAGATAACAAAAATAATCCTAGATTCTTATTTAATACTGTAGCAAAATTAACTAGGAATAAGACCACATGAGAAACATGCACACAATCATTATATAGCAGTGGTGACATCATGAATTTTTCTGATGGTAAAATTGAAAATATCAGACAAAAAATTTAGACTATTAATTTACAAGACAGTTTTATAATTAACCCTATACATAATAATACAATATCACATCAACGATTAAAATGTTTTACTCTCCTTCGAGAGACAGAAATAATTTCACTAATTTCCTCATCAAAATCATGAACTTGTATACCCTTACCTGCATGTTTCTTCAAACAGATAATTCCAGAAGCAATCAAACCTCTTCTAAAAACAATCAATTCTTCCCTTAGCACTAGCTATGTACCTAAATGTTTTAAACTAGCAGTTATCAAACCCCTGATTAAAAAACCTGACCTAACCTCTGTCAATTGGCCAACTGGTACATTTAATGAATTTCATTTATACATTTAATTTATTCCTATGTAAGTATGAGCATAACTGCTACAACCTTTTCTAGAATCTTGGAGATAAAGGGACGATTTGATATTGGCCTATAGTTGGCCAATTGACAGAGGTTAGGTCAGGTTTTTTAATCAGGGGTTTGATAACTGCTAGTTTAAAAGATTTAGGTACATGTAGGTGTCAGGATTTAGGCCTCATCATAACTCAGAGACAGCACTGGTTAAAGTGGTAAATGACCTCCTACTGGCCTCTGATCAGAGTTGTGTCTCCTTGCTTGTGTGCTTTTTAATATCACTGATCATACTATTCTGCTTGATAGACTAGAAAATGTTGTAGGCGTTAAGGGAATGGCCCTCTCATGTCTCAGCTCTTATCTGATTGACCTTTATCAGTTTGTAGATGTAAATGGTGACTTCTCTGTGCATACTAAGGTAAAGTTTGGTGTTCCGCAAGGTTCTGTTTTAGGCCCACTACTCTTTTCTTTATATATGTCACCTCTGGGCAAAATTATTCGTAAACATGGTATTAGATTAGATTAGATTAGATTCAACTTTATTGCCATTGTTCAAAGTACATGTACTAAGCCAAAGAAATGCAGTTAGCATCTAACCAGAAGTGCATAAGTGGCATATTTACAATAAATTACAAATAAGGATATACAGCTATGAGGGTGATATGTACAGGGGAATGGATGACTTATGTACAGAAGGTGCAGTGGGTATTATAAATAAGGATAAATATGATATATATATGTATGTACAATCAGTGAACAGTGGTGAAGACATTTTAAGACTATGATAAGAATGTGAACAGGAATATAAAAATGAATATATACAATGAATATATACATACACACACACATATATGCATGTATGTAGGTACAGTGGTGCAAAAGGTCGCATTATAATTTATGTTATAATCTATGTAGTACCAGATGCAAGATGAATGAACAGTGAAGTAAGTAACTGAAAACAGATATTACAGTATACAGTGTGATCAGCTGTTCAGTGTGGAAACAGCCACTGGGAAGAAGCTATTTCTCAGTCTGTTTGTGCGGGTGCTAAGGCACCGGTAGCGCCTTCCAGATTAGCTTCTTATTAGCTTCCACTGTTACGCTGACGAGACACAGTTGTATGTTTCAGCAAAGCCAGATGACAGACACCAGCTTAATAAAGTTGAGGAATGTGTAAAGAACATTAGACAGACAAGACAGAAGTACTTGTAATAGGACCACATGTAGCTAGAAGTAAGCTTTCTGATTACATAGTACCTCTGAATGGCCTTTCTGTTTCATCATGTGCAGCATTCAAAGACCTTTGTGTGATTATTGACTCCAGTCTTCCATTTGAAGCTCATGTAGATAATATTACTAGGATTGCTTTCTTTCATCTCAGAAATATTGCTAAGATAAGAAATATGATGTCACTACATGATGCAGAAAAAGTTCATGCTTTTGTTACCTCTAGGTTGGATTATTGTAATGCCTTGCTGTCTGGATGTTCCAGTAGATGCATTAACAAGCTCCAGTTAGTCCAGAATGACCACATCACCCCTACTTTATCCACACTGCATTGGCTCCCAATCAAATTTCATATTGATTATAAAATACTACTATTGACCTATATTCAATTCAATTTTATGTGTATAGCACTTTTAACAATGGACATTGTCACAAAGCAGCTTTACAGAAATAAATGGATTCAAAAAATGTATTGTAAATATGTGAATTTATAAATCAGTGCCTATAAAGCACTGAATGGTCTCACACCTCAGTACCAGAGCGAACTTTTGGTCTTTTATGATCCGCCACACCTACTTCGATCAAAAGGTGCAGGCTATTTGTTGGTACCTCAAATAGTGAAGGCTACAGCAGGTGGTAGAGCTTTCTCTTACAAAGCCCCACAGTTAAAGAACAGCCTTCCAATTAGTGTTCGGGGCTCAGACACAGTCTCAGTGTTTAAGTCTAGGCTGACAACATATTTGTTTAGTCAAGCCTTTTATGAATAGTTTTTTCTTAGGTAAAGGAGCAGAGGATTCTGGAGGGTTCACAGGCATAGAATGTTGTGGTGACCTGGGATGTTTGCTTGCTGTCGCTTTTCTCAGCCTTCGCAGAAAGTAGAGATGCTACTGGGCTTTCTTGGCTATGGAGCTGGTGTTGAGGGACCAGGTGAGGTTCTCCGCCAGGTGAACACCAAGGAATTTGGTGCTCTTCACAATCTCCATGGAGGAGCCGTCAATATTCAGCAGAGAGTGGTCCCTCCGTGCACTCCTGAAGTCAAAAACCACCGCTTTTGTTTTCTGCACATTCAGGGACAGGTTGTTGGCTCTGCACCAGTTTGTTAGCTGCGCCTCCACTCTGCATGCTGACTCGTCCTTCTTGCTAATGAGACCCACCACAGTCGTGTCATTGGTGATTTTGATGATGTGATTCAACCTGTGCATTGCTTGCACAGTCATGAGTCAGCAGAGTGAACACCAGTGGACTATAATAAAAGATTTCAGTTTTTGATTTTTAATTAATTTTTGAAAATCTCTAAAAACATGTTTTCACTTCAGCATTATGGTCGTGTACACTGGGTAATAATGGAAATTATATCCATTCAAAATCAACTCCACAACACAATAAAGTGTGCAGCAAATAAAGGGGTCTATATAGCTAAAATAACTTTGTCAATGTCCATATATTGATTGACCTGACTGTATTTACCAAAGAAAAATTATGCTTGCTGTATGAAATTAACTATATCATAACATATAACATAATTAACTACATCATAACATAACTATATCATAACATATCAACACAAGCAATAGAGAGGCTGTCAGTAGTTGGAGCCTATGCACTCTCTCTCTCTCTCTCTCTCTCTCTCTAGATTTTAGCAGTAGAATTTGGTCAATTAAAATTAATATTTTACCCACATTATTATATTTGTTTCTATTACTCCGAGGAGAGATGCCCTTTAAACACTTTATATACTGGGACATGCAACTATCTAGAGACATTTATAATAAAAAGAGATTTGGCTGGATGGACTTAAGGGTCTCCAAAATCCAGATAGAGCTTAAGCTGCTTAGTTGCCCCGCATATACTGTTCAAGGTGCCTCAGACCATTTATACTGTATATGCTGTGGATCTACCATGCTGTTTCCTCCCTCTGTATGATAGTTAATAATAACGAACTTGATAGTTTCTAAGACCAATGTCAGACATTTGGGTTGAATGCAGATACAAGATAAAACTTTGGTTAAAACTCACATTAAACACCAGAATGGGGAAAAATGTGATTTCTGTGACTTTAAACATGGCATGGTTGTTGGTGGTAGATGGGCTGATTTAAGTATTTCAGAAACTGCTGGGATTTTCACACACAACATCTTCAAGGTTCAATGTTTTGTACATGCTGCCATGCTTTTCTGCTCACCATGGCTGTAAAAAGTGATTATTTCTGTTACCCTATCCTTCCTGGCAGCTCGAACCTATCTGGCCAGTTTCCTCAGTTAATGAAATACTCAAACCAGCCCGTCTCGTATCAGCACCCATGCCACGATTAAAGTCAAAGTGATCACACATTTTCTTCATTTTGATGTTTGATGTGAACATTACCTGAAGCTCTTGATCTGTATCTGCATGATTTTTTGCATTGTGTTGCTGCCACATGATTGGCTAATTAGAAGAGTGGAGGTTATTATAACAGCAAAGGGAGACTGTATACGGAATGGGATGTTCAAAAAGCATGTGAGTGTGTGATGTGTGGTGTGCATAGTTTTAGCCATATAGTGTATTTCTAGGATTATATCCTAAGTAATGTACCAGTACCCACCCTGCAAGTACACCACTGACCTATTGTTTGTTACTCTGCCCAGGCTTAAATTTGCAAACAAAAGTTAAAGTATTTTTCACCATCAGGAAACGCAAAGGCTCAAAATGTACCTAATACTGAAACTATGTCCTTCCTAAATGTACATGTGCATTTTACCACCCACATATTAGTAGAATGGAATAGATTTTCCTCTCTTCTGTTTACTCCCTGATGATTTGTCCTTTTCTCAAATCCCACGACTGCTCACGTCAGAGAATCATACAAATACAAATGACTTTACCCATCTATGTTGTATTATGTATATTGAGCTAAACAGCTGCCCTTCCATGGAAATTTTCCCTTAGTGCTCTCTTGTTACAAAATCCTCTAGCAGATACATGAGGCATGAACTCCTGCCAACGAGGTCAAAGCCATTGAAGGGAATACACAGGTCACCAGCAGTGAGGTGCTATATATGCAATTTAGATCACTGGAAACATGGGGGCTTTAAGAAAAAGACTACCATACTCAAGATTTTTCTTTGAACAGGTACAGAAAGATCAGCCATTAAAAGACAGAGGCAGAAAAACTGGATTTATGAAGTTGTGTTTTTTTTTTTAGGAAGCAAACAACTTTGTGGTACTGGGCAGCCATGATACTTTCTCACTTATGATGATGCCTATAGTTTATAATGGATTGCTGGCAGCAATCCATTATATTGTCTAACCCAAGAAGTCTGAGAAAGCATTGCCTGTAAAGTCTGGAGTAATTTGCTTGATAAATAAATAAATAAATAAATAAATGGCTTGATCTTTTGTTAACTTAGATGTGCTAAATATGAATCTAATATTATTATAATTACTATACTTTTATATTGTTGAATATTTTAACACTTTAATCAATTTAAAATGGAAACCTAAGGCGCATATTTCAGCAATTCTTATTTTTGCTGTACCAAAATCAATGGTCTGGATGACTGGATGACTCTTTATGTAAATTTGAAAAAATTATGTAATTTTTGCTATATTAAATATGCTTTGGCCTTTGCAGTCACCAGATCTCAATTGAACACGTCTGGGAGATTTTGGAGTGATGTGTTAGACATTGGTCTCCACCACAAATCCCAACTGAGGGAAAATCTTTCAAAAGAATGGTGTTCATCCCTCCATTATAGTTCAAGAGGCTTGTAAAAATCTGTGCCAAGGTGCACTGAAAATGTTCTGGCTGCTCATGGTGGCCCAACACCTTACTAACATTCTGTATGTTGTTTTTTCCCTTAAACTGTCAGCCATCTGTAGATATTTCTAAGAAAATTACTCTTATAACATCCAAAACATACCTGACAGTATAAGGAAAATGGAGGAAGAGTAGCTGCTCAGCTTTGTGCTTAGATTTGATTTAGCCAAACATTTAAGTCAATTTGAAAAATCATCTACAAATAAATACATGGGACTGCAATGTGCTGTGACATTTAAACATTCAGTCTAAAGGTGTTCAACTCAGAGAAATCCAACCTCCTACAATATTGTAATTTAGTCACACTAATGACAACATCCATGATTTTTATTGCACTATAATATTTCCTTTGTGCTTTTTTTCTTAACAATATGACAGCTGTACATTTGTGAAGTCTATAAATATGACTGCTAAGCAAGTTATTTGTATTACCTGTGACTCCGGTAAACATTGAGAAGCAGAATGACAGCACCCAGGCAGTAGCAGGCCGCATACGGGCTTTTAAACATGCGTGTCAGACCTCGTGTTCTGTGTTCCCATCTGGCAACCTAAAATATGTAAGTGCAGAGATCAATAACACTGAACGAGTACTGTAGCTTTAAGGTCATAATAGGATATTGAGTAATACCTTAAACATTATCTGAAATAATAAAGATTATTATTAGTACATGAATGCATTAATGGATGTAATTCAAAAAGTGCATGCATTTTTAACTAGCTTTGTGGGGTTTAGATGAAAGCTAAAGCTCTCTACTTTGCATTTCCATGCTGATTACTGTACAACACCACACAACCTCTCCGATATTTTTACACAGGCTCCTGAATATATATTTTTACTTTAATAAACATGTATATTTCAAATAATGAGCTTATCACCAGCAGAAAAAGAAGCATTTTGTTCATTTGGGACCCTTTAGTCCTTGTGGAATTAACATACACAGGTTGATGCTCATGCTGCTTCCAGTTAAGTCACTTTACACTGTCTAAATTAGCACAGTGATTAAAATATTGAACTAAAGGAATCTAAAGTTGCTGTTAGTTTCTATTAGAGAAAAATAGACTAAAGATTGGTTGTGTAAGAAAGGAGAGCAGTTGCTTAATATGATTAGGCATTATCACTGAATATGGGTTTGAATTTTGCCAAGTTGCATGTTTCATGTTTGCCGATCTTGATAATCCTAAATGATGTCACTGGTTTGAGGTTCTGCCTCTAAAGTCTGCATTTGTATTCTGTATGTCCAATCCTTTGTAAAATAATAAAATAATAATAATAATAATAATAATAATAATAACAACAACAATAACAATAATAATAATAATTAGATAGTAAAATAATACTACATAACTATACTACACAAACCTTTTCCAATTAGCCCAACATTAATCAAGTAATTTCCCTACCATTCTGTCATGATGGTATTCAAATCCTGTTTAGCTTGTTCATGTACCTTAATGGAATTGTGCATTCAATACTCCATGTACAAAAATCTACGGCAGTAATTACCTTGCTGAAACAAAACAAAGTCACCATAATTAACACTAATTTGGGACAAAAGTATCAAATAGCAGCTGAAGGGGTTGTTGACAGTGATTGTGCAGGGGCTTGAGTGTGTGTCTGTGTTAGTTTTCAGGCCTTGTTATAACATGATTAATGCATGCTGGAGCTCTGAGGGTCTCAGAGGGCTGGGGAACAGAACATGTTGCAATTGCATGCATGACACACCTCCAGTCTGTTATCATATGTTTACTTCTGTTGTCTTCCCAATATACCAATTATCTTCATTTTAGGTACTCAACACTCCCCCTGAACATTTGCTTATGAAAAAGCATCTATTTGTACTGAAAAATGAAAATGTCAGTAAGTGTGCAACATTCACAATTCAGAAATCTATACGGTAACCAAGTGCATGTACTTTGGATACAGACTTACACTGACACATGAGAAAGCACATAAACACTGGTACGGAAGAATGCAGGTTTAATAGCGGCATTCACAAATAAAGATTAAATGTCACAAAGATTTAGTCCCCCCTTTTATATCTATACATACAGGATGTAACAAAAGTCTCCATACATAGGAGAAATGAACACATTTTAGCAAAATGTCTTCCAAAAATTTTTATACTTAGTTTATATTATATATATTTTTTCAGATAGCCTTTAAAAATGGCTTTGGCAAAAGAAGAACGTATTGAAATTATTCTCATGGTTGGATCAGGGAGCTGTCGCAAAGTTGCGAGGGACATGCAATTTCCTGCATAACACCAGATGTGTTAACACGAGTGGGATGTGTGTGTGTGTGTGTGTGTGTGTGTGTATACATACGAGCATACACACAATATACACTATATGGCCAAAGGTTTGTGCAACTGTTTCCACAAAGTTTGGAGGAATACAATTGTACAGAATGTAGCTTTACAATTTCCCCTGAATGGACATATTCCCACAGCCATGCTCCAAAATCTAATGGAAAGCCTTCCCAGATGAGTGGAGGTTATTATACCAGCAAAGGGGACTAAACCTGGAATGGGATGTTCAACAAGCAAATCGGTTATCAGGTGTCCACAAACTATTTGGCCATTTAGTGTGTGTGTATGGAAATTGGATGCTTGTATTTAAAAATCCCTGACCTCCAGGATCCTGAGAGGACATAATGTCCACCGCTTCTGCCAATTGTTCATGATTTTTCAAGCATACCTTGACCTTGTACTCTACATAAAGAATTCTACATAACATATAAATTCTTCCAATCTTGCACCAGTTATGATAACAAATACAGCCTACCTACAGACTTATGAATGGTTTATGCAATACATAAATATGTTCTTAATTTCAAAATCAATTAATTTACGTTAAAGGTACGTCTTTATAATTTCTACCTAATTTCTAACAAAAAGAGCAAATTCCATTTTCCAGTGGTAGAGCAGGCTGGATGATTGCAATGCAAAAAATAAATGCCACTGATATTATTTAAATTAAATAATTGAATTTGAAACACACTTCACTTAAAAAAACAAAAACAAACAAACAAAAAAAAACTTAATTTACATTTGTTTAGAATTGTTCTATACTGCTCTTTTTTTCTCCATTCACCTTCCAAATCTCTCAGAAGATACCAGACTGTTTTTTTGACATTTCTGTCTGGATAAAAAAAAACAACATAATCTGAAACTCAACCTTGACAAAACTGAACTGATATATCTACCAGCTAAGAACTTCTCCTGCTGCACGTATGACACGCAGCTAAGAATCTTGGTGAAATTCATCATCAGTAGAATTAGACCTTTCCTGGGCCCATAAACCACACTCACATTCTCATACAGTACAGTATGTTCAAACTTCAATTCACTACAACTCCTTAGTTGCTGATTTTCCTCCATATGATTATATCTCCTCTACACAGTATTCAGAATGCTGCTGGTTCCTCCCCAAGACAGGCTCTGTATCACATTGTCTATGTACCCTGGTTCAGAACTACACACCTGTATGCCAACAAGATATTCATCCTCAGACCTTGCCAAAAAGATCTTCATCCTTCATCTTGTATGTATGTACAATAGTACATTAACACTTTAATTTTCTGCATTTTTTAGTGTTTATTAATATAAAGCTGGTTCAGAATGAAAACTGTAGGCTAAAGGTTTTTCAGAAGGTGTCTCATAAATAATATATGTATTTGTACCAAGAGTTACAACTGATTTAGAAAATCATCTGAATATCCACAAAGCATGTGTGTACACCTAATGTGTCGTAGGCCAGCCTGCTACATTAGGATGAGTACAATGCATTATGTTCTAATGAAGCACAGGAATAAGGGTGAAAACTTCGTTAAGTGGAAGGGACAGGTGGTGACTGATGAGCGTGAACTGATTCCCTTTCTTATTGTGCTGGAGAGGAAACAGAAGAGGAGACACCATGTTCTCTCCATACAAAGTGAAGTGAAGTGAAGTGACATGTGGCCAAGTATGGTGACCCATACTCGGAATTTGTGCTCTGCATTTAACCCACACATGCACACACACCATGAACACACAGCCTTTTTTTTTTTTTTTGCTGCGGGGAGCAGTTGGGGATTCGGTGCCTTTCTCAGGGGTCTCACCTCAGTCGTGGTATTGAGGGTGGAAGAGAGCGCTGATCATTCACTCCCCACCTACAATCCCTGTCAGACCTGAGAATTGAACCCACGACCTTCAGGTTCATCTTCGGGTTACAAGTCCGACTCTCTAACTATTAGGCCACGACTGTAGGAACATGGATCAGAGCCCTGGCATATTTCTGGAACTGGACAGCTTCACCATGTCTTCTGTAACTACTTTCTAAAGCACTGACAAAAGCATCATTTTCATTTTGGTGAACGCTGAGTAAGAAACACTCCCAGTAAAGGGAACAAACAAAGTACATTTCTTATGTTAGCATGTTAATAGAATGCCAGTGTAGCTACATTAGGCTTGAACTAGATTTCATATTTTCTTCAGAAAATGTGAGTGGTGCTTGCCCCCGCAAAATTCGACACCAAAATACTGCACATGCTGGTCAGTAGGGAGAGCTACATGTGTGTACGCATTTGTTGAAGCATAACTAATTTGACCTAGATCAATAGCCTTAATGATTGTATTTTAATTTGACTATTTAATGTAATAGGCTTTATGGCAGTCCATTTGCGAGCATGTGATGCCATTAGAATACATTTACATTTATGGCATTTGGCAGACGCCCTTATTGAAATGAGCGTTTTGATGTATCGATTGTCTATGTTGTATGAGTTTTGTGATTCCACTCATTTTGGGATTAACGTGCATGTGATGTGCATGCCACTTAACTAATACACATAATGCAGTTCTCCTCAGTGAGCCAAGTGTTTTGATATATCAATGTACCAGTATTTTTGTGATAACACTCAGTTTACGGATCTTAAGTGTGTGTGAGTGTGTAAATTAGGATTTTTGACAGCTGCAGTTTGAATTCATGAACATTCTATCAATGGAAGTCTATCGGATTTTTTCCCATGCTGTTCAAGCATCATAAGTCTGATCGCTTATAAAAGTCATAGCACACTTCTACTCAATAAGCCTGTTGATTTTAGTTAAGCACCAAAGTTTTGTACATAATAATAATAATAATAATAATAATAATAATAGGGGTCAAGCATGTGAATTGCGCACTCACAGACACACTACACATACTTAGGTACATTCAGGGCATGGTCCTGAAAACACCTATAAAGTTCTGTGATGATACGTTGATGCATTGCTGAAATACACCCTCACATCCTGTGTTTTGTCTTACAGGAGAACAGTTTGAATATCAATATTCTGTGATAATTTTTGTTCAGACAGGATTCAAGATGATGTAAGCCAAATTTGGTCAAGATTGGACAAAATTTGGAGGAGTAATAGTAAAATGGCAGTTAGATGTAAGCATTTTTAGCATGTTAATTGTTACTTTTGTGACGCTGTCACGAAATTTGTTGCTTAGCCTCAGGTCATGTTCCTGAAGATGCCTACCAAGTTGTGTGTCAGTGTGCAAAGTTGTTGCTGAGATACAGCCTCACTTCCTGTTTGGTGGATTCACTGTCAGATCCATTGTCAGATCCACTGGACCATTACAGGCAAACTGTTTGGAGTAACCAAAATTCTTGTGAGGCTTCTGAACATTCTGAAGATGATGCGTGACAAATTTGGTGATGATTGGACAAAATTTGTAGAAGGAGCAGTGAAAAAACACTGTTTGACAAAATCCAAGATTGCACAAAATCTAATTACGCAGAAATCGAAGTCATAGGGTGCAATGAATTCATCACGACCAAGGGAATCCAGTATGCCTGGCTTTTATATTTTGGACACACGGTTCAAAAGTTATGACTATAAACGTACTTCCAAATTAGGCCAAAATGGCCCAATGGTGGCGCTAGACCGTTGGCAACACTTGGCCCAAATTTGGTTAGAATGCTCCTTAGACCCTCCCCAATCAGTGTGCCAAATTTCACAACTTTTTACCAGGCGGTCCTATGGGCTGCCATAGACACCCTAGCCAGAAGAAGAAGAAGAAGAAAAGAGGTAGAATAACCACAGAATAAAGAGGTAGAATAATTGCCTGTACACCTTCAGTGCTGGGCCCCCTAATAATATGCGAGATAACAATATTGATGCTTTGCTATTCAAGTGCCACTAATAATAATAATAATAATAATAATAATAATAATAATAATAATGTGAGATAACAATAGTGAGCACCACTTATGAAGTGAAGTGACGTGTGGCTAAGTATGGTGACCCATACTTGGGATTTGTGCATTTAACCCATCCAAGTGCGCACACACACAGTAGTGAACACACTCCATGAACACACACCGGAGGTACAGTGACTTGCTCAAGGATCTTACCTCGGTCGTGGTATTGAGAGCGGAAGAGAGCGCTGGTCATTCACTCCACCTACAATCCCTGCCGGACCTGAAACTCGAACCCACGACCTTCGGGTTACAAGTCCGACTCTCTAACCATTAGGCCACAACTGCCCCCAGTGAGAATTATAGCATCACTGTTGTAAGGAAACTATATACAGTATCTGCAATATGACAACTTAAAAGAAATCCATGTAAATTACATTAACTAACACAATTACTTAAAATAACCACCTTATTTATATAATAGTCAGCATTATCAGTGCTGACAGGATTGAATAGTATTTTCAGTAGAGTTGGGAAATATGGCCAAAGATAGGGTATATTTCTATATTGATTATTCTCAATATTTATCACAATATAGCACTTCATAATAGTCAGTTTTTTAAGAATATCTTTCTAAATAATGCAGAGTGAATAAAACGTTCATTACTGTTTTTTTATGAGAACATAACATAAATGCACATAGTACAAAAGATAATATCCGACTCCATGTAAAACTACAAATGAATACAGTTTTACACTCACTGAGGGGTGGACAAATTTTTAGGTTATGAGGTTACACCTTGCAGCTTACAGGACTTAAGGGATCTGCTGCTAACATCTTGGTGCTAGATACCACAGCACACCTTCAGAGGTCCATGCCTCGATGTGTCAGAGCTGGTTTGGAGGTGCAATGGGAACCTGTACAATTTTAGGCAGGTGGTTTTAATGTTACGGCTGATCAGTTTATATACATCAATCAGCCATATCATTATATAGGAGTAGAATATAAAGGTTTTCTGAATTTACGGGATTTTCATGAACATCAAGTTTCTTGTGTTAATGCTCATATGAACAATTTAAGAATCACACAAGAATTTCCCTCATGGGATCAATAAAGTATATCTATCTGTATATCTATCTATTAAGCAAAATTCATATCCAGCTTGATAAATGAGGCCTAATGTTATTTGTGGTTAAAAGCATTAAGTTCTCAATTCTGCACATGACCTAATAGAAGCCCATATTTTGGGTATTAACAAATTGATTGGAAGTAATTAACAAGTCATCACTTTGACCCAGTTTATAATAAGACAGCTCCATCTATCCCCCTAAGCTAAACAATGTCGCGCCAAATGCTGCATGCAGAAGCGCTCAGTGCACATAACAGCCAGCAGCGCTACAGTGCTCACTTCTGTGTTTTCATCTGTGTTTACGTTTCCACGTTCGTTTTGTTTTGGTTCATGTTCTGTCTCCGCCACTGTATTGTTATTGGTCATTTCCATCATGTGTCCTTACTGCTCGCACCTGTTTTCATTTTAACCCTTGATTAGTTTGTATATTTAAACCCTTGTGTATCTTTTGCCCAGTGCCAAGTAATGTTCAACATTTAGCTGCCTGACTTTGCCAAGCCTTTTGTTTCATGTTGTTTTACTCCAAGTCATTGTCCTAGCTCCATTTTGCTTGTGTACTTTCATTTTCCCACTATCGTTGTTTGTAAATCACCTAACCCTCGCCCTCCTCACCCTCGTTTCCTGTTTCTGTATTTTTTTTTCAAGTCAAGTGGATTTTATTGTCATTTCAATCATATACAGTAAGTTAGTACATAGTGAAACGAAACCACGTTCCTCCAGGACCAAGGTGCTACATTAGACAAACACAGAACAACACAGAACTAAAAGGGACTACATAAATTTATACATAAAGTGCACAAGTGCAAACATGTGCAGACAGCACAAGACAGTACAATGACTACTGAGAGAGACAATGGGCACAGTAAGTCTCAGTGTAGCGCCAACCAGTACACAGTTCTATTAGAAAGTGAATACAGTGAAAAAAGTATATGTGTAGTGCAAAAAGTACAATACAAGTTGCTGTAGATGTAAACATAAGAAGTAGCAGCCTAGTAGAGAGTATAACATATATACAGTATAATAAATATTTGTAGCATAATGTAATGCAGGGATGTGCAAAAGAAAATGCAAAGAGGATGGAGGGTGTACAGTTGTGTGTGTGTGTGTGTGTGTGTGTGTGTATTTCAGTCCAGTTTGAGTATTGAGGAGTCTGATGGCATGGGGGAAGAAACTGTTGCACAGTCTGGTCGTGAGGGCCCGAATGCTTTGGTACCGCTTGCCAGACAGCAGGAGGGTGAAGAGTGTGTGAGAGGGGTGTGTGGGGTCTGCGACAGAGGGAAGAGAGACCCTGATGATCTTCTCAGCTGTTCTCACTATCCGCTGAAGGGTCTCGCGATTCGAGACGGTGCAATTCCCAAACCAGGCAGTGATATAGCTGCTCAGGATGCTCTTGATAGTCCCTCTGTAGAACATGGTGAAGATGGGGGGTGGGAGATGTGCTTTCCTCAGTCTTCTCAGATAGTACAGGTGCTGCTGGGCTTTCTTTGTTATGGAGCTGGGGTTGAGGGACCAGGTGAAGTTCTCCGCCAGGTGAACGATTTGAAGTGCTCTTGGGAAATTTGGTGCTCTTGACAATCTCCACAGAGGAGCCGCTGATGTTCAGCGGAGAGTGGTCATTCTGTGCTCTTCTGAAGTCAACAACCATCTCTTTAGTTTTGTCCACGTTTAGAGACAGGTTGTTGACTCTGCACCAGTCTGTTAGCCACTGCACCTCCTCTCTGTATGCTGACTTGTCGTTCTTGCTGATGAGACCCACTACGGTCATGTCTTCAGCAAACTTGATGCTCAGGTGTTGACGATGTCCATGAAAACATCCGCCAGCTGGTCTGCACATCCTCTGACCACTCTGCCAGGAATGTTGTCTGGTCCAGCAGCCTTCCGTGGGTTGACTCTGTGTAGAGTCTTCCTCACATCGGCTGTGGTTAGGCACAGCACCTGGTCATTGGGAGGAGGGGTGGTCTTCCTCGCCGTCACATCATTCTGCACCTCAAACCGAGCGTAAAAGTTGTTCAGCGCATCTAGGAGAGAGGCATCACTGTCACAGGCAGGTGGTGATGTCCTGTAGTTGGTGATGGCCTGGATGCCCTGCCACATGTGCCACATGTCTCTGGCCTTGAAGTGGTTGTGGATTCTCTTTTGCCCAGGACAGTTTGGCCCTCGCTGTTCTTAGGGCCACCTTGTCTCCTGCTCTGAAGGCAGAGTCTTGGGTCCTCAGTAGCGCACACTCCTGCATCGCTCCCTCCAGAGGCCGTCAGGGCCGCTTCCCAAGTCCTGCTACTGCTTGAAGCTGACGGCATGGCCTCCCACGACCTACTCACACCAGAGGCAGACGGCATGGCCTCCCAAGTCCTGCTCCTGCCTGGGGCCAACAGCACATCCTCCCCCAGCCAAGCTCCAGACAGAGGCCAACAAGGTGGCCTCCCCTGCAGAGCTCCCTCCAGAGGCCAACAGGGCAGCCTCCCTTGCTGAGCTCCAGCCTGAGGTAGACTAGGCGGCTTCCCCTGAAAAGCTCCCTCCAGAGGCTGACAGGACAGCCTCCTCCACCAAGTGTCAGCCTGAGGCTGATGAGGTGGCCTCCCCTGCCGAGCTCCAACCTGAGGCCGAAGCAGTGGCCTCCCCTACAGAGGCCGACAGGGAGGCTTTCCAAGTCCTGCTCCTGCTTGAGGCTGACAGCGTGGCCTCTCAAGTCCTGCTCATGCCCGAGGCCAACGGCGCAGCCTCCAAAGTCTTGCTCCTGCTTGAGGCTGACATCGTGGCCTCTCAAGTCCTGGTCGTGCCCAAGGCCAACCGCGCAGCCTCCCAACTCCTGCTCATGCCTGTGGCCAACGGCGTGGCCTCCCAAGTCCTGCTCATTCCTGAGGCTGACATCGCAGCCACCCAACTCCTGCTCACGCCTGAGGCCGACGGCACAGCCTCCCAAGTTCTGTTCCTGCTTGAGGCCGATGGCATTGCCTCCCACAAGCTGCTCATACCTGAGGATGATGGTGCGGCCTCCCATGCCCTGCTCATGCCTAAGACTGATGTCGCATTCCTGCCATCTGACCCTGGCGGGTTCATCCCCGCTCTGTCACCTGATCCCAGCAAGGATGTCGCCGACCTACCACCTGCTTCTCAATATGCCTTGTATCTGCTCCCCGGCTCCTCTGGTAGAAGTCAACAAGATAGAAAATGCATGTCTGGGGACCTTGGGTTTAGCCTGGACATTTTACCCAGAGAGACCAGACCGCCAGGGGAGTGGCTGAAGGCACTGCCGGAGCAACGCCTTTGCGGGAATCTGTCAGGGAATTCATGCCGAGCGCGCCTGTTTTGTTTTGGTTCATGACCTGTCTCCACCCTTGTATTGTTATTGGTCGTTTTCATCATGTGTACTTACTGCTCTCACCTGTTTTCAGTTTAACCCTTGATTAGCTTATATTTAAACCCTTGTGTGTCTTTTGTCCGGTGTGAAGTAATATTCAGTGTATCCACCTGACTTTGCCAAGCCTTTTGTTTCATGTTGTTACACTCTAAGTCATTGATCTAGTTCCGTTTTACATTTACGGCATTTGGCAGACGCCCTTATCCATAGCGACTTACAAATAGCTCATTTATACAACTGAGCAGTTGAGGGTTAAGGGCCTTGCTCAACCTTCCAATCAGGAGTCCAATGTCTTAACCACTGAGCTACCACTTCCGTTTTCTCATTTGTGTATTTTGATTATCCCAATTATCATTGTTTGCAAATCGCCTGACCCTTGTCTGATTCACGTTTCTGTCTTTGATTCATGTTTTGGATTTGTCTGCTTGCCTCTCTAATAAAACGACTTTTGCTGCAATTGCATCCGACTCTACACTCTGCCATTCCTGACACACAACATTCCAATCAAATATAACTTGTAATTTCTGAAATGTAACAACAAACTTTTATGGCAAGTGTATTTTTTTTTTTTTTTTTTTTACTGCAAACTAAACACTACGTTTCTGTATAATTCTGTATAATGAATAAAGTTTTGTATAACTCACTAGTGTGCTAAAACTAATAATTATCTGTCACTGGTAGATTGAAATTGCAGATTATACTGTTATACTTTTGATATTTACAACAGAAAAACATATTGTAAGTTCAAATTCCTATTATTTCATATTCAATATTCTACACAGAGTAATGCATTACAGCTGTATTACAGTAATAAATTACAGCTACACACTACTCTCTGCCTAAGTGCTGAGCTCACCACGTTCCAGAAGAATGGGTTGAAGATGATGGCGATGACAGCTATGCAGAAGCTGGGTTCTCTCAGATCAATGTAGTTCATTACCTCATACAACACAGACATGTCTGCCTGAAATAAGTAAGAAAGAGAAGGAAAATTCAGTCCACCAGTGACATGTGTCTCAAAGCAGCTGCACACAAGCATTGATGTTGTCATATATCTAATGTAGTTACAGCAACAAATATGATTTTTATCCCTATGCCAATAGGTGATGAAGGCATTTTGTTTTTTGGGTTGTCTGATTTGTTCATTTGTCCGAGATTCTCATTAGCAAAATATCTCAAGAATGAGTGGTTGAATGTCTGTAGGATTTATATGAAATTATCAGTGTAAGCACCAGATGAATGGATTCAGTTTTGGAAATGATCCAAACAGGGTCAAGTTCACAGCAAGGTCAAATGTCTAGTTTTTCTTCGATAGCTTCCTTCTTGTTTGAAGTATGTTTTAAGGGTGTTTCAGGCATACAAATTAGTAACAAGGAGGACTAGACTTGTTGGCAGTGAAGGCATCCCCCACTGGTATCGAATTTGACTTGTTTTCATTTTTATTTTTAACTGTCACAAAAAAGCTCCAAAGATAAACTTTATGCATAGCAATTGTGGGCTTATTAGGTTACTCTCACACATTTTGTTGAATAAACAGTTCTAGATGTTTGGTGAAAAAGAGCATATGAACTAGCATTTCTAAAAACACTCCCACAAATGTGTAACTTGGATCAGGGGTTCTTAAGCTTGGAACATATTTAACTGGCATAACAAAATTCCTCGGAAATTCCAAGGATTAAACCAATTCAATTCAAGTGACCAATCAAGTTAAAGCAACAATTAATAACTCAATCATAAAATACAAAAACATTGTAAATGGTGGGTTATGTAACCAATAAGAACCACTGAAAACCCTTTCCTGTACCTTTTAATTTTTTTTATTGCATTTACAGTTACAGCATTTAGCAGCCACCTTTATCAAGAGAAATTTAGAAATAAGCCCTTTAACATTATTATCCTCTCAGAGTACAACAAAGCAGTCTTTCAGAAATCATTTGTTTATTTAAAAAAAAGTGAGTCTGACATCCTCCATAGGCTATCATCACTACACCGGCACAACCGGTAGAGACATTCAAGCCAAAATCAGTACAACACCTCAGACGTGGGCACTTGTATGTGAGGAGTAACAGCATTTATATCTATAATAACCATAATAATTCTGTTTTAACATTCCGGGGTTTTAGGCCACACATGCTATATTGCTCGACAGAAATATGGCAGTCTGAAACCTTCTGAAGTTTTCTGACATGTTTTTGACAAAGCTCTCTCTCTGTGTCTGTGTGTGTGTGTACCTTGCTATAGTCCACTTTATCGAGCCCTCCACAGCAGTCGGGATTAATCTCAGTGATCGCAACGGAATTCATGAAAACACCTTACTTTTATTTTAGCTCTAAACCACAGAGTAACATGCTCTACTTCCGCAAACAGCAGGTGTGAACATTTAATGAAATAACATAATGTGTTAGACCCTCAGGCCGGTGCTGTTTCCAATGCACGTATGACACTTCAACTTTAAACTAATGCTGAAAGGAATTGTGGGTAATGGAGTTCAGCTTGTACTGAGTGTGATTCCCGATTGCACCAATAGGCACATTAGCTCATATTGCTTCCGGATTTTGTCGAAATAAACGTCTAATAGTGCAAATAATAATATGAACACAATGACCATGAATGCAGTTGAAAAACATAATTAAATAGGTAAAACCTAATGAAAATAGAATCATGATGAACTATAAAAGAAAAAAAGAAGGAGCAAGAGCAAGAGCAAATATTAATTATCATATTTCAGCCTCTTTAACGGAGGATGTGACTCACTAAAAGGAGGGTGGAATATGTTCAGTAATGTTTATTAACTCTACTGGTTAATAAAATGTGTTTTTAAATTGTGAGTCTCGTCCCTGGCTTCTCCACAATGCTTATAATGTAGATGACTAGTTCCAGCACAAATACACTACTCACTACATATTTCAGCCTCTGCTTCTTTAACAAAGGATAGTGTCTCAATAAAACTAGGGTGGAATATGTTCAGGACATGCTACAGCATAAGAGAAATCTTTGCATCACTTATTTTAAAAAACGTTGT
>CM040986.1:3268265-3281808 GCA_022985145.1 Pangasius djambal | reverse complement strand
GTGAATCATCTTTGGGCAATCCTCCAGGAGGCTTGGAGTAATATATCAAGTCAATGTTTGAATAAACTGACTGCTCGGATGCCTAGTGTTGTCCCTTATTATCAATGCAAAATGGTCACTAACTAAAGAGGATTTATGCTGATATTGCCCAAAAACCCTATTTTGTTTAGGCGTTTCCAAACTTTTGGAGGGCAGTGTATATTATTTATTCATTCATCTTCAGTAACTACTTTATCCTGGTCAGAGTAGCAGTGGATCTGGAGCCAATCCCAGAGAAAGCAAGTACAGTAACACCTGCAGTAGAGTAACACCCATTATAATTGTATAGAATCTTGCTTCTGAAGATCTCAGACTGTTAAACACAAATATACATTTTATTTGATCCTTATCTCTTGGAATGTACCTCGTATGATTACAGTATATACTAAGCACCTTATATGTACATTTGTGGTTTTGTCTATACATTACTGATCTGATAAGTCTGATCTGTCTGTCTGCTCATTTGTGGCACGAGGGTTGGATGATATGGTGATATAATATAGATATTGTGATAAAAGTGTTATGATACACTTTTCTGAGATATTGTTGGTATGGTGATACCTTTTCCAGTAATTTTTAAAAGTGTTATTAATAATTAAACACTAAATGGAACTGAATAGAAGAAGTTGATTTTATTTTTTTAGACGTATGTACTGTAGTGTTTTTGAGTGTTGTGGAATTCTAACAAGGGACTACTTTTGGTTTCAGTGAAACTGTACAGTACTTGCTGACAACATGGGCAAACTTGTACATAACAAAAGAAGCATTCATATGCTGTGCTGGCTCTCCCCTTACACACAAACATACTTACCTCATAGTGATAGTCCATGCAGGTCAGGTCCCTCCAACAACGATCTCCTCTGATCTTGATCAACCCCTTAAAAATATTGAACAAACCCATCTCAATTTTTGACAAAGACTGAAACTAAAAACATACATCATTTATTAGTCTAGTCACCAACCAGAAGTTCCGGGAGAAGTGCACTGGTGACAAGGACAGACACAATAGCTTTATTATCCTCTACTCTCATGAGGTTATTTTTAGTTTACTTTTTTAATATTTGTTTACTAACCCAGAACTCACTGACAAACATCTACTACTAACTCTTTTTACCAACTGATCCAGATGCAAACATACAACTTTCAGTTTGCTCAATCTGCATCTCATCAGCAGTCTCAATATCTGAAATACAATCCCTAAAAGCATAGTGTTTACAGACTGTGTCAAAAAAAAAAAAGGGAGTAATTAATCTGTTGTGCTGTTGTGCTAAGAGGGCTGGGCTGAGCTGCTGTTGCTCCTAGATGCTTCCATTTCACAATAACAGCACTTACAGTTGACTGGGGCAGATCTAGCAGGGAAGAAATGTTGTGAACTGACTTGTGGCAGAGGTTGCATCCTATGCCACTTTTAAAGTCACAGAGCTTTTCAGGACAACCCATTCTCTGCCAGTGTTTGTTAATGAAGACTGCTTGATTTTATGTTATGTGCTTGATTTTATGCAACTGTTAGCAATGGGTGTGGCTGAAACACCTGAACACAATAATTAGAATGGGTGTCCACATACCTTTGGCCATATAGTGTATGCTCAGGAGGTATAAAATGGTGGTCACCTCTAAATTTTAGGGAGGTCTGGTTATTCTGAGAGAGGCTTACTATTTCTCTTTCTCTGATGTCAGGTTATCAGTCCATCCATTCCATTGATTTTGTAAGTTAAGAAATATTACGTTTTCAACATTTTAACTAAATGTTTGGGATTAGTTATATTAATCTACTACAGTAATTAACACAATTCAGTTATCTAATATTGCAAATTGGAATCAGATAATCATTATAAATTGTTGTCAGATATCTACATAATAAAATCAGAGGCATTTATCCTTTGTCTGCACCTGTTTCCATCAATGGTTTTATGGTAGCATAGGATTAACAATAATTTGGACTTAGTTCTACAATCTTGTATAGGGATTGTCATCTCTCCCCACTACTTCTAGCTCACAATGCTTACCATCAATCCTCAGACCTGGGAAGTGCCTAAACTCCATTGGTTCTTAGAAATCTAGAAATCTTACATAATATACAGAATGTGAACATCCATGGTTGATTAATAACAACAGGTTTAGAGATAAAAATATTTCAACAAAAACAGGTCTTTTGAACTTTTGGGACAGAATTCTAAAAGACACCCAAATCACCCAAAGCCTATAGAATGACTTCCAATTTGATATATCTGGAGCACTTTTGCAAGGAAGAGTGGAATGATATTGCCAAATCAAGATGTGCTAAGTTGGTAGACTCTTACCAAAAAAGAGTAAACATTATGTAGTTGATCCTTCACACCAGCACCAACAGTGAAAAACCATTTCACATTTACATTTTTTTTTTTACAGTTGTATTTATGCAGGCTAAAGCATTGGATCGTTGATATAATTTTGAGAGTGGGCCTGAACATAAAGCTTCAGACAAAAGTCATGCAAAAGAGAAGGCATAACCTTCTAAATGAGAGTGTAATGCACTGAGAGGTGATATGACCCTGTTTTTGACTGACAGTGCAATTGGTATCCTAACAGTATTAATGCCACTATTATCCAAATGATTTCATAAATTTAGAGTACTATTATTTTTAATAAATTGGGGTGAATTTCTCTGGTGTATTCACATCACTTACATTGATTTTTTTTGTTTTGTTTTGTTTTTTAAAGTGAATAGTATTTAAATAGTTTTTATGGCCTTAATGATGTAGGTCCATTTGAGCACAACACAGTAAAAATAGGTGTAGTATTTCAGAAAGGTAGAAATTAATGTAATCTTGTTTATGACTTAAAAAAGGAAAAATTTAAAAGGAATGAAAAGTTCCTAATCAGTTCCTGATTGATACTCCTCACTTCTTATTCTAACTAACTTATATCACTCTACTCTACTAACATTACTAACAATAAAAAAAATCTGTTTCTATGCTTTGTTTAATCATTCTTTAAGATTGTTATGCCATTGGTAAGCCTTTCTAAATTACAGTTGTCTAAAACAACAACTATTTCCATTCAGAACATGTTGTGAAGTGTTATTAATTCAATATACCATCACATAATGACTTGCCACAAACCCTGTTCTACAACCACCTCTTAATATGAAAGGTAATGCTTCAATCTTGCCACACCTGGCCTGATTTTTTTTCCTATTCACATATATTGCATTTTGACTACTTGACTAACTGACTGCCATCTTGTGGATCGACTGTTATTGATTTCTATAAATTGCTTGTTTAAGAAATAAATTATAATGTATTAATATTGGAATTTAGTAAAATACACAAGATTAAAGTGGCCTAGGCTGACTGTGACTGGGGCTCTACAATATTCCTTACCTACCTTGACCAGGAAATGAAGTGCACTACTATTGTATAGTATGGAAGAAAACTGATTTAAAAACATAAATTGCATAAGCAATTATAATGCCTGAATAATATGTCATCATATGTCATAAGTGTGTGTGCCATACTTACTGCCCCAAGCATGATTCGCACTATGAGCCAGCGGAAAGACCAGATGGAGATGAGAGAAGGTGGGCAGTGACAGGGAATTTGTGCAAGACTCCATAAAGGACACAGAAAAATACAGAGGAATCCTGTCTCAAGTAGCTGGCTCTCCCAACCTGCATGCACATGGGCACAAAAAACATATAAAATTCATAGAGAATATAAAGCCGCATAATAGGGAATCGAAGTATTTTCCACACAAATGGAGTTTTCTGAAGTTATGGCCCTGTCATTTTGAAACAGCAATAGAAATTATCCTGTTATATAATTATATCCTGCTATTTCACTTCCTCTGCGTCGTGTATGGAGCCTGCCAAAATTCAAATGGAATTGCAATTCTCTTTGCATTTGCATTTCCAATGCCTGTCAATCAGTGCTGGAGTGGGAGTATACTATGGGGCGTGTTTGTATTTGTAAGTGATGTCAGTCACAGTCGACGGCCAAGAAGGAAAATGTGCAGATGATTGTGCTGGGGCTTCACCCCTGCATGGAGTGCGCATAGCTGTGTGGCGAAAGGATCATCTTTAATTTCGGGTCAGAAAAAAGATGAGTGACAGTCACAAACGAGGTAGCATTTGGACTTTAACAACAGATTAAAAATAAAAACAACAGATAATAACATTGAATACATTAAGTGATATATGTGCACACATACCAATCATAGGTCAAAATTATAAAAGCCAGAGGTGGTACTAAAAGAAGAGTTGGCTCTTTTTATATTCAAGAAACATGAACAATATACACTTTTTTTCAACTGCAAATATTAAACATTATACAGGTAAATGTGCCAGCACTTATTGCTGAGTTGAGTCAAACGATCTGGCTCAATAAAAAGAGCCAGAATTCCCATCACTACTTCTTTGCTCTCGACTATAATAATAATAAGAAGAAGAATACATTTATTTTATATAGCGCCTTTAAAAGTTGCTTTCTCAAATAAATCACAAAACAATACAATAAAAAACTAATCAAATAAAAGCATTCCTGAAAAAGAATGTTTTGAGAAAAGTTTTGAAAACAGCTAAAGAATTAGCATCCCTAATGTCAATTGGGAGTGAATTCCAGAGTTATGGAGCATACGTTGAAAAGGCCCTGTATGAATTGCTGGCCTGTCTGGCCTATGACTGAAGTCACTTCCAAATACAAACACGCCCCATAGTATACTCCCACCCCCAGCACTGGTTGACAGGTTTCCTTGCAAGGCATTGGAAATGCAAATGCAAATGCAAAGAGAATTGCAGTTCCATTTGAATTCTGGCAGGCTCCATATGCAACGCCGAGGAAGTAAAATGGCAAACGGGGTAATTGTTATTGTTATTTCAATATGACAGGGTCATAATTTGTATGTAATGCCATTTGCATTTGAATTATGAATTTATGCGTGCACAAATAGAAAATGCAATTGCTTTTGAAATTTGTCTGGAAAATAATTTCATAATAGGGACAATGTTAATACTACAGAAATCTTTGAAAATGGGGACAATATTAATTAAAAATCCACATAATGGTGGTAATTGTGATGAAATTTGCAGCATTATACATGGTAACACAAAGAACATGTGGCAGTCAATAACTCGTAGCACAACCAAGAGGAGCCTATCAGCTCCATTGTGAAGATTTAAGTTTAAGTTTATTGGGCCTCATTTATCAATCTTTTAGTAAAATTGTGTGTAAATGTTGGTGCAAGCCAAACCAAATTAAAGATTTCTTCTGGACTTACAAAAGAATCAGAATCAGAATCACCTTTATTGCCAAGTATCATGGGTTTACATGAACAAGGAATTTGTCTTGGTGTACTGGTGCTTAGTTATAACAGTAAAATAGTTAAATGAAATAAAAAATAATATTAATATTAATAAGGTAAACACAAGAAATAAAAATATTATTAATAAGGTAAACAAGGATGAAGAGTAGAGGAGAAAGAACACAGCCTTGGGAGGAACCAGTACTGATGGTCCGGGAGTCAGAGACATGTTTTCCCTGTCTCATGTGCTGCCTCCTGTCAGTCAGGAAGTCTGTGATCCTGCAGGTGGAATCAGGCACACTCAGCTAGGAGAGCTTGTCCTGTAGCAGAGCCGGTATTTGTATTGAAAGCAGTGCTGAAATACACAAACAGGATCCTGGCATGGGTTCTTGAGGAGTCCAAGTGCTAGAGGATGAAGTGGAGGGCCATGTTAACCGCTTTATCTACAGACCTGTTGGCTCCATAGACTGCAGGGGGACCAGGAGAGGGTCTGGTGACAGGACTGTCCCATTGTCTTTCAAAGCAATAGTAGAACTCGTTCAGGCTGTTGGCCAGACGCAGGTCATTAGCAGAGTGGGGGGCTTTAGGTTTGCAGATCGCAATTCTTGTGATCTGTCTGAGACCTTTCCAGAGAGAAGCAGAGTCATTGGCTGAGAACTACTGTTAGACTTGCTAGACTTGTACTTTGACACTTTTAAACTGATTCTGTCTCCACTCTTAAACGCAGCTTCCTTAGCCTTAGCTAACAGCTTTAGCTGTCCGAGTCTGGTTGTGAACCAGGATTTCTCATTATTGTAACTCACCCTGGTGCGAGATGGTACACAGCTATCCTCGCAGAAGCTTATGTCACAGCCTCTGAGTACTCATGCAGATTGTTGGTAGCAGTCCTGAATACATCCCAGTCAGTACAGTCCAAGCATGCCTGAAGATCCTCCACAGCCTCCCTGGCCCACTGCTTTGATGTCCTCACAGCAGGTATGGAGAGCTTTACTTTCTGCCTGTATACAGGAATCAGATGGACCATGACGTGGTCAGAGCGTCCCAGAGCAGCTCGTGGGACGGCGTGATAGGCACTGCTTACTGTAGTGTATCAGTGATCCAGAATGCTCTCCTCTCTGATCGGGCATTTAATAGATTGTCTGTATTTGGGGAGTTCATGTATGAGGGGTTACCTTTGTTAAAGTTGCCAAGGACAATAACAAATGAGACCGGGTATGTGCACTCCACACACAGTATCTGGTCGGCAAGCATATGCTGTGCCTCATTCTCGTTGTCTTGCGGTGGAATGTAAATACCTACCAGTATGAATGAAGCGAACTCTCGTGGGGAGTAGAAGGGCTTACAGTTTAAGAAAAATGACTCAAGATCAGGAGAACTGCTGAATTACTGCCACACCATTGCACCAGCCTTTATTAGTGTAAAAACAAATTCCTCCACCCTTTGCCTTGCCGGAAAGTTCTGTGTGGCAATCCACTCTGAAGAGTTTGAATCCTGCCAGCTGCAGCACAGAGTCTGGTATCAGTCCACACAGCCACATTCCGTGAAGCACAAGATGGAAGATGAAGAAAAGTCTTTGTTTTTCCGCACCAGTGGCTGAAGTTACACAGTAAACGCACAATGGAGAAAAATATTCCCGGCAGTGGTGTGCGATATCCGCGTCGGCGGAGGCACACGAGTGCACCAGCACATTTTCCCCTCCTCCAGCGTTTCACTGCATGTGCACAGGTGAGGGCACCTTTGACCAGAATGTCCAGTAAATACATAGATGTGTCGACGGAGGTGGGAAATAAATCCATAGGAACTGTAGTCTGTGTAGCACTGCTCATGAGCTCTTCTCTTGTGAATGAGCTCCTGGTATCATCACAAAAAAGTTTAAAGAAACAAAACAAGACAAAACAAAGCACACTAACACACCGAGGCAGCCATCCCCAGAGCCATCTTGATCTTCACATGTGTATGTTGATGAATGCCAATTACCCATAAATTACCAACTGCATGCGCAGCATGGCTGATTTGCATTTGGTGACACCCCTAAAACTCCATAAAGGCAAGGCTCACAGAGCTGAAATGACAATACATGTATCCCAGTAAAATATATATTACTTAACAGCACCTGAAAGGCCAAAAATCTTTTGTCAAATTACAGGAAAGGTGAATTAGTATGTCTGCTGTATCATGGCCACCTTTGAAATACTTAGCTGGTTTGTATTAGCTTTTTTGTAGGCATTAAAGCTGTTCTGGTGGCTCAGGAAAGGTGTGAGGATGGTTTTGGGGAACACAATGAAGGGGTGAGGACAGATGATGGGGAACATGATGAAGAGATGAAAATAGTGTTGAACACAGGGAACTGCTGAGGGTGGTGTTGAGAAACACAAGGAAGTGTGACGATGACGTTGGAGAACATGGGGAAGCGGTAATGATGGTGTTGGAGAACATGGGGTAGCGTTGGGGATGGTGTGGGAGAACACAAGGCAGCAGTGAGGATGGTGTGGGAGAACACAAGGCAGCAGTGAGGATGGTGTGGGAGAACACGGGGAAGCAGTGAGGATGGTGATGGAGAACAATAGGAAGCAGTGAGGATGGTGAAGGAGAACATGGGGAAGTGGTGAAGATGGTGCACTAATGTGGTTGAGTGAGTTTCTCTCAACAAATATTTGTCTGCCACAGAGGAAAGAGCCAGGGATCCCACTTGTCTAAACCCTACATGCTACTCTACACGGAGCATCTCCTCATCACAGGCATATATTCAGCTGCTACCTAGACATAACCACGCATTTTCTCCAGGTCCTACTAGACACTAGGCAGAGGCAGTCATGTACAGTGGATCACCACAGGCTAAAATAGGCATAAAATAGACAGCGCATGCCTCCTCCTTCCCGGGTTTCTGCACCAATGTAACAAATTCAACAACGGGCAAGGAGGTGGCGGGAACCAAGTGAACTCAAACGTAACGCTTATTCATAAACAGAACTTAAACAGACCATAAAACACAAAACATGTGTGCATCTCTCTCTCTCCCTTGGCATCTCCAGCCGCTCCTTTATCCCTCTCTCCCATTGATTAGCCAACTCAGTGCCAGGCATGAATCCTCACAGCCTGTCCCCTCCCTCCTGCTTGTCACAATATTCTATCTATTAGCACTAAGGAAATTAGAATAAGATTTCCCTAGGAAAACTGAGATAGTACATTTTTCCTGTTTCTGTTTGAAAGTTATTAGGCAGAGAGCTACACTATAAGCACAGAGGTATGGAGGTGAGAGCCAGCGAAGTAGCCTGCTGGAGTTTACTGCAAAAGAAAAGTAGATCAGGATTTATAAAATAAGCTGTAATTTTCCCCTATTATTAACACATTATTTTAATCATTTTCAGTGGAACTGTCATAACTGTATTTCATGGCAACACTGGATATATCAATGTATTTCATGGCAATAACATGGAAACACTGTTTGATGGTAGATTTTGCCTTAAATAATGAAATAATACATTTGTGTCATCACCGCTCCTACTGCTGTCTGACATCCACCTGAAATGCACGAGCGCATAACGCTTACAAATTTAATTGTACAGATCAGGAAAAATAACCATAATTATATTTTGCATATTTACTCATCCTGATTTTAACCTGCATTTCAGCACTTTGAGCTGTGAGATCTCGCAGCATGCAATTGCAGCTGCTACGCTACGGAAATTCTGCTGTAAATTATGCTGTGACATAGTTCCTGGTTTCAAATTGTTTGCCAGGAGTTTCTTTTCTTTCCATCAACACTCAACATGGCAAACATTCAGCTTGTTCAGTGTGTCGAGTGCAAGATGTTTAGTCATTCTTCCTCTGTCATTAGTAGTAGCTTTATTTGTGTAAGTGTGTATTAGTTAGCTCTCTGATGGAGAAGATTGCAGCATTAGAGGTGCATATCCGGATTCTAGAGAGGGTTAGCGAGAGTGAGAGCAGCATAGTTTCTGTAGGGGAAAGTCTGGATGCCTTAGGCAGAGTTAGCAATCCCCCAACTCTGGCAATAGAGCCCTCACAGCGGGGCGAATGGTTGACAACTCAGCAGCATAATTGTAAAGCCAAAGCTAACACTATAGCAAGCCCACGGGAGCACCACTCCTCTCCGCTTCATGTGTCTAACAGAGCTGAAAGAGCTCTGGTTATAGGAGACTTTATCTTACGACACAGGAAATTAGCCAGGCCTTTAGGGGCACCAGCAGCACTAGTTAGGTGTATACCGGGAGCCAGGGTGCCGGACATAGCAGGTAATCTTAGGGTCTTAGGCAAGCACAGGTTTTCAAAGATAGTTATTCATGTAGGAGTTAATGATATATGCCTTTGTCAGTCAGAGGTTACTAAGAGTAACTTTGTAAAGGTGTGTAAATTAGCAAAGTCAATGTCTGATGCAGTAATATGCCCTGGCTCCATCTCAATACGGCATGGCGAAGTAGCTTACAGCAGGTTATGGTCGCTGAACTGCTGAATTTCCAGGTGGTGCTCAGAAAACAATGTGGGCTTTACAGATAATTGTTAGAGCAGGACGGTATCCATCCCACTCGAGAAGGTGCTGCTCATTTCTTGCAGCATAGCACATAGTGTCATAACAGGCCTAGTTAATTGGTGACAATATTCTGAATTCCTTTGTGAATTTGTGGATTTCATCTCAAACCTGGTTGTTTCTTTAGACAAAGCATTAATTGTTGGAGACTTTTATATTCATTTTGATAATCCAGGTGACCCTCTTAGAACAGCGGTTGCGTCCATTCTAGATTCGGTAGGGGTTAATCAGAACTCACTGATTAGGACCCACTCATAATGGTGGTCACACTCTTGATATAATACTAACATTCAGATTAAATATAGAAAATATAGTCACATTTCCACAGTCTGAAGCAATCTCAGATCATTATCTCATCTATCATCACATTAAATTGTATCTTAGTCATAATATATGCACCTTGCCACGCTACTGCATCAAACGTACATTCACGTCAGCTACTGCACAGAGTTATCAATAATCTCTCAGAGTTATCAATTATTATTGGATCACTGTCTAACCCCACAGAACTTGATCAGGTGACTGAATGCTTAGAGTAAATGTTCATGCAAGATAATGTAGCTCCACTTAAAAGAAAAATAATTAGAGAGAAAAAACTAGCACCCTGGTATAATATCACAGGCACCTTAAAACAGACCACTCGAAAATCAGAACGTAAACAGCGTCAAACTAAACTGGTAGTATTTCAAACAGCATGGAAGCATCTCTTTGTGCTGCCACATCAATATAGCTCTCCACCCTAACAGAAGATAACAAAAATAATACTGTATCAAATTTAAGTAAACATGCACACCTTTGGTATATTGTATACTAGCTTTCAATATGTAGCAGTGATGACTGAGGATAGCCCCATATGGACAGCCTAAAGTACATGAGATTACTGTGGACAGTACCACTTAGAAACCATGAAGATAGCTTTAGGACTGTAATTGCCACAAACAGTTTTGCACTCAGGTCTCCATCAGTGAACAGTTTGATAACTTAACCGAAATAGACTTCATGTGAAAACTATGATGAATTTCCTGGTTACACAACTGCACAGTTATAGAAGGGAATTATATATAGTTGTACTATCTGTTGCACCCAGATGAGGATGGGTTCCCTTTTGAGTCTGGTTCCTCTCAAGGTTTCTCCCTCAAATTGTCTCAGGGACTTTTTCCTTGCCACAGTCACCTCTGGCTTGCTCATTAGGGATAAATTTATAAATTTTAAATTAATATCCTGAATTTATATTTTTCTGTAAAGCTGCTTTGTGACAATGGCCACTGTTAAAAGCACTATATAATTAAAATTTAACTGAACATTATGTTTTCCAAGTTCATACAGGCCTAATGAAACTAGGTGATGGGCTGGATTTGGCCCACAGGCCATATGTTTGCCTTATGTTATAAACATTCTGCCTTAATCACATTTGGGAATCTCGTTTCCTCAATATTTAATGGTAAAGTCTACTCAAAAACTGTGAAGAAGAGGGAATAGTTCTGCAAATACAGTGTTCTGATCTTCGATTTTTTTTTTTTTTTTATAAATTATGATAAATTATTATACTTACCAAAGGAATACCTAAAAAGCAAAAAGAAAAGAGTATTCTATAACTGATATATTAGAAAGAATGTTATATTTGCTTAAAAAAAATGAAGAAATATTTTGGTCTAACCTACCAACGACCTAATACAAAATTTAAAGATCAAGTACCTTAAACATCTATCCATCTAGTTATACACCGTAGTTGCAATAATGTCTCAAAGTGGTACTAGACTATAGCAAGTTAAATGACACACATGTTGTGCGTGTGTGTTTGTACTGTCACTCACCACAGCTGTCCAACATTCACTATAGAGTGATATAGGATCCACAGCACTGCCATGATAATCATGTTGGCCCTCCCTAATAAGAGGACAAAGCCAGAAAGTGCCAGTCCTGCCAGGGCAATGCCATCTAGGTTGGCATTCATGTCTTCCCAGTCCAAGAACCACAAAACAGTGGGAGTGTACGTGAGCGCAGCCATGCTGATCTTACCACCCACGTAGCGCTTGACACTACGCAGATAGTCTTTGCAAGGTGTGAGGCCCTTCTCCCCAATCAGCTGCTTGTTCTGGTTGTACGCCACAGTAAAGGCAACAACTACAGAAAGAAATTGTAAGTAAAGTACTGTTACAATTGAAAAATCATCTACATTAATTTACATTATAAAAGTTATTTGAATGTCACAACTGCAATTGCCTGCTCTAATATTGTATCAACATAAGACCATCTACAACAAAAAAGGCTGATGTGCATAGCTTCTTTTGCTGACAGCAGTATCCTTCTAGGCTAGAGAGAACCACGCGGTTTATAACCAGCAAAGGAACTATTTTAAGTTAAGTTAAGTTAATCCTATATGCTACTTCTGTCTATTATCGTTATGCGAAACATGAAACACTCACAATACACGAAGGCAATAGACCGCAATAGCACAATCCTAGTGAGCCAGTAAGTCCCTATTCCCAGCCCAACCTTTTCTTTCTTATCGTATTTCTCATTTTGTTGAACTGTTTCACTATCGCTGTTGTCTGACTGTTCCACTAAACTAAAAGTTTCGCCTTTGTGTCTTCTCCTCAGAGTGCTTTCCCTACACTCAGCGTTTTCACTGGTAGTCGCCATACTTTCGCGTTGTTTGCGCATGCGTGCAGTTTAACTGCCTTACCCAGCGCTCACAGTGACAGATTCGCGGACGATTCATATGATTAATTCCTTTTGAACCGATTCGCAGGAGCGAACGAGTCCACAGATCACAGATGTTTCAAGAGCTCGACCAGTGACATTGTGTGGACTATAGACATATAAAACTCTGTCTCCAATTACTTAGAATCTCGATCACAGGCCACAAGCAGTTCGGGTTGGCAACAACACATCCAGCACTATTACACTGAACACAGGGGCACCACAAGGATGTGTTCTCAGCCCCCAGCTCTTCACCCTGCTAACCCACGACTGCACACCAATGTACAGCACCAACCTCTTCATAAAGTTTGCAGACGATACAACAGTGGTAGGTCTCATCAGCAACAATGATGAGACAAACTACAGGAATGAGGTGCAACAACTGGCCATATGGTGCACCAACAACAATCTCTCTCTCTACATAGAGAAGACAAAGGAGATTGTTGTCGACTTTTGAAGAGCACACACCCAGCACCCTCCTCTGATCATCAACAGTGCTGCTGTGGAGAGGGTGAGCAGCACCAAGTTTCTGGGTGTGCACATAACAGAGGACCTCTCCTGGACCACCAACACTACATCACTGGCTAAGAAAGCACAACAACGCCTCTATTTCCTCCACAAATTGAGAAGAGCCAGAGTCCCGACACCCATCATGTACTCATTCTACCGTGGCACCATTGAAAGTATCCTGACCAGCTGCATCACTGTGTGGTTTGGGAACAGCACTGCTCAAAACCAGAAGACACTGCAACGCATAATGAATGCAGCAGGACAAATCGTCAGTGCCACATTACCTTCCCTCACAGACATTTCCAACAATTAGTTAACCCGGAAAGCTCTCAGCGTAGCGGGGGACCCCACCCACCCCTTGCAAGGCCTCTTTAGTCTTCTGCCATCGGGGAGGAGATTTCGCAGCCTCCAGGCCCGAATCACAAGACTGAAGAACAGCTTCAGCCACCAGGCTGTCAGAAAGCTGAA
>CM040986.1:3252252-3268165 GCA_022985145.1 Pangasius djambal | reverse complement strand
ATTTTATTTTTTATTTTTTTTAATTACTTGTCTTGTTATGTTGGTGTCTCACACCATGGGTCTGAGGGAAACAGAATTTCAATCCTCTGTGTGTCCTGTACATATAGCAGAATTGACAATAAAGTTGACTTTGACTTTGATAGTTAGACTTGGAAATTTATTCCTTGTCACATGAATCGTGAAAAATCACGCTTGTCAAGCACAGATTTGGCTTATTTTCTTGGTTAATAATTGTGGATTAGCCATACGCTGATGTAATATAATGTGGTGTTGTTCCCCTTTCGGCTGTTCCCGTTAGGGGTCGCCACAAAGGATCACTGGTCCGCGTATTTGATTTGGCACGGTTCTTACGCCGGATGTCCTTCCTGACGCCGCCCACCAGTTTTATCCGGGTCGGTAGCGGCACTGCTGCCTGCAGCCACAGCGGGGAGAGCACTAAGCCCCAGCCATTAGTCCTCAAGGGACCTTAATGCTTCTCCTGTCTTCAGCTCCATCATTTTAGCTTTTCTTGTGCTCCAGGTCAGAACACAGCTCGCTCACTTTGAAATGCTGAAAAAATCGAAATAGTGCATCTTTAAGTGAAGTGAAGGGACTTGTGGCCAAGTACGGTGACCCATACTCGGAATATGTGCTCTGCATTTAACCCATCCAAGTGCACACACACATACACACACCGTGAACACAGGCAGTGGGCAGCCTTTTTTTGGCTGCGGCGCCCGGGGAGCAGTTGGGGGTTCGGTGCCTTGCTCAAGGGTCTCACCTTTACCAAGTACTATTAATTGACCATCACTGAGAAAATGGAACAAAATCGGCAAATACAAATCAAATAGTGAGACACCTGCAGTCAGTCTGCTTTCTGTATTTTTTATAGCAACAAAAGGATACAGATATACTCTAAAACAGACAGTTACAAAGATAATTCTGAGATAATCCTTTATGCATCCGGTAAAACATTTATGTTATAATAATAATAATAATAATAATAATAATAATAATAATAGATTGATAATAATAAATAGTATATAGTATAAATAGTAGTGTAATATAGTCAATAATAAAATGAAAATAGTGAATAGTGCAATAATAATAATAATAGCATAATTATGGCTATATAGTATATCCATCAGTCATCTATAATCGCTTATCCTTTGTAGGGTCGCGGGGTACAAGTTATGCTCTTTATGCTGTTACAAAACAGGAGGATGGGGGCTAAAACTCTTGGGACTGTGCTCAAGCTGCACACGAGCCAGGCATCTTTTCTCCAGTACACTTATGAGAGTTCTGGCAAGTTGCCCGGACCAATATGGCGGCGACGTTGACGTACGATCCAGCGGCCAATGCTGCGTCTATGTATTTCTATGTCTGTGGTATACACTATATACACTCACCGAGCTCGACACATATGGAGTTAATTTTGTGCTAAATGTTTCAAATAAAAGAATAAAATCCACAAGCAAAATATTAAATATCAAAATGTAAAAAGTTTAGTGCAAATGCAAGTAATGAGAAAAATTACTTTAAAATAAATTTTTCAAAAAGATTACTACTCATTCACACTCTCGTTTTTGCTAGTCTTTGCTTTAATTTTTTAGATTTGCGGATTTTTCTTATTGTTTTTTTGTTTCTGGAATCCTTCCTGCTTCTGCAAATTTTTTGCTTACGACCTTTGGCACAGTTTTACGGGAGTGGGTCTTAGAGCAAGGCGTTCGTCGTAAATCTCTACTGGTCAAGTGGGTGGTGCTCCGAAAGTTAACCACGCCCACTCGGTGATTCGTGAAGCGTTCTACTCTTGTATCGTACGCAGCGGACGAGTCGAGCCAAGTGCAGGGGGAAACCGTGTTGTAGTTGCATTAAATTGACAAATAATATTATTAGCTACTGAATTGTCTGTAGATGCATTCACACATATTTCTTTATCATACGAGTGTTCATTCCATTTCTAACTGAGTAGCATTTTAAACAGATAAAGTTAGTTATGTGACGAGACTGAAGTTGGCTTCTTATTGAGATTTTCCCTTTCCACTTTCTGCCTAATTTTTACTATTATCTCCTCATTACGAATATGTCTTTAAAAAATCTGACAATTTCATATGAATATAAATGTAATATAAATTCTCAATATTAAGAAATATACAGTAGATTTAAAAAAAAATGGCCCTGTGAACTTGGCCTGTCTGCACTCTCTGCCTAATTCCTTTACTTTATCTCCTCATTATCTCCTCTAAAAATCTATCAAATCGCTTAAAAACTGTTTGAACACATTCATGTTGACTGTTGCAGGAGATCAGGAAACATACAGAGATATAATCACTGTCACTTTCTGTTTTCGTTTTTGTAATTGTAATGATAAGTATCATTACAATTACAAAAACGAAAACAGAAAGTGTCATTTTTGACCTTCCTGAATAAATATACTTAACTGATGTTTATACTTGTAAAACATTAGCTAAGTTGAATATACATGGATAGATTTTATTTCACATTAATAAAATCAAAATATTCTCCATGTTCCCTCCACTTACCCACAGCAGTGCAACTTTCAAGAGAGGAAATCAGTAGAGACAAGAGCTCCTACACAAAATAGGTTGGCAGGTCTGATATAGTTATTCAAATATTTAATTTGGATTTGATAATAAACCTCCAGTACATGTAGCCTCTGCTGTTACACAAGATTACCAAAAACATTTGTAAATCTGGCAAAAATCTTTAGTTAGGTTTGGCCTACACAAACATTTAAACACAACTTTACTAAAAAAAAGTTTTTTTTTTTACTAAAAAAAAAAAATTTATTAAAAAACTTTACTAAAAATTGAGCTTTTCTTAGGACATTGAAACGGTCATAAGAATTGCCAAAATTGGCACTGTGGTCCTGTCAACTGTCCTCCTTCTCCCCTCTCTCGGAGACTGATGTCTCTAAGCTCTTGCTTTCTAGCCATCCTACAACCTGTCCTCTAGACCGTATCACCTTCTTCAGGCCATCTCTCACACTACTACCTGCACTCACACAAATCTTTAACACATCCCTCTCCACGACACCTTCCCTACCTCATAGTAGTTGTTAACCTCTGTAGTTAGCTGTTAACCTCTGTAGCTAAAAAAACAACACTTAACCTTCTACTGTTGACAACTACAGTCTCCCTCCTCTCTTTCCTGTCCAAAACACTTGAAAGAGCTGTTTTCAATCAACTCTCCACTTTTCTCATACAGAACAACCTCCTGGACACCAAGCAGTCACTCCACGGACACTGCTCTGCTTTCCGTCACTGAAGCCTTACGACTAGCAAGATCAACCTCAAGATCATCTGTCCTCATCTTATTTGACCTTTCTGCTGCCTTTGACACCGTGAATCATCAGATGCTCTTGTCAAATCTCTCCAGTCTAGGCATTAACGGAACAGCTCTGCGCTGGGTGGAATCCTATCTCTCAGGCAGATCCTTCAAGGTATAATGGAGGGAAGGGGTGTCTGAATCTCAGCAACTCACAACTGTAATTCCCCAGGGGTCAGTTCTGGGTCCACTGCTCTTTTCCATTTATATTACAAATAGAATTTATAGTATAAATAGACAATTCTGGAGCCTGTGATTGAGTCTCATGGCTTCTCATATCACTGCTATGCTGATGACACGCAGCTCTATTTGGCCTTATGGCCTGAAGATCCATCGTTCTCAGCACACATCTCAGCCTGCCTGTCTAACATCTCAGACTGGATGAAGGAACGCCACCTTAAGCTCAACTTGGCAAAAATTTAAATTCCTTTCATACCTGTCCCTCAATCAACCACAACCTCTCAGTACAGCTAGACTCAACCACACTCAAGCCAGTCAGGACAGACAGAAACCTTGGGGTGACTTTCGATGACCACTTGAACTTTACAGACCACATTTCAACATCTGCACAGTCCTATAGGTTCATTCTGTGTAATATCAAGAAAATCAGACCCTATCTCACTGATAATGCCACACAGCTACTAGCACACCTTGTTTTCAATCAACCCAAAAGGACCCACCTCACACCCCTCTTCGTCTCCCCCCACTGGCTTCCTGTAGCCACCCGTATCAAATTCATGGCCTTGATGTTCACATACAATACCTTGTCAGAACAGCACCCCCTACTTCAACACTCTCCTTGAGGTTTAACATCACCCCTTCAATCTCTAACTTCAGACTCATCTCCCTGTCTGACACTCTCTTCACCTCCAGAACATTCCTCCCAAACTCCTCCTTCAAGACCACACCTACCCCATTTCTCTTACTATCCACACCATAATAAAACAGCTTGAATCCTGCTCCTATACTACGAGCCTTGCTACCCTTCCACCTGGTCTCCTGTACACACAGTATATCCACCTTCCTTCTCTCCATCGTATCAGCCAGCTCTCTACCTTTCCCTGTCATAGTACCAACATTCAGAGTTCCTATTCTCAGTCCTACACTCTTATCTCTCCTCCCTCCTCTACTTCTTCGACCAACAGTAGCCCAATTTCCACCGGCGCCCTGTAGGTCAGCTGCGCCGATGGCGGTCGTTGTTAACCCGGGCCTCAACCGATCCGGTATGCAATTCAGAGTACTGACGATTCGCATGATTAAATTTGGCAAAGTTTTACGCCGGATGCCCTTCCTGACGCAACCCACTCTATTTATCCGGGCTTGGGACCGGCACAAAAGTCACTGTACCGTGACCCCCCATGGCTAGATTTAGGACCCTATTATCTAATACATTAATTAAACCACGTGTAAAACTCAAGGCCCGTGGACCAAATACGGCTCGCAGCTCTGCCCGCTTGAGCTTGAAAAAATAATGCTGAAACGTGTGACGAGGACATATAAAAAATAAATCCATGATTGTTTTTGTGATGATTTTTAAAGGCACAATCTACGTTAAACAAAATTTCTAAAATAGCATGTCAATAATACAACACTTTACATCTTGTAAATACTGATCTACTTTTTTTTTTTTTCCTTTTGCTGCAGTAAACATACAGGAGTCTACTTCAGCTCTCACCTCAATATCTCTATGCTTATAGTGTAGCTATCTGCCAAGTAGCTTTCAAAAAGAAATGGGAAAATGCATGATCCCAATTGGTTAATCCTGTTTCTCAACATAGCAGCTGGTAGCCAGTAAAATGTTATTAAACAAAAAAAATGCATTCATTAAAACAAAAAAAAAAACTTTAATTAGTATAATAACTGTAATCATCTAATCGTGCAAATATTCCAGTAGTTACCATTTGCTCTTCTTTTTCCTAGTAATATCCTATTCGAATTTAAGAATCTAGGTTATTGGAGTTAACAATATATTATGTAAGCAAGGTTAAACCTATTAATAGCCATAGATTACAGCCCTTCAGGGTCAAACAAAAATTATGTGGCTCAGGCAGAATTCAAAATTGACACCTTTGGCTTAGCTGTATATGAATGAAAACAATTAATTAATTAATTATTTAAATATACATGTCTACAGGATAGTAATTGAGTTACAGGAACACTTTCATTGTGGATGGCAATGTGGAAATTGAGAGTAAAATAAACCTGCGGTTCTTCATTATGTTACAAATATTATATTTCTGCAAGCACAATTGTAAACTGTATATACTCCTTAGTGTGCTGCATGCCAAGATCTGCTTCTTATGACACATACCCTCTTCATGTGCACAAGCCTGGTAATTTACAGAAGGCATTCATCAACATACATGAATTCAAAGAAAAACTTGTGAAATCTGGCAGAAATTTCGGTTTGCCTTATGCAAATATTTATACACAACTTTACTAAAAGACTGATAGATGCAGCCAACTGTTAATAATACATATATTGGTGGGGGTTGTTTTTGTACACTGTGCGCCAGATCACAATAAACAGTAGTGTGTTTATTCGAACTGTGTGACATTATGGTGTGATGGTGGAGAGTGATGGTTAAAGAGGAACAAATGCAGCAGAGGTGTCATCCCTGAACAGCTATCCAATCAATTCTCAGGTGGGTCAGTACCACACAACATTGCAGGAGGTGGTTTTCAGGTTTTCACCACCCCAGCAATTAGAAGGGATGAAACAGAAAGATGGTTATGTACAGTATGTAATTGTGGGTATATGAAGCCCAGATACCTGCTGTCTCAGTTTGGGAACCTAAATGTAAAACATCTAAAGTATCAGACACCTTTCAGATAAGGTAAATGTGAAGTAAATGCTGAAGATCAAAATCACATTTAACAATTTCGGGTAACATATTTATTATCACTTTTCATGATACAATACTGCATGCACTAATAAGTTGTTTAGAAAATTAAAAAATAAAGCTTTTATAGCCTAAATTTATTTTAAGGGTAAAACAAATCAAGATACTAGAAAGCTTTTACTATCTACTGTATAATAAAATCTTTTTCCCCTTTTTGATGTTGAGTTTTTATAAACTACAAAAGTACATGCTCAGTACATATGATGCAGATATGAATCTATCTTCTAACTTACGAATTCTGTTTAGAATTTTTTTACTTAAAAAAGGAAAAACTGTAAATTGAACTAAAAAAAACTTAAGTGTAAAGTGACACCAAAACAACAAAAGAAATTCACAAACGGAAAATGACATGACAGTTAAGAGAAACTTAGAAACTTGAGTTTGACTGATTGAAGATATGCAATATTGACAGTAAGATCAATGTCACAAGTTACAGTTACCTGCCTCTGACTTTCATCATCATCAAAACATAATTAATGAATATTTTCACAAAATGTCCACAGTTTTGATTGCATTACTGCTATACCACCTATACCTATTGTACTACTACAGCCATTCTTAGATGAATGGTGGTACATTTGCAAACAGACTTTACTAACAGAGTTTTGTGAAGACATGTTCATTGAAAACTAACTGATCAGGAGGTCTGAGAGTTATTAGAAAAGTTGGTGTTGGTGTATTTGGGTTCATAACTACTTTATGTAGTGACTTCATCTGCATTGATATTTTAGAATAGATTTATCACAATTACCACAAAGTGTAATTTGTCCATCAAAACAATTCCAGGTGTTCAGTATTTACAAAAACTTTTATTAAGCATGATCACATGATTTATTTCCAACTCACTAAGAGTATCATCTTCAAGCCTTTATTAAATTTCTTTTTAGATCTGGAACATCTGGTGAGCTGGAACATCTGGTGAGCTGGAACACCAGGAAAATCACAGATAACGTGCCTAGGTACATCTAGTACTATTATTTTAGATATAAAACGTCTAAAACATACTCTAGGCTCAGTATGCTTAGTGAACAAATTTTCTTTAGTTGAAGTAAATTTTTGTGTAGCTTTTGCACATTTGCAATCATTTGTTACCAGATGCATTGTTAAATAACTAACATCAATCATTCTCTTAAAGCACCTCAAACTGTTTTTCAGTTCGTGCTGACATGGCATTTTCCCTTAAGTATTAGACAACATGACCACTGTGCCTTTCCATTTAGTCTAACAATCAAATGCAGAAATTAATAAGCATTTCATTAGCATGTCTATGTGGCTACATGCTGAATTTAAAATGAACTATGTTCAATAGAAAACTTTAGGTCATAACAGAAATTATGGTGGTCAATGAATAAATGGACTCAGAAGAGTCATGGTTTTGGCTAAGTAATCAAGAGTGCATTTTCTGATGATGCCGGGTAAGGTGGTAACGGCGGGCAAAGCTTTTGCCACATTGTGTACAAGGGAACAGTTTGGTGCCCTTGTGAAGCTGCTGGTGGGCCCTGAGACTCTGTGGCCGACTAAAACTTTTTCCACAGTCAGGACACTGACACGGCCGCACACCTGAGTGCTTCTGCTCATGCCGTCTCAGGTCACCTGACTGCCTAAAGCTCTCACCACACTCAGCACAGAGGAACGGCTTCTCCCCAGTGTGTGTGCGCATATGGACGTTCAGTTGTCCTGAGTGCACAAAACTCTTATCACACTGTGAGCATGCATAAGGTTTCACTCCTGTGTGAATGCGCTGGTGCTGCTTTAAACTGTTGAACCAGCTGAAGGCCTTACCACAATCGGGACACAGATACAGCTGGTCCCCTTGTCTGAAGCAGGCATGGTTCTTGAAACCCCTAATTGTCTGAAAGGTTTTGGAGCATTGAGTGCAGCTATGTTCCTTGGATGGAATATCACCCTCATTAAAGCTCAGGTACTTTGTAGTCATCTCTGGGTGGTGGCGGCGGATGTGCTTGTACAGGTATCGCTCGCCGGTAAAGGAGAAGGGGCAGTGGCTGCAGGGGTAGATAGTGGCATTGGCCAGTGCTGTGCTCTGGCGATGGGCTCTGTGGCGCGAGTGACTTTCCTGATGGCGCTTCAGGCCCGATGACTGGGTGAAGGACTTAAGGCACAGTGTGCAGCAGTAGGGCCTCTCTTTGGCATGGATGGTGCGTTCATGTCGCCGCAGGTTGCACAGACGGTTGAAATAGAGCTCGCAGCGAGAGCAGCCATGAGGGCCATCGCCCTGCTGAATGCAATCATGGCTTTTCAGAAGATGGAGGTGGCTGAAGGTTCTTAGGCACTCGCCACAAACATGTGAGGAGGTCTCTTGTGACATTTCCTGTGACTGTTTGCTGTCTGCATTAGTCCACTGTGGAACTGCTGTACTCTCAATGTCAGGAGCAGTCTTGTCAGCCTCTGAACACTTGTTCTGATTCTCCTCTTGAGCTGTGTCCTTGACTGGCTTCTGGATGTGTTTTTTTTTTATTTTGGGTGGTCTGCCTCGAGGTCGACCCGTAGGTACTTTCCTCTTTTGATTCCCAGCCCTGTTTAAAGCTGATCTTCGAAGCTTGGCTGGTGGTTCATAAGGAGGGTCGTGTTTGTCTGATGAGTTCTCATGTTGCAATGCTGACTCAGCATTAAAAGATTCATTCTCAACTAGTTTTAGATATTCTCCATGGTGATGTCTTTTGAGATGTCTGTAGAGGTTGAGTTTGGTTATGAAAGAGAAGGAGCACTTAGTGCACGGGTAGACGGCGTCCTCTTTTTCCGATTGCTGTGTAACTGTTGTTCTCTCTTTTTCACCTTGGTGGGTCTGCTGGTGTCTCTTCAGCCCTGTTGCCTGACTAAAGCATTTTCTGCAGTGGCTACAGCAGTAAGGCTTCTCTTTTGAGTGAATTGTACGTTGATGTCGTTTTAAGTGGCATGACCGCAAAAATATTCTCCCACATTCGCCACATTTGTTCCTTGACACCTCTACAACACTTGCATTACTCTGGTCTGTTTTGTTTGTCAAATTATTATTATTTGCATATGGCGAATCAGCTGGGTTTGACTGCTCTGTCTGGCCACTGAGAGTTGGAAATTGGTTCTGAAAGGATTTTGTCATTTGCTGCATTTGAGATGGAGGTGGTGCATCAGAGGCAAGTAGGCAATGATCCAAATTCATAACTGGTGTCTGGTCACTAGGCTCAAGAGCTTGGGCTTCCAGCAGATGTGGGTACTCATCTGGGTGTGAGCGCCTGACATGTCTGTGTAGGTAAAAAGCTGCTGGGAAGGAGTACTGACAGTAGGGACAAAGACAAAGCTGTGAAGCTTCTTCACTGTTTCTTCCTAAAAAAGCAAAAAGGAAAAACGTTAAAAATGTTTTTATCATTTGATCTTTTACATTTGCAGATACCCACCAAAATGTGTTTAAATAGGAGGTATGTACTGAAAACCCAGTAAATTACTTATAGGTGTGCACTTCTTGTCCCAGATTTTATCCCATGTGGTGCTGAGGCTTTGAGCGTACTCCTCTGCATACCACACTTTCAGTTCTTGCCCAGGATAGATGGAACGGCAGCACCGGAACAGGATGCGCCCACCCTGCTGAAATGCCACCAAGTTTTGCTCATTCTCATTCCGTGAACAAACTACATACCTGCAAATACAGGGGAGCTTATGATAATGATACATATACAAAAGATACTCCAAATGGTGCTTTTATTTGTTTTATGCTGGTACTGGTAAGTCATAAGATATATATTTATTTATAGCAAGACTTGTACAATGCCATTCTGCAAATAATATTCACTGTAGGAAAATGTTTCTGCATCCTGTGTATCCATATAGAATGTACTAATTAATGGCTACTTGAGAGAAGCCACCAAACAAATAGTGCTAAACAATTTGTGTAGTCTTTAGCTTAGCTAAAATTTTTATAGTCATTCAGCATCAACATTCATAGTTTTGAGCCATGAGAAGTTCGACAAGAATGACAGCAACTTTTGATAGTGTTCTGATAAGTATTCTCATTTCACAGTGAAGTTCCTAATTTTAGCAAATCCAGTTTGTTTATTTTGTTAATTTCCTATTTTACTCACACAAGATTTCCTGTTTTCTTCACTGCTTACATTATATATAGTTACTATAGCCTAGGAATAGTACTACCATAGTAAAGCCAATACAGGTTAGTGAAACTGGGAGCAGATGATTGGAAAAAAATTTGCCTGGTCTTTTTCCAATCTCCACCTGTCCAGTTTTGTAGAGCCTGTGGCAATGTAACCTCAGATTCCTGCTTTTGTCTGAGGAATAGATACTCAGCTTTGTAAACATAAAACATCAAAACAGAGCTGAATGTCTGAATCTACATAGAGAGTACATCTTTTATACTACTGTAGGATAACAAGCTCAAGCAGATGTGGAAAAAAAAGGAAAGAATATTTAAGCATGTGCATATATGACTTTTTACAGTGCATTTTAAATCTCTGCTTAGTAATTAATAAAGCACTTGACGTACAGATACAGATGTTTAACCCTATGAATTTTAGTTTTATTCTCTCACCAGGTCTGAAGCGGTGACTATGAATTTAATAAAGAGCGCCTAAAGACTGTACATGAATTATTAAAATGCATTATTATTCATGTACGAATGCATAACATTTCAGGTTATTCAGCAAATATCTGAGGTCATCTATAAATCATGTTGACACTGATGGGAGCAATAGGTCATAGCAAAGCTGTCAAATTTCATCCTAATCAGCAGCTACTCGCTAGGCAAAGACACTAGGTGGGTTTCCATTCACATATTTCTCAATTTTAAAGGAATTTATGAAAATCAAATCAGTGAGTTTCATGTAAAAAGACTGAATTGACAAAAGTGATTAAGGAGTAAAAACAATACCCAAAAGTACATGGCTGTTTTTTGTTTATGTACAAATACAAAACATTCATTCATCTTCAGTACCTGAGCAGACTCTTGGTGTATTTTAGAGTGATAACTAGTAACAGTGTACTCCAAAATGTTAAAATGCAGAGCTCCAGCACAAAAAAAAGGAAAAATACAAATAGATAAATTGTGTGTTAATATTTTATCTGCGTAAAGAGCCATTTTGAGATATGGGATGGGTTTGACATAGTTCTATAATCTAAAATAAACTTTTGGGCTCCAGTCAAATACAGATAGAACCTTACAATTCTGTAAGATGAAATATTGTTTTGGTTTTATAAGGTTCTATCTGACTTATTAGGCAATGCATTAATCTTATTAAATAAATAATATTTGATAAACTCAGAGAACAAAGACCCTTAGAGCTGATTAGACCACATTATGACCAGTAAGGTCATAATTATTTATTTTTCTGATCTAAAATATAAGATATATTTATTTGTAAAATATGACACATTAATGGTAAGGTAATATCAACAAGCATGGCCATTTAGTACAGCTATAGTACAGTTTCTCATGTCACAATTGAAATGTCAAAATTGAAATTCCTTATTTGTAATTTTTGGTATCAGCACTGGACCTGGGTTACCAAGGGCGATTCTAGAGTTTTACCCTTAGGGTCCCAATTAGAATGTATAACAAACAGTGAGGAAATAGAAATATTTCAGCAACTGAATGCAAACAACGCTCAACTGGAAGGACACTTTTGTAGTATGTTATATTAGATGCCATAGTAGTTTGAGAAGACCAAATGTGAGAGGATAGAATTGATTATTATTATTAATCAACTGCTGCCCCCAAAAACACCACAATGATGGGTTCTATCTATTATTATTCTCTCAATCAGAGCTAATGATACAATGCATTGCTCAATATTAACAGTTTCATTGTCAAGATATTTATAGACATTAGATTTTAGCCTCCTATTTAATATCACCACCAGCTGCCACTGCTTAAGTGTTCTTCAGGATATAGACATTGATGTAGAAGTTGGCATTTATGGCTGAAGTGAAGGAATGCCATCCAATCAGTTGGCAGCCTCTCTGAGAAGTTCAGAAATAGTCTTCTGCCTGGGCCACATCAGCATTTTTTTAAAAACTTATTTTATATATTCATTATCAACATATATAACGATTAATACCAATAAACTGGACTCTGAAATCAGAATAGGATATTTCTAGGAAAAGGAAGGGGAACACAACTATTAAAGAGTATGCATTATTAACCACATCCCAAAGGTGTACTATTGGATTCAGATCTGGTGACTGGGAAGGTCACTGAAGAACGTTGAACTCATTGTCATGCTCATGAAACCAGTTTGAGATGACTTTTGCTTTGGGACATTGTGCATTATCATGCTCGAAGGAGCCATTAGAAGATTGTTAAGCTGTGGCCATGAAGGGATGCACATGGTAAGCAACAATACCCAAATAGGCTGTGGCATTCAAGCGATGATTGATTGGTATTAATAGTCCCAACGTGTACCAAGAAAACATTCACCACGCCATTACACCACCTCCACTAGCCTGGACTGTTGACACAAGGCAGGTTGGGTCCATGGATTCATGCTGTTGGTGCCTCCGTGTGCCTCAGCAAAAATCAAGATTCATCAGACCAGGCTACATTTTTCCAGTCTTCAACTACTCAAAACATCCTGCCTGGCACCAACAATCATCCCATGGTCAAAATCACTGAGATCACATTTTTTTTCCCCCATTCCGATGGCTGATGTGAACAGTACCCGGAGCTGCAGGTCTGTATCTGCATGATATTATGCACTGCACTGCTGCCACACAACTGGCTGATTAGATAATTGCACAAATGAGTAGGTGTACAGGTGTGGGCTACATCATATAAGGGCCTGGAGTTTGTTCCATACGGCACTTTGAAAAGTTCAATAGTTAGGTGACATGAAAATAGAGGTTTTTGGTAACAAACAGTCAAAGTGGGCTTGCCATAAAAAGGACAGTTATTCAAAAAAAGAACCTAATCCCCACTGTTAAGTATGTTGGAGAATCGGTGATGTGAGGCTGTTTTTCCAAAGACCACTTGCACATCAAATCCACAAAGTACTCTGAGATTTTAAAGCATTTCAAAGAAGCAACAACTGGGTTGTATCTTCCAGCAGGACAATGATCCAAAACGTGTCCAAATCCAACCAAAAACAGGATCAAGCTTTTTACATGGCCATCCCCTGACCTACTTGTGGAGGAGCTGAATAGTAGCATTTATAAGAGAGGATCTAGGACCCTTGCGGATCTCAAGAGATTCTGTATGGAGGAGTGCTCTCAGATTTCTTGCTCAGATTTCCAAGCTCATCTGGCACTACAGTGATTTTGTGTTGACAAAGGGATTTGTTTGTTGTTTGTTTGTAATTTAACACCATGCCGGCTATCATGGTTATTTTCGTGGTGTTTAAAATGTAGAAACAGATTTAGTATAAACTAAATCTGGCCTCACTTCATTAAAAATATTTTCATATGAATCAACCGAATTTATAAAAAAAAAAAGATTCCTGGAGGAGTTGAACCCATCACAATCCATTAAAATGTGCCTCAGGGGCATAAAAACAAAAACTTGTGAATGAGTCTGGAGTGGCCTATTCGGCAACGGGTATGATATGGTCCTGGCGATTATCCAAGTAGAAACAATGTTTTCTACCAACAACAGGGTTGATTTCGTGAAGTTTATTTGTTGTTGATAAAATGAGGCTGCACAAACTGCTAAATGCAGTGGTACCAATATCGGTGACAAGCGGTAGTTTATCAAAAAGGCCTTTGATAAGTGTTTATTATTTTCTTAGAATAAATTCACTTCAAATTAAGGTTAGATTTTGCTAATATTTTCAGTGTGAGATTAAGCTAATTAACCAAAGACTAGTTGGCCAGTAGCATTACTGTGAATGCAGCATGTATATTGCTCTTTCTAGGCTAGGTCATTGCCCTGTATAGGTTGATGAAGTCTGTGTGTGAACCAGAAAATTGAAAAATTACTTACCTCATCCAATTTGAATGAGTGTCCCTCTCTGCATCAATGTAATCATACTGGTCACTCCCTCCGCATATCTGAGAAATTAAGAAATTACAAGTATATTTTTAACTGCTTCAACTGCTGGTGCCAAAAACTGTAATAATACTTTCACAATAACCCTTCACACTTACCATCCATGAATAAGCACTTTCTAGCGCCTTTTCCGTGCTGATGACCTCTCCATCAAAAGGCCCAAAATGCATTCCAAGAGGAACAATTTGTCCCTGGTTAAAAACACCTAGTCCAGCCCCAGGGGTTGTTGATCTACCTATGACTAAGCCTTGGGGAAGAGTGAGAAGAGCCCTCTGAGGAACTCCCATAGGTGTGGGAGAGTCACAGGTGAACAATGGTGGACCATGAACATCACACTGATCTAAATACAGTTTATGGCAGGTTTCACAGTCTGTAAAAGATGGAGAGAAACAACAAAATGGATGTGAAAAATCTAGTGGTAGGTGAACAACTGTAGACACAAATGCATATATGGTGGTAATATTGAAAATACAACTCACAGAAATGCTTGTCATTAAAAGCATTTTCTTCTTGGCTCTCTTCTGTTTCTATATTGCAGACAGTCACAGAGCCCTGTATTTCCAAATTCTGGTCTTCACCTGATGGCAATCCTGTTAAGAAGCAATATATTTATCTACACATTTATTACTAATGCAGGTAATCAGATAAATATTAAAGACAAAGCCATGCCATTAAAAAATAAAAAATAAAAAAATAAAAAAGCACCAGTGACGTAACAAATGCATGATATGAAACTTTTCTGATTTCTATCCTGCCTGGACTAGGATAAATTTAACAAGCTCTCATCATGGCATCTAATAAAATGAATGACTTCATGAAGTGACCATCAAAAAAACGACTGGAGCAGGAGGTTTTCATTTTCATGTGAGGTGTAAAAATCATGTTTATTATCATGAATGCGTGGCTGTCCTTACTAACTTCCTGGTCAGGGTCATGGCGGTTTAAATTAGACCAATAGTTTGGATTAAATTTAGAAATAGAACCAACTAAATTACTTAAAATATTGTGGGCAGGTACAAACAAATAACTGTAAGAAAAGTAATAATTGTGAGAGTGGAATTTTATAAAAGAAAAAGAAAGAAAGAAAAAAAGGAACACGTTAAGTAGAGACCAAGTATCAACTGGAGTGGCAGAATTTACACACCATACCAACAGTGCTGCCATTTCTACATCTTAGGGATATAAACACATTTGGATTGAACAGATAATGTGCACTAAACAGATACAAATTTAAGCCTTTTGTTATTTGTAATTTCCTTTAATTTTGTTTTTAATTAAGCTTGGAAACTTTTTATTTTCATGCGATGCAGGCTTGAGCAAAGTTCATAAACATGATAGGAATATAGGCACATCAGGGGTTTGCTCCAGTAGCCTGATCAAACACTGCTTTACTGATCCAACAGTTTATAGTTTCACTAGTCAGGGCTCTGAGCCACCAAGTGGACTGGCATGCACATAGCACAAAGAACAACTCAAGGCAGCGAGCTCAAATATTTCTGCTTAATACACTATATTACCAAAAGTATTCGGTCACCTGCCTTGACTCACATATGAACTTAAGTGCCATCCCATTCCTAACCCATAGGGTTCAATATGATGTCGGTCCACCTTCTGCAGCTATTACAGCTTCAACTCTTCTGGGAAGGCTGTCCACAAGGTTGAGGAGTGTGTTTATAGGAATTTTTGACCATTCTTCCAAAAG
>CM040986.1:3232098-3252152 GCA_022985145.1 Pangasius djambal | reverse complement strand
ATTTTGTTATGATAAAGCTGACAGTTGACTGTGGAATATTTAGGAGCGAGGAAATTTCACGACTGGATTTGTTGCACAGGTGGCATCCTATGACAGTTCCACGCTGGAATTCACTGAGCTCCTGAGAGCGGCCCATTCTTTCACAAATGTTTGTAAAAACAGTCTGCATGCCTAAGTGCTTGATTTTATACACCTGTGGTGATTAGGACACCTGATTCTGATCATTTGGATGGGTGACCAAATACTTTTGGTAATATAGTATATGTTAGACATCATGGCAAGGTTTCGTGAGAGTAGATTGTTACGGTTAGATTTATACTAGAGTTCTTAAACCAATACCGCATTGCACTGACACCACACAAATTTTGATTCAGTTGGACTAGTGAACCAGTTTGACACTCATTAAACGAATTGGCTCAAAAGAAAAGGTTCAGTTCATTCTGTCATTGGGTGCAATGACGCTGTAAAGTGTATAAGAGCTTATTCAGCCTTCTGCAAGTGCATATCTGCGAAAGCATCAGCGTGTTGTGTGCAGACATTCACAGTGTGAATGAGCGTGTTCACTAAGGAGTAGTGTCTCATGAACCACAACAGTATTTACACAATTGAGATGGCAAGAAAGAGCATAAACAAAGGAGAGTTCCTTGTTATATTGTAGGAATAATAAATCGAAGGCCATATGGGCAGAACTTTGTTTTGAAAAGTGCTGGTGGGGGATAAAGAATCCTTGCATGATCAGTAAATCTAGTGACTTCTCATTGGAAGCCTGAAGCATTTTCATTCATTTATATTCCGAAGTATCAAGTGGCTTACGTGTTGAAGCATCTCAGTTTGAACTAATTTTACCGAAAATTTTACTTTAAATGAGTTGCTGTGTTTTTTGCTTATCTAATCTGCATCTCATCTGCCTAACTGACTACTAAGGTGGTCAGTCAAATCTACAGACTCTCCCCACATGCCATGACTGTTTAAAATACCATCCCACATTGTGTTCAATACGCTATCGTCCTATTGTGCCCCTGAACTATCACAGAGCGTGGCTTTGGAGGGTGTGTAGGCTGAATTGTAGGCTTGCCACAGTATACGATCATGCCGGTTATACTGGACAATACCGGTATGATATTATATACCGGTTTAAAGGGGGAAGCATTATGAATGAAACTTAACATCAGTTCCTATGTCAATATCCTAACAAACAGAACAGCCTTAAATAATGTATAGTCGCCTAATGAAGAGTCTGCGGAATTAACTTAAATGAACGCATCAAAACTACACAGGCAGAATAGCGCACACACTGACCGAAGACGTTACGTTTAACTGACAGGAACAATTCTGCGAGGTCAGAGGGGCAGCACAAACGTATGTAAACTATTAAACAAAACTACCTGAGGTTCTCTATCTATCTGCATTTAGAAGACAAAACAGAGACCATTATTGAAATGGCCGAACGCTTGATTCCTAAAAGAGAAGTGACATCTCCCATGTGACAATACTTCGTCTTTACACCCAGTGAACACAGAGAACCTGAAAAAACACAGATGAAACCATCTGCAGAAATTGCACGAAAAAAGTTTAAGCGAGAGGAGGGAACACGTCAAAAATTACCCCATAGCACCATCTAGCTTCCAACCCGTGCTAATTCTGGTATTACTTGAATGAGGGATACCTTACCAGTGTGATGTAATGTGTACATTACATTACACATTACATCACTATCTGGAAAAAATACCAGAAGCTGGTTACAAGTTGGCTGTAGCTGCAAACTTTAGCATTTAGTCACTTTTGTTTATTAATTACCCATTAACAAGGTCAAGAAAATTGTAAATAAGCAGCAGCTAAGCACATTGTAAAATTTAAATAAAATTGTCTAAACTACATGTGCATGTGCTCTGTGGTCAAGAGCAGTGGAGATACTTACTGAATTCTTGTATCATGAAATCACCCTGATAAACACCACACTTTCACTTAATTTAAGCCCTGGATCATGTTTCGTGAGCAAAAACATTCATGGTTTTATTTCAGCAGCATGGATAAGGGAAGCTAGGATGCATCAGAAAAAGATGGCTTTTTGATCTAATTGTGGATCAAAATCTTGATTTTATATTTCTTATAGAAACTTGATCAGATGTCAATCAGCTACTCTTGTTAAAGCCTGTCTGCCTAATTATTCAGTTACACTGCGAGACAGGGCAGGAAGGGAAATGTTGGGTGTTTACACACGGATATATTTGAGTATAAAACGATCACACTGGGCGAATTTTTATCTTTTAAATATGCTGCTTTTGCAGTTGGTCGAAATACATCTATTACTTATAATGCCGTTTAAAAACCACCTAAAAACAACTCTGCATTCCTTGGCGAACTCACTGAATTGTTGTCAACCTTGTCAACTAGCTATGATGAAATTCTTCTAACTGGAGATTTTAATTTGCACATAGATGACACATATGATACAAAAGCCAAGGATTTTATAACATGTATTGATCAATACCATGTATCTCTCCACCAAAGAGCTGGTATGTAGTTCTCATGAAAGACAGAAGAAGTTAAACAGCTCAAAAGTAATTGTCAGAAAGCTGAAAAACTAAATTACAGGTCAACTATAACAGTCTCAAGAAAAACATTTCAATTTTGTGACAATGATCAAGACAAGTTTAACTAATGAACACATGGTACTTTTTCTGTCATAGATAAACTTAAATACACCACAAAGCAGAAACCTCTATGCTTCATCAATCCAGATATGTGATGACATTGCTTTTTATTTTAAGACAAACTTAAAAAAGTGATATTTCGACAAGGCATTACCCAAGCAAATATTAGATCTACTGTTCTCAGGAGCCACCCCTGGAGCAGAGTGTGTTAAGGGCCTTGCTCAGGGCCCAACAGTGGCAGCCCGTCTGTTATATTATATTTAATATTCCTACAGAGAACACGGAACTCACACTGTTTTTGGCAGCTCTTCGCTGTGTAATTCAGTAAACCTTGGTGTGGTTCATGCGGCAGTGACTCTTAGATGATACGCTGCCGTTAAGTGCGGGTATGAATGTCCTGACGTTCCCGACGCGTTTGGGAGGATTGTGCGCCAGCAGGGCTCACCTTCACCCCTCTATCCGCGTCGCGACGCAAAGACGCGTTATTGCAGAAGTATAAACCATACTTAACCCTGAATGGTGAACCATAAAAAAAAGCACCGTGCTGAACATAAAGTGATCTGGTCTTGTGGACTGTCCCACACACTCGCTTTTGCACCTTCAAGCCCTCGATCACGCGCGTACCAGCTCCAAACCTGAACGACGTCACTGAGGTGCGGACCTCGGGGTTTGCGGTGCCATGCAGCACGGGGCTTAAAGATCCGCAAAAACAAAAAAAAAGATAAAAAGAGTCACAAAAAGACGAGTTGCTGTACAAACTCGAGAGTCCCAATTTCATTTTAATTTATAGGTTCTTTTAACATGTTTGAATAAGAAAATTTTAACGTAGGCAAAAAGCAAACCCATGCCGCTGTTCCTGCCTGATGGCTGAACCCGGTGTGTCCGCGCGCTCATTACAATGCAGTTCACTAAACAGCCGAACACAACATCACAGAAGTGAACTATCCGAAACCAGTACACGGACACAAAACAATGCCTTAAATAAATTCCCAGGCATATCCGACTCTGATCTACTGTGTACGTTAAGAGCACGAGCGCGCAACATAAGGCCGCACCAGGCCAGCGATTCTTCGCGCGCAAGCACCGTCATCAAAGGGCGGCCACAGGCTTCCTCGTCTCAGGCTACTACAGCCTCTGCTTTGGCGTGAAGCGGGAGTGCTAATCACGTAATTATGTTTGACTATATATATATAAAATTTAACCAACTGTTAACTAAAATGTTTTGGTTCATGTTAGTTAACTAGGTACTTATCCAAGATGCTGAGGTAACGTTAGCTTATTAGCTAACATCAACGTTAAATGAAAGTTGTGTAGGAAAAATAAAATATATTTTGGAGATCATTTTTAAAGTTATGTCATAACAATTAACAAACAATAAAAAAAAAAATCCACATATGGTCACAGTATAAAAGTCTACTATAAGCCCGAGCTGTGGGTGATGTGGCCGGCGTGTGGAGGTCTGTTCGGTCCGCAGTGAGACATGGGGCCGTGACCGACTCCGGCTCAGCTCACACTAGCAGCGAGTGCTATCTGTATATAGCAATAGCTAACTGTATCGGAAGTTACAGGCATATCTACTAATTACAGTCACTTCTATGTAGTTAAAGTAATATTATATATTTCAGCTGTTTAAAAATGGCAAGAATTCTAGCTTTTATAATCAATGGCTGGCTAGGTGAACAGTTTAATGCTATCTAGCTAAATGAGCTGACTTTACTCGCAGTTTGTGATCCTTTAGTACCTAGTTATATAAACACACCACTCACCTGGACTATCAGTCATGTTGTAACTATTCGATAGTATTCATAAAATCAGATTCGATCTATGTTTTTTTGAACTTGCGGTAGACGTTATTGTTAGATTTTCTTTACCACGACGGCTAGCTAGCTAGTCCTGCGCTTTCCTCAACAAGGAAGTTGTCAGTTTCCTTCTTCTTTAGCAAATGATGGTATGGACCGAATTACTGCACTTATTGCCACCTAGTGGCCGTGAAGTAGATGAGCGTATAATTAAATCTTTATTATGTCGATATTTTGTTAAAACTGTTGTCCTGCCGGACCGGAACACCAGTAATCGCTAATGGTTACTGTTTTATCTTTCATAACAGCAATATGATTTATTGTGTGGGGGTTATTATTTATTTATTTATTTGATTACTCCAGTGTCACACAGAGTGGTATCGAGTCCAGAGCTCTTAAGGAGAACCACAAGACCTGAGCAAAGATCCACAATACTCAGGACGAGTGTCTGTAACAGCCTGGTGGTCTGACTCTGAGCTGACACTGAGACATGTGAGAGTGAGTGACGCTGGAGTTTGTAACCTTAGATTTAAAACACAGAGAAGTGACTGGAGATCAGCCCAGGGCAGTGGTAGCTCAGTAGTTAAGACCTTGGGCTACTGATTGGAAGGTCATGAGTTCAATCCCCAGCACTGCCAAGCTGCCACTGCTGGGCCCTTGAGCAAGGCCCTTAACCCTCAACTGCTCAGTTGTATAAAAGAGATAAATGTAAGTTGCTCTGGATAAGGGTGTCTGCTGTAAATGTAAAGCCCATTTATTTATTTACAAACCTCCAGCAAGAGTGGACAAATCATAATTTTTTATGAAAGCAATATTTTGGCTATTTATTGGAGTCACATAGCTTTTCATTCATAGACTTTCCACCGACAGAACACATTAGATTCCAGTAGAAGTTAGTGATGTTTTGCCTAAAACCATTCAATTCAAGTGATTAGTGAAACAGATTAATAACCATAAAAATCAGTCACATAAAAAAAAAATGTAAAAAAGTGTTAATAAAGGTGGGTTGTGATTTCCGCCACTTCAGGAACCCCAGGGGGGATCACTGAAATATTCAGATACTCAGTTGATAGCCAGTTCAACTCAACTTCAACTTCAACTTTATTGTCCCTCTAGGGGAAACTATTTTTGCAGCAAAGTCTCATCCCATGCACTATAAAATTTTAGTATTAATAACAACAAATACAGTACAAATACAAACACATAACAATACATACAATACAAATATAAAATTGCAAGTTACATAAAATAAGATTACCAACTTTATACAAATAAATTATCTGTCATCAGAACAAGTAGAATTCAATAACCCAGTGGCCATGAATTGTGTTAAAAACTGAAGAAAAATCAATAAATAATAATCTTGCATGGGTCAAACAAACAGTTTTACAAGAAAAGCGTAGTATCCTCAACACCCTACTGCTCTATAGGTGAACTGCAAAGGGTCGAACCTATCCTTAGTCTGCCATAAAATTCCTCCCTTAACTACTTTTTCAAAACACTTCATAACTAGTTAAGTTAAAGCCACTGGCCTGAAATCATTCAATTCTTTTAGAGCACAGTCTTAGCCACAGGAACTATAATGGATTGTTTCCAGATTCCAGGAACTCTTTGCAATCTAAGGGACTGAGAAAAGATATGCTGAAATATCTCACTCAGCTTTTCAGCACATGTATGTAGCACCCTACCTCCAGTATTATCCAGTTGAAGACTTTTCATGCTGTCAGACAAACTCCTACAGCAACAGAGAACTCTGTTTCCCAGAACACACCATGGCCTACAAATATGGCCGCCATGGACTACACTTCCCAACAACGGACTCTGTCATGTTCACATTCACCTGATTACTAATCAAACACACCTGAGAACAATCACAACTCACAGTATATAAGGGCCTCAGGTTCACGTTTTTGTAGTGAAGTAAAGTGTGTCTGAACCTGGGTTCCCAAGCTGTTTGTTGTTTAGTGCCTTTGATCATTGTGCTCTCCCTGGTTTTTGTATTCTGGTTTTGCCCTGGCTGTATGGTTTGCACATTGGATTATGACCTTGCCTACTGATTTGGATTTGTTTGTCTGTGTATTTTATATAAACTTACTCTCTGCATTTGTATCTGTATCTGCTTACCTGTTGTGACACATGCAAACTGAATGCTCCAGTCAGTATAGTGAGAAGTTGATGATTAAACATAGTGGCTTGCAAAAGTATTCAGCCCCCTAGAATTGATAAGATTTGTCTGTATAACAAATGATAAATCCACATATTCTTCCTGTCAGTATTTTTTATTGCAAACTAATGTTCTCTTAATCAAAAATTAAATATTGGACAGCAAATATTTCAAAGAAAATCAAAAACTGAAAATTGCTACTTGCATAAATATTCAGTTCCCCAGGTTCTGGAGGCTCCTGATGAAAGATATTGTCTTAATGAGGACACCATTGACCATCACCTGTGAAATATTAAAACAGCTCTCATTTTCTGAACAAAAACCACCTGTTGAACCGTCATTGAAGAGATGGTCAGTCAGAAGGAAAGGAGTGAAAATGAATACTAAGGAGCATTCTAAGGAAGTTAAAGATAAGGTAATAGAATTTCATAACTCAGGAATAGTTATAATCTAAGAAAAATTATATCTAAGAGGTTGGTCATCCCAGTTAAATACTGTTGGATCAATAGTCAGGAATTAGAAACTGCATTACACCACACAAGCACTTAGAAAATACAATGTTTAGACAAGGCTGTCAAAACACAAAAACAAGACAGAGACTGGTGAGGGAAGCCACATTGAGGCCAAGAGTCACTCTGAAGGAGTTACAGAGTACAGTGGCTAAAAGTGGAGTGAAGGTACTCCAGACAACCATTTCAAGAGCTCTGCATAATTGGGAACTGTATGGAAGGGTGGATAGAAAGAAAACATTGCTCAAGAAAAACTATATGAAAGCACAAGTGTTACCCAGTGAAGATGTATTTTTTTGGTGTGATGAGACTAAGGTCGTGATACTTTATTTGGGCAAGTTCAAAGTGCTGTGTGTGATACAAAACTAACGCAGGCCACAGCTCAATTAACAACAACATCCTTAGAACTGGGGCTTATTGTCAAAATTGAAAGGAGAATGGATGGAGCAAAATACAGGGGGATATTACAAGAGAACCTGCTTCGGTATGCTGAAGGAAGGAAGGAAGGAAAGAAAGAAAGCTTGGGAGAAACCTCACCTTTCTGCAGGGCTACAGTCCCAAGCACAAGGCCAAACAAAAACATGTATGTACTTTAAGAGCATATATACTGTTTGGAATAATCTGTGTAAGTGACTTTCATAATCAAGACAAATCCGATGACATTTAAGGGGGCTGACTTTTGCATGCCACTATTTATGCCTATTTTAACTGTTAAACTACAAGAGAGCAGAAATATCTTTAAGCCCGTGTCGTGGAAATCTAGAAATAGAGGTAAATAAATTCAGCACACAAGGTTAAGCAGAAGAAGCAAGAGTATAAAATTTATTGCTGCAGCAAGATGTCTTCAGTATGCATTACAAAAATCATGCACTCAGAAGAGATGCTTCCCCTTTCTGGTGCTCCCTTTTATACATTGTCTTTCATCTCTTTAGAGCATTCTGTTACCTTTTATGAACATAATCACACAAGGTTCTAATTCTGCCTATCACGGTTAGGTGTTTTTGCTCTAATTTTACTGGTTATGCTTACGTGCATCATTCTTTTACTCTTAATTACTAGGCATTGGGATGTTCTTCTGTTTTAGCTGACATTTGGAACACTTTGTGCTAATGATGACAGGAACTGGGCTTAATTCACTTCTTGTTTTCCTCCTTGAGCAACAGCAACTGTTTCTCACAGAACATCTTTTCCCTTTTGATACATGCAAATAAAATTTTCCACTACACCTGTGCAGTGTGTGAATGTATTTGTAGCATGTAAACAAAAAACTGGAAAGGAACGATCCTATAATGCAGTGCACTATCTTTAATTTCCAAGCCTAGTATGGGATGCAAATAAACCTAAAGTGTATATACTTTGTTAGCAGTTATATAAATATTGTATTTATTGTTCATCGCCATATAAAGAATATAATTACAATTATATTTTATTATATTGTATTACAATTATATTATATTGTAATTATAAATACAATTTATATAAAATATAAATATAATTATAGTTATAATAATGTAATAAACTGTAGATTAAATTCTGACTCTATTAAGCTTTTAAAGCCAAAGGGTTTCTTTCAGATACACATATGCTGATAGTGTGGTCCTCTCTCCCAAATCTGTTTTCCATAATATTATTAGAAGATATAAGAAGAGTGTTTCATATAACACATATGAATGAACAGATCAGAAATGGTAAAAGAGAACAGCACCATTCTGTAACAACACACAACCAGTATGCAAACAGACTAATCAAGATGAAACTGACAATGTCCATGCCTTTGGATGGATAAAGGGCTGAGAGCAGGAGAAAGTCTCTGCTGATCTGATTTGATGGTAGAGGTGCGAGTGGACTGACATTCTAAATGTTGGGTCTCAACAGTCTGAGGGAAGGAGCAGGCATACAGACATACTCCATCTATCCAACTTCACGTAGCACCATCTAGCCAACTGGAACGTACGATATGGGTTGTACACACACCTGCAATAAGGTTGGAGCATACGAGACTAAATGTATGTGGCTGGTGAAGCCAAAGTGTATAGTTCATCTATGTATTTTTTAATCAAGCAAGACAAAACTCACCATAAATATAGTGAAAGAAGTATCTGGATTATAGATAGAATAGGTGGACAACCTCAAGTATTTACAATGGCAATTTCCCAAAGTAGGTAAATAATCTTCTGACACCATTCATTGCTGAATCACAACAATGGAGAACAAAGAGAAACAAAATCCATCCATCCATCCATTCTCTGTGCTGCTTATCCTACACAGGGTCACAGGGTATCCCAGGGAACTCAGTCACAAGACGGGGGACACCCCGGACAGGGTGCCAACCCATCACAGGGCACGATCGCACACCCATTCACACACTATGTACAATTTGGAAATGCCAATCAGCTTACAACACATCTTTGGACTTGGGGAGGAAACCAGAGTACCTGGAGGAAACCCCCAAAGCATGAGGATTATGTGCAAAGGTGGGATTATGTGAGGCAGTGAGGTGTGAGGCCAACCACAGAGGTGTGAGGCAACAGTGCTAACCACTAAGCCACTGTGCCCCCCTGCCACAAAACAAAACAGTAGATAGTCCCTTGAAACACAAGATCAGCTGAGTAAACAGGTGTGACTCCTGCACCTTTACACTAGCTTAAAAACAATCAAATAATGAAAAGACATTTTGAAATAAAATCAGTTTTGTTGTTTACATAGCAATACATTTTAAGGTGGGCAACACAGAAAAAAAACTGAATGGACATTTGACAGGATTCTACTGTAATGTAGTATTATGTACCTAGCAAATCTCTTTTTTGTAGAAATTATTAGTGGTATATAGATTTTTTATTGTATGGTATTTATTCATGAAAAGTCCACTGATTTACAATTAAAGGCCGTATATCTATAACAGTCTGGGCATATAAAATTAAAGGTAAAAGTCTGTTTAACACATTATTGTATTTCACCATTACTTTTGAAGCTAGACTGTAGTTTATACAGCTAAATTTGTTTAGGTTTACAAATTGTTATAGTAACAATAACAAGACTGGTTTGTATTACTATTTAAGGTGTTTTGATGTTTTGGAAACCATTCACAGTTTTTTAACTGTTGCTATTTAACAGTATTTCACTGTAAATTACACAGACATTTTTTACAGTGTGTTTTGCTGATGTTGAGGAGTGCATTTCCAAGAAATATTGGAATCGCCCTTGAGAAAATGAAAGACCTGTGATGATGAGCTTGCCGAACTTCAAGCAGATGCTACATCAAAGAAATACTTGGATGGATATTTTGGATAGGTGAGTGACTATGGCACCCAGATTAGCCACTGACAGTGTAGTTGTTACTATAAAAACTAAACCTTGCAGCAGGCTTGATGTGCATAAAGACTTCAAACCGGCTGTCACCAAAATCACAACTGACATAACATCTCTGGTCAGGGGCATGCAGACCCAGAAAGTCTATGTTAATTACACATAATGTTAATAGTCTGAGACAGGCAAATTTCTGATAGGCACAATTTGTTCAAACAAATTTGTTTATGTGTGTTCTTTGATGTTACCTCTGTGCACAGTTCAGAGGACAATGGTTTCTTGGAGAATGTTGTTTTGTGTGAGCAATCAATGATCATATCTGAACCCACCTCACTGGTGTTGACTGGCAGATTACAAAAGAATGAAATGATATATTTGAATGGCTGAAGTGCCAGATACCAATGAGTGATCCGCACATTTGGCACCCTTCATGTGGTACGGCCATTGGAGCTGGTCGTGATTGGAACAGAGGGTGAAAAGGCCACTTGATGGTACTCCTTCTCAATGGTGCTGTACTTGGTCTCCTTCACCAAGAGCTTCTGACTGATGTACAGCAAGGGACTCTCCTCCCCCTCCACCACCTGGAACAAAATGGCCCTGAGTCCTCTGTCCAACGAGTGAAAAGAGGGTGAAAAGGCCACTTGATGGTACTCCTTCTCAATGGTGCTGTACTTGGTCTCCTTCACCGAGAGCTTCTGACTGATGTACAGCAAGGGACTCTCCTCCCCCATCACCACCTGGAACAAAATGGCCCTGAGTCCTCTGTCCAACGAGTCAGACTGCAAAACAAAAGGTAGAGAAAAGTTGGGCAAATGCAACAGCAGGCCCCCACACAAAACAGCTTTTACCTGGCAGATAGCCTGCTCACACAGTTCTGTCCACTGGACCGGATCTGGCGCTCCCTTTTTTAGTGAAGTCAGTCAGCAGGCTGGTGACATCCAAAAAATTAGGTACAAACCTTCAATAATAGCCAGCCAGCCCCACCTGTGAGTCCTGCCCATCTCAGGACAGCCCTCAGATGTTGTAAATTTCACTGCCAATCATTACTACAAATTACAAAAAAAGTAAGCAGCAGCATATGCTTTGTGCAGGCAGAGGATTCTGTCCTTGAGATGTTGAAGTACGCTGGGCTCCAAACAACCAAAATGGAAGAGTGACAAACTGGTGTAACCCAAACAGAGTGGAAAAGGCCATTTTATTGTGAGATATTGGACGGAATCTGCCAACACCCCATGGTTAAATTTCAGTGTTGAATAAAAGTGAGCCGCGTCTAACCGATCGAGCAGTTCTTCAATGAGTGGCATCGGATATGCGTCAAAATTAGGCACTGTCCTGACTTTTCTAGAGTCCACACAAAAATGGACCAACCCGCTGCTTCAGTCACTGTGGGACTCCTCGATTACTCCCATGTCAAGCATAGCCTTGACTTCATCCCGAACCACATTTTTCTTGTGTTCAGGCAACCGATATGGGAGGCTGCGAACAAGCACACCTGGAGGAGTCTCAGTATGGAGCTCTATGAGGCCCATGCAACCAGGTAAAATTCCCCTTGCAACCTGGCAAAATGTGCTATCTGGGAAGATGAGAGGTGGTCTCTACAGGGTGAACTGGGCCACAGTGTATGGAATTTTGTTCTCACGTCAACAATGTCTTGAATTTAGTTTTTGCTGTTGGAAGGTCCCGCCTCCCAGTTTTCCATAAAGATGTATAAGACACCATGAGGCTCGCGCCTGTACAATAATTCAAATGGGGAAAACCCCGTGGAGGCTTGCGGGACCTCTCATATTGCAAATAACAGGGATTCGAGCCACTTGTCCAAATTCAGCGCATCATCATGAACAAACTTACGAATCATGTTTTTAGCATCTGATTAAACCGCTCTATCAGGCCATCTGTTTGCTGATGGTAAACACAGGTGCGAATCGATTTTATCCCTAATAATTCGTACACAGTAAATTGGCAGTGTTAATCAAGCGGTGTTGCTCTCCATTTACTCTTAAGGAGTTAATTTAACAACAAATAGTGAAAGATACCCCCTAGTGTTGGCGAAAATGATCAGAGGTACACTCTGCCTCGTTAACTTTACTCTGTTAAGCTCCGCCCCTCAATCTGACCCTGAAGAAGGGCTAACCCTGAGCAGAAGTTCCTCAGCGCTGTTTTCTTTCACCTCGCACCGAAATGTAAGCTCTTTTAAGTAACATATTAAAACACAGTTTTAATATTTTATATGAATAAATGTGCTAATATTACTACATAGGTTGTAGTTTGATGAACTTTGTGTAATTTGTTAGTTTAAACTCGGAAATTCTGAATAGGTAACTTAATTTCGTGGCAGGTTCCTGCGTTGGAGAAATATTTTTTTCGTCACAATGTGGTAATGATAAAACTTAAATCATGTCAATAATCTTACTTAAGTTTTTGGGTCGGTTGCAGCTAGCTTTGTTATATCCCGTTAATGTTAGTCGCCAGGTTTATTCTGTGTATTCTGTGCCGCCGGTGGAAACTGCGGTGTTCCGGTAGAGCTGTGGCTGCTGTTTGCATCACGTTCTAATGTAAATGTTTAACGTGTAATTCATGTAATATCGTGTGGATTAAATGTTTTGTTTAGTTAAAGAATGTATTACGGCGTTAGATGCACAACTTAAGTTAGAATAAATAATATAATGTTATATAAACTGATGTAATGTAAAAAACAACGATATAACTGCGTTCAGCTCACAACAGATTAAATGTGTCCAACGACATTTTAATTACAAGTCCTGTGCAGTAGTGTCGTCGGACGCCGCTATTGCAGTTTTATTGAAGCCCCATAGCTGGCGCCCATAATGATTTCGGTATCACAAACAACTATTTTACGTTATTGCTGTTAGACTTACACAGTCAGTTGCCGCGATGGGAGTGGTACGTTAGTGGTAGTGTAAGTAACGTAATTTGAGCTTCAGCCTGTTTGTCAGGAGTGACAGTGTTTAAACACAGTGTGGTAGAAAATGAAGAAAATGCCCCTCAGTCTTGGAAATGAAACCGAGTGCAGCAATATAACTGAAGGTGGCATTGCACAGCACATTTGTTGCAAAGTCAACGTATTATTATTGTCCTTTTTTAAATTATCTATTTACCTATTCTAGGCAATTTGAAGCTGAAATTGGATGATTGAGGTAATACTTTCAATTTTATCTTAATTTTTTATTTTTATTTCAGTACAGACATGACCTCACTTTGTAAGCGAAACACTTAAGTATTTGTGAAATTTCTTTGCTACTTTGTATGCCCAATTCTTAGACTTAATCACAAATACTGTGATGATTATGCAAACTGTAGCAACAGAAGTTCTGTAATTAATTATATATTGGGCACTAAACCTTTTTTTACTGTCAACTATGGAAAATCTGTCACTTCTTACAGAGCATGTTGGTTAAGGTGAAACCTGAATGCTGATTAACTTGAAACAAAAATTTGTTAAAGTAACCGAGCTGAGCCTGAAGGATTTTTTGTCTGCTGGTAAAAAAAAAAAAAAAAATATATATATATATATATATATATATAATTATTATTATTATTATTATTATTATTATTATTATTATTATTATTATATACTTTCATTAAACGGTTTAGGTGCTTGTAGCTGTAACATTTATCCTTTCTCATTGATTTGCTTTTTTTTTTCCCCAGTTTTTTTTAAGTTTGGTGTCCCAACTGTACCTGAGAGTGTGAAGATTGTTGATGAATCAGGGACTGAGATGGATGATGCTGGTTTTGTGGATGTAGTTAAAGATCCCTCAGTTGGAGTTCTCACCATAAGACATGGTGCAGGTTTGTATTTATTATATTTCTTGCTAGAAATTTCCTTAATACCTATTTATTAGTATCATGAAGACTTTTTCCCCCTGTAAATGTATATGCAACCAGACTTGGAATCTGACTCTCCACAAGCCTCTCCTGTGCAGTTAAATTGGTCCCTGTCTTCATCCATTGACTCCACTGACTCACAGGATACAGTCACTATTGAAGAAAGCTCTTCCAATAAGCTCTTCCAATATGTTCTAATATGTTCGTTCTTAACATGTCATATTTGTTTTTTGTTTTTGTTGGGTTTTTTTTTTTGTTTTTTTTAGTATTATCATTATTATTAAGTTGGTGGAATCCAAACTTGTCCAGAAACTTGGAGGGAGCATATAATAAATCAATACAACTGAACTAAGCCCTTGGGGGACGAAGGGAGGAGGAAAATGATTAAAATCCTAGCAGCTGACATGACAGAAAAAAATGGGTAATCTGCATATCATAAACTGGCTTATATATGATTTCTCACTATAGTTCTATGATCTCTTGTTTTCTAAACCTGGGATAAAGACAGGTGAAATCTTATCATTTTTAAAATTATGCAGTACATCGTGGCTTTGTTCCCTTACCTCAGTGACCTCTTCTCCAAAAATGGCTCAGTGTTTTTGAATTTTAATTCTGTGTTGACATGTTTTAAATGCTGCTGATCACACACCCATACTAAAGGTGGTGTATTTTGCTCTTGAATTTTATTTTTATTTTTTCTGTATTTTTGTTTTTCTAAGGAGCATTACTATGATGGTGAGTGTGGCACTGGGTACTTGGCATGGAGAATCAAAACTATACAGAGAGGCTGGGCTAGAGAACGACAAGCATCATTTGAAGGTACAGAATGAAATTCAGAAATTGTCTGCCTTTTTTTTTGGTTTTTACATAGCTTATTGTGCCTTGTTGAAGCTCTTAAAATGCTTTGTTATTCATCAGGACAAGGATTGTCTGCGGAGTGGGGTGTCTGATGGACCAACTGTACGATGGGAGTCAGAGATCACTCCAGAGACTGTCTTGAGTGAGGATGAATGCAAGGAAGCAATTGCATTCATGAACCATTCTGCTGATGAGGACGCAGTCAAGAAGAAAATGAAACTGACATTTGACTGTTGGTGCAATATGGTTCTTGCAGTCAAGTGATATATAGACAGTCTTTCCATTTTTCAAAGACATTAAAGGCTTGATATTAAAGGGTTTCTAATCATATTTTTAACGATTTTTAAAAATGCATTGCTGCTGTTTGAAACAAGGTTGTTCAATGCATTATTATATCTAATAATGATTTGTCTGGTACTTTTCTGCCCCGTCTTAGGATTGAGAAGACGTTAATTTTGGTAAGATGTTTAAGATTAATTTAATACTTGGATAATTTGTACAGTAATGTTTATGATTAATATTTTAAGGAATTTAAGGGTGAAAGATTTAGTCCCCATACAATTTATTTTTTTCATATTCTTTATTCTTTAGTTCTAATTTTCATTATTGATCAAGTTTTGCTGACATAACTTAATGTGTCTAAACAGTTTGGGACAGTCATCTCTCTTCTATACTACTACTGTCTGATCCCATCTTCTGCCCAAGGCCGGAAGAGACCAGGAAAGGTGTCTGCCTCTCAAGCAGAGAGACATCTTGTTGTTTTCAAAAAGTTGTTTTTTTTTTGTTAGTTTTCTTTTCTTTATTTAACATATTAGTGATAGTTCTCTACAATTTGCTTGGTTTTCTCTGTGTGGAACAAACATTGAGGAGCATCTTTGAGACATCACTGCTAGTGTTCAGCCCTATCTCCTGGCTGTGGGACCTAATCAGAAGAATTCAGCTCACCAGTACTTCATCATTCTTGATCAGCATGCCATTCCATGCAAGTCAACCTCTTCTCTTGGTGCCTTTGACAAACTGTTTAAGGCACACTTTGTTTTTGGCACCTCTTACAACACAATGCTATACAACATGTACACTTTCATTCAGACCACTGTGCATAACATAGATGTTGGTAAAGAAAAATGGTTCAAAAATAGCTTCTTAGGCACTTCAGATTAGTTCAGGGTTTTGTTCCTGGAAAGAATCTTCACCTTAAATGTGTAGAAGTAGGATGTGGTTCTGTGTTTGGTACTTTTTCAGGTTTTAGGAAACATCTGCACATAAAACATGCTGAGCAAAGTGACCAGAATTTTGACACCATTGACAAGTGTGAGACTGCCTAGCAGTCATTTGATTGGATTGGCAGTGCTGGAGAGGTAGCCACAACATCTGTATTGTTAAAGTCAAATAAGAGTATGTTGGATCATCTGCTGTTGCACAACTAAAAGTTGCTGGATTAAATCAGTCTGCTATAAATGGTTTTGTTTCATCTATGGAGGAAATGGTTTTTGAGATTCATAGTCAGGCCCAGGAAACAGCTTTGCTCTGTCTGTCTTTAGACACTGCTACTAAAAGGAAAATAGAAAATTAATTTAAAAACTTGGAAAATCTATTTACTTTGTTAAATTTTAAAGCCAAACGAAACGAAAGAGACAGAGAAATGGGGAACTGTTGAACCAAGCGAATAGTGCTTGGCACAAGATTTGAAAGCAGGAGAAATAAAACCACAGGAACATTTGATCAAGTTGTTGTAACTGATAAATTTGCTTATATTCCTATTTTAGAAACACAAAAGGCAATTTTACAAAATCCGCAATTTGTTCAATTGTTTAAACCCAGGCATGTTCCAAAAGTAGGCATTTATGTTGATTTAAGTGATGCGGCATATTTTAAAATTAATCCCTTATTTTATACAGAAAAAAGATGCTTTACAAATTCAGCTATTTTATGATGATTTTGAGACAGCTAATCCTTAGGATTCCAAAAAAAGGTTTACACAAATTGGGTGTAATCTATTTTAAATTAAGGAATTTTCTTTTTAACTTCTCACTGGTGAATATTCATTTATGTGCCCTCTTTCATGCACAGGATATTAAGCGCTAGTTAATGATCTGAAAGTGCTAGAGATTTGGAAGTTGTGTTAGGGGTACTATTGTTCAAGTCAAATTCAAATTTGAATTTTAACAATGCATACCCATACCCAGTACGACTTGCAGTGAAATGCTTTTCTGACGTAAAATTAGAAAATATAGAAAAATATTAAATATAAAGACAAATATATCCATAAAACACACACACACACACACACACACACACACACACACACACACACACATATATATATATATATATGTGTGTGTGTGTGTGTGTGTGTGTGTTTGTGTATAAGTATACATGTGTGTGTGTGTGTCTAAGAATATATAGTATATAAAAGATTATAAGAGTATGTATGATCATACTGTAAATATTGTAAATACTGCAAACATTGGCAGCAGCAGTCTAACAGTACAGATGTGGATATTTGCAGCTTTGTGCAAATAATGTGCCGTTTGTGCAATATAATGTGCAATAATGTGCAACATATGGTCACTGTACAATAAGATGTGCAACATTAGGTGAGGCAGTTGCGAATCTCACAACCGCTTCTGTAAACACGTTGATGTCATCAGAGCTTTGCCAGAACATGTCCCAGTCTGTGTCATCCAGCACGTCCTGCAAGGCGGCCACTGATTGGTCCGTCCAGCATGCGACCGCCCTCTGAACCGGAACTTCCTCTTTCAGCCTTTGTTTGTATCTAGGCATGAGGAAGATGGCAGCATGGTCTGATTTCCCAAACGGTGGCAGAGAATGCGATTTGTAGTCGTTTTTGAACTGTGTTTTACAGTGGTCCAGTGTCCTTTCGCTCCTGGTGGGACACGTGATATGTTGATGTAAGTTGGGCACTGCGCGCTTGAGGTTGGCTCTGTTAAAGTCCTCCGCCAATGAGCGCAGCATCACTGGGGATAATCTTGGCTTACACAGCTTGTTTGGGTTTCTGGAGTCATTTGGGGCTCGATATTGCTGTCGTTTCTGTCTTCTTGAGAAAGATTGCTTTCAGTCTGTATTCTGTGAAGATAACCCTGAGGTTGTACTAAGAACAACTGAGATGAATGCTCTACACTACCTCATGTTTATGGTGTCACTCAAGTATTTCAACACAGCCAACAATTTTGCTGTAGATATAATGCACGACATTCTAGAAGGAGTTGCTCAGCTAGAGGTGAAACTTGTTCGGCAATATGTTCAGCATAATCTTCTGAGTGCTGATGATCTTGCTGGTAGAGTACATGCTTTTGACTATGATTACAATCAGCAAAAGAACTGTCCTCAAGTGGTCAAATTGTTTGATGGAAGCAATGATTTGGGTTTAAATGCCATCCAATCTTGGTGCAATATGCCCCTATTATTTGGTGATTTAGGGGAGAGATGATAAACACTGGCAGCTTTTTCTTTTATTTCTGCAGATTGTTAATGTCATATTTTCACCAGTCCTAACAGAAGGTAACTGTTTATCTTAAACATTTAATAACTGAACATCACCAGCTATTAGAAAAAAAATTTTTCCTGAAAGAAATCTTTTGCCAAAGCATTACATCATGATACATTACCCACAGGGTATAAGAAAAATTGGACCAATTTTTCATGTGGTGTATACGTTACGAAGCTAAACACAATTAAAAAGTTTCAAAACCATCACCAAAACACTAGCCAAAAAGCACCAGAGTTGCATGGTGGTGTACTGGGAGTCTTTTAGCCAGTACAGATTGTTTATTGGCCCAGAAAAGATGGTGGAACTCAATGAACTTAAAGGTGGCCAAGAGATGGCTTCCAAACTAGGAGTGGTGATGTCAGAACTTGTCTATTCTGTTGTGGATCAAACATCATGGCACAGTGTATTGTCCTGACTTTATCTGTACAGAAGTAGCATGTGAGATGCCAGTGTTTTGTAAGATCAAGACTAGAGTTGTGAAAAATGAAAACGTACTGTTATGTGGAACACTGAAAACTTTGACTGGAAACTGTATGTTTTGATGACCATTACCATACATTTACAGTCAGACTGTATCCAGACAGAGTTTTAAAGGTAGTGAATGTTAATGAACTGTGTTATTTTAAACCATTTGATCTTCAGATGAAATATGGTACAAAAGATTCTGCACTATTGCCATTTCATGCAGACGTGATGTATTTTTGTGCATGTATCTGTTTGTTTCTTGAGCCTGACTGTGCTTTAATAAATGTTTTAAATGTGACATCGTTGAAGTTGTTTTCTATTCTATGTTTTGAAAACTTGTTTTAAGAGTTCATTTGACACTCCAGAAGAGTAAAATATTAACACTAATAAGAGTAAATTTCCCCTTAGTGTTATATTGTGGTAACACTATTCAGTGTTGAGCAGTGTTAAATTAACTCTATTTTGAGAAAAAATTTTCCACTGAGAGGTAAATTTTCCACTCTTGCTCTAAGAGTCAATTTATCACCAATTCTGAGTAGGACCAAATACACTTGGGCCCAGTGTTAAATTTAACTCTTATACAGTTAATTTAACACCGCAAATTTTACTGTGTAGAGCTCGCATAGTGTCCGTAACACTCCCCAACATCTCCCAAGGCAGGATCACTGTCATGGACAGTGTCCATAATACTCTCCATGACAGTGATCCTGCCTTGGGAGATGGAAGAGTGGAAGAGTCCTTCTGCAACCCTGCGTGCTGAGATGTTGTGCAGAGGAATAGCTTCCGGATATTGCTTTGCATAATCCACCAGGACTAACACAAAGCGATAGCCTCGCATGCACCTTTCTAATGGCCCAACAAGGTCAATGCCAATTCTTTTGAAGGAGACCTCGATTAAGGACTCAGGACTCCATCAGTGGACAGTGGATAGATTTTAACCAG
>CM040986.1:3211259-3231998 GCA_022985145.1 Pangasius djambal | reverse complement strand
CTTCCTCATATCATCTCAGGGAGTTTTTCCTTGCCACCGTCGCCACTGGCTTGCTCATTAGGGATAAATTCACAGTGATAAATTCAAATATTTATAATATATTTTTTGTTAATCCATTTATTTCTGTAAAGCTGCTTTGTGACAATGTCCATTGTTAAAAGCGCTATACAAATAAAACTGAATTTGAATTTGAATTTAAGAGTAATGGGCACAATGGCACTTTTGGGGTGGCTGGTGGATTCACCAGCTGACATTCATGATATGCCACACACCACCTGCAAAAATCGCCACCAATGCTTAGCCAATAAAAATGATCCATCAGGCGGTTTAGTGTGTTATGCTGGGTGAGCTGGGTTTCCCCCAATAGCAAGGGGAGGAGTCATAGAGCCCACTCCTCCTCCAGCACAGCTGCTGCTTGTAGTGCAGATCATTTTCTATCATACAAATGTGACATGTAGAAAGGTTACTTTTCATCAAATATGCACCAACACACTGTTTTCTCAACAAATACCGAAGTTCTTTCACATACATGTCCATGTCATACTTTTAATAGGATGTTTTTCACATAGTGATGCTGGAAAATGATATGAAACACGACCGTTCATATTAAAATTCACATTTTGATGATAAAGTTTTAAAAAATCAAAGACGTGAAAAATTGTATGTAGAAAGGTACTTTTTATGAAATATGCACTAACACTTTTCTCAACAAATGCCTACGTGCTTATACAATAGTGTGCATTAGGTGCTGAAAATGCGTTTAAGCATGTTTCTAGGTGCTAGGGCTTCAGGAAACTCCGTTTTCATGCAAACACGTACATGCACGTCTGTATGGTTCTTTTATTAGAGATTATATGAAATATGACTGTCCATTTTAAAATTCATATTTTGATAATAAAGTCTAAATATCAAAGGCATTAAAAATCATGTGTAGAGAGGACACGTGTAACACTTGTGTTACACTTTGTGTAAGCACGTATGAATTCATTGAGAAACAGTGTATTAGTATGCACTAATACACTTTTCTCAGTGAAAGCATAAGTGCTTACATTTGATGAAAAGTACCTTTGTATATATGATTTTTCACGTCTTTGATCTTTTAACACTTTTTTTAAATCAAAATATGCATTTCATAGTCATGTTTTTCCTAACAATCTATTAAAATTATAACAGGTATGTGCATGTTTGTGTTTGCAGATTTTTGATGAAATGTACCTTTCTACACAGTGTTTTTCATGTCTTTGAATTTTTTTGACAGCCCAAAGGGTGAGGGCATGTTTCGTGTTTAGTCTCTGCACGTTGGTCTATTCCAGACTTCCTACACTGCTTTAACTGCTGTCATGATGTCATCAATGGGCAACATTATTTGGCGGCAACGAAAGCCAGTGCCAGCAGCTTCGAATTGTTGATGCTCACCCAATTGAGTTTGTGCCTATCCTGACTATGAGCGTGATCTGTCCCCTTTTTTGTCTGCTGCCTAGATTTGTAAATAGTCACACTGCTAATTTATAAATATCAATATATTGTGTATATTCACTAGTAGTAGGATGCAACTGCCATTTCTGTTGGGTGTTGGGTTTTGGTCTCTGTTTTTGGTAAGGGTGTTTAGAGAAGAGTATTGTCTTTTGTTTGCCTTCTTTTGTAGGTGAGTTAATTTCCAAAAACAGTGGTTTTTTTTGGCCTTGGTACACCCTGAGGTTGTCCCTGGTTTCTTGTGGTGTACAGCAACTCAGAAAAAGTATTCTACCTTATATCTCAATATAACAGTTTTTGAGCTTGTGTGTGTGTCTCATTCCTGGCAAACTCTTATGGCACCAGATACTCATTTCACTCCACTTTACATATAACCCCTTGCCTTTATTTATGTTGTGTGCCTAACCCTGGGTAAGACTGGGTAGTAACAGAATTGGAGGCTCACCCAGGACAATTAATAACAAATATTTGGTGTTTCTGTTCCTTTTTTAATCATGGTCTGGTGGTTCAACAGGTTGGAGTGCTCTTTTCCCATTGGAGAGGATATTTTGGGATTTGGCAGTTATTTGTGAGTATGGCAGTGTTTGAGCTGACTACGTTTACACTTAGTCTTATCTTAGAAGAGTTTTATAAGTGTAGAACAGATGGCCTACTTTTAATATCTGACTTATTTAATATTTTGGTTCCGTGGCTAGTTAGCAAGAAGGTGGTTAAGGCTTGCCTGTATGAGGCGCTTGTGGCTCAGCAGGTCTTACCTGTGCAGGAAGTGCTTTTGGGTGTTGCTACTCAGCCAATTCAGGCTTTCGGCACTGCAGAGCTTGGAGGTTGGTTAGGAGCTGATGTAGACCCTGAGCAAGCACGGGCTGGTTCTGTAGACCCCGGTTTGCAGATTGCTCTGAAGGAGTTGGAGTTTAAGCAGCAAGAGTATCAGACACAGTTGCTATGCATTCAGGAGAGGGTGTTGAATGCTGAAGGGAAGACGTGCTACCTGGCTGCTCAGAGTCAAAAGGCAGTGCCTCTTCCATGGAAGTTCCGCTGCTCCTGTGGGGCTGATGTCTCCAGTGTGCCAGCATCACCGCTTGCTCCAACCCAGACCTTACTGGTAAGCCAGCCTGCTTTAGATGTTATCCGACATGTTGGTTTAATGATGGTATTTAGAGAGGATGAAGCTGATTCGTGCTTTTCTGTGTTTGAGAGCTACTTCGTTAAACTGGCCTAAAAATTTGTGGGCGCTGTTGTTGCAGTGTAAATTGTCAGGGAAAGCACAGGAAGCACACTTAGCTCTCACCCTAGAACAGAGCGTAGAGTACGAGCTTGTCAAGGCTACTCTTCTCCATGCATATGAGCGTGTGCCTGAAGCTTATAGGCAGAGTTTTAGAAACTCTGTTAAATCAGCCAGCCAAACTTATCTTGTGTTTTGAGCAGCTTAAAAGAGTTGATCTTTTTGGAAGAATTTAAGTCTTGTCTTCCTGACTGGTGGTGTATTTGAATGAGCAAACGATTGATGTTCTGTCCAAAGCTGCCATTTTAGCCGATAAGTGTGTTAACCCATAAAACTATGTTCAGTGTCCCTTCTTCTCATAAGGATGCATCTTTGCACCCATTAAAGTCTTCTAATAAACCACCGGTTCCCCTTCTGAAACTTGTGAGTGCTTTTACTGTCATGAACAAGGTCACATAATTGCAGCGTGCCAAGTGTTAAAACGCAAAGGTATGAGACAGCAGGCTTCAGTTAAGAAGGTTAAGGCAGTGGATGTTTTGTGAAATGTTTCTGTACCTCATCCTACTGTTGAGCCTTCCAGTCTTCTAATCATGTGTCATTAGGTGTTGGTGAGGTGAAGCATCCTATTAAGGTTTTGAGAGACACTGTTTCAGCTCAGTCTTTTGTTCTGGAAAGTATGCCACCCTTTTCTGAAGCTTTTTATGCAGGCAGTGGCTTATTAATTCAAGGCATTGAACTGGCTGTAATTCATGTGTCCCATGTGCACAATGTGTATTTGGAAACTGAGGGTTTCTCAGGTCTTGTAAAGATGACTGTTTGTTCAGCCCTTCCAGTCAGTGGTGTTTCTTTCATTCTGGGAAATAAAGTCTTTTCCTTACCTGAAGTTGTCTCTGATCCTGTGAATAACAGTCCTGTTGTGGCTGCCGAGTAGCCCTCTGTGTTTCCTGCCTGTGTGTTATCGTGTGCCCAGCAGAAAAAGTTGGGCAATATGGTAGATTTGTCTGAGTCTTTCCTGTGTCATGCGGAACCTTTGACGGACAAAGGTCCCTAAGCTTGGTCCTGATGTGCCACCTAAGGAAGATACAAAGTTTAGTTCTGAGTCAGATGTCGAGCTGCCCACATCACATGCTCAGTTAGTGGCTGCTCAAAAGGCGGACCCCTCCTTAGCACAGTTGTTTTAAATCTGTAGTAGAGAAGTCCGAGTTGGTGAATCATCTGATTGCTTATTTTATTGAGAGTGATGTGTTTTTAAAAAGTATACTTATTGGATTTCATGAGACAGCTCATTTAATTTTTTAAAAACACAAAATGCAGTTTCAGAATACACAAGCATACTTCACACTAGCCTAAGTGGTGGTATACATGGTCCCAATCATTGAAATCCATGCAACATAATATCTGAGACATCTGGATCCAAGTACTTTAAAAATGGTTCCCATACTTTATAAAAATAATCAGTTTTGGAGTGAGAAATACATGTAAGGAATTCCAGTGGTACTAGCCCCTTTAATACTTTTTGCCAGCCTTTCACAGAAGGGGCCTTATCAGTAGTCCACTGTAAAAGGATATTCTTCCTTGGAGCAAAGGTCATAATGTTAAATAACCTTCTGTTACCTGCAGAAGTTATATGACTGCTGGGCAGACCTAATAATAATGACAAAGGATTTAACTCTTTTGCATTTCAAGAAGTATATTAATCCAGTACCTCTACATTACATGACATGACCATAAACAGTGAGTAACGGTGCCAATTTCAGTCTTACATAAAAGGTGAGAAGGAGGAATTAAGTGTGTCTACGATTAGGGGATATATGTAATCTGCGTATTATCTTCAGCTGTATCGCTTTTATACAATTACATACAGATATTGTTTTAGCATGTTTCCAAACCTCTTCCCAAGTTTCATCATCAATTGTAATTGATAATTCCCTTTCCCAAGTTCTCCTGGGACCCTGTGTGTCTACACCAGTCGTGCTGCATAATGTAGGACAGAGAAGAATTGTTGACACTTTGCAACATGTTTGGAAGATCATTCCTTCCACAGAAGACCTTTCAAAATGATATTTTAAAGTTGTGCTCTTCATGACATAATGTCTTATTTTTTAAAAAATCTGAAAAATTTATCTATTTATCTCATATTTATCTACAACTTGTTGAAATGACATTAGGCTATTGTTAATATATAAATCTTTAAGCCTGACTATGTCCCTCTCAAAACCTAAAGCAGGCATCCATCATCCTTGGCAGAAACTCAAGGTTATTTAATATTGGGGTAAAGACCGAGGTAAACTTGGACCTGCCCTCCAAACGCCTAACTAACTGCCATGCCTTAAATGTATTGAGTTTGACAGGATTAACACAGCTTCCTTTTATATCCTTAAAACTTTTAAGGAAAAATAAGTCTTACAATGGATGTTTAGAAATAACAAAACATTGTCTGCATACAAGCTTATTTTATGCTGAGTAGTGGCAATAAGCAGAACCTGGGGCCTTTCCACTCTGTAGCATTTTTTGTAGCATTTAACACATCCTTCTTTGTAATGGGAGCATTGAGAAGAGACTTTTGCTCATCTTTGATTATTGGCAGATCAATATCATTCATTCAAAAATCATTCATCACCTGTGACACATCCTCAGGTTGCTCTGAGGTGTGAAGATTTACATAGAATTTTTTAAAGGACTCATTGATCCTCTTGTGATCATACAACTGTGTAGCAACCAAACAGGTTCGGGCGGAAATGAGGAAGCAGGAGGCGTTTTATTCTCCAATTTTTCACTTTCATTTTTACTTTCTGCAGTTTATTTTCCTTGCACGTGCACACACATGTGCGGCTCTGTGCTGGCTAGCTTGCTCTCTCGAGGCTCTTGCCTCTCACCTTTTTATCTTTGCCCCAGCTCACTGCAACACAGAACACTTGATTCCCCCTCCGGCCCCCCAGTCTGCAAAATAAAAGGGAGATAGAAGTTAGGAGAATCCAAGGGCAGTCTGCCACAGAGCGCAGCTTTTACCTGAGTGAAAGCCTGCTGGCACGGCTCCTTCCACTGGACCGGATCTGGTGCACCATTTTTAGTGAGATCAATCAGCGGGCTGGAGACATTCAAATAATTAGGCACAAACCTACGATAATAGCCAGCCAGCCAGCCCCAGAAACTCTCACACCTCCTTTTTGGTCTTGGGTCTCGGGCAGGCCGCAATCGCTGCTATCCTATCAATTTGAGGATGCACTTACGCCCATGGCACAAGTGGAAGCCCAGATTCCATACTTCGACCCACTTAGTCGCACACTTCCTTGGGGTTCACCACGAGTCCCACTTGCCTCAACAATCTCAGAACAGCCCTCAGGTGCTGCATGTGCTGCTGCCAATCATTACTGTAATAATAATAATAATAATAATAATAATAATAATGTCATATAAATAGGCAGCAGCATAAGCAGCATGTGGACGGAGGATTCTGTCCATGAATCGCTGGAACGTCGCAGGGGACCCGAACAACCCAAAAGGAAGGGTTACAAATTGGTGTAACTGAAACTCAGTGGAAAAGGCTGTTTTTTCATGAGATATTGGAGACAAGGGGATCTGCCAATATCCCTTTGTCAAATCCAGTTGTCTCTCTGTGGTGCTCTATGTAAATTCTCCTGGGTTATGTGGCTTAAAGTGTGACAAGAACATGCTGAATTTAATTTTTACTGTTGGAAGGTCCCTCCTCCCAATTTTCCTGAATGATGTCGAGCACGCCGTGAGGCTTCCACCCATACAATAACTCGAACAGGGCAGACCCCGTGAAGGCTTGCGGGACCTCTTGCACTGCAAATAACAGGGGCTCTAGCCACTTATCCCAATTTCGTGCATCATCTTGAAGGAACTTATGAATCATGATTTTCAACGTTTGATTGCATCGTTCCACCAGCCCACACCCATGTGGATGATAAATGCTGGTGCAAATCGATTTAATACTTAACAACTTGTAAAGCTTGCGTAGTGTCCGTGACATAAAAGATGTGCCCTGATCAGTCAGGATCTCTTTCGGGATACCGAAAAATCCCGGAGATGTTGCGCAGAGGAACTGCTTCCGGATATCGCGTTGAGTAGTCCACTAGAACCAACATAAAATGATGTCCTCATGCAGTTCAATCTAATGGCCCGACGAGGTCCATGCCAATTCTTTCAAAGGGGGACCTCGATTAATGCGAGTGGGTGCAATGGCGCTTTTGGGGTGGCCAGTAGATTCACCAGCTGACATTCATGACATGCCATGCACCTGCGAACATCGCCGCGAATATCGCCGCGAATTCCCTGCATATTGAAGCGGGCCATGTGATAGTCCAGTGTTTTATCCTGTCCTAAGTGCCCCACCAGGGAATAATAATTCCTAATGGCTCTTTGGAACCAACAACTGGGTCATTTCCTCTTGTGATTGAGTGTTCTGCATCACTCGATATAACCTATCCTTAATAATCTAAAATAAAGGGGTGGGAGAGCACAGCATTAGGCTGAATTCGCTGACTATCAGTTACCCTCACTTGGTCGAAGGCGTGCCTGAGATTCTCATCGCGTGACTGCTCTAAGAAGAATTCCCTGAGGGAAATCCCCACCAAGAGGGGAAGAGCGGAGCTCCCCCTGCTCTTGATGTCCCCCTGACATGGAGCTGCCTTCGACATCCCCGGCCAATGCTGTGCACATCCCACACTGTTTTTCACCACTGTAGGACCCATCCACAAACATTTCTCTCGCTAACACTCGAAACCCCAGCCATTTTGTCCCCAGGATTAATGGATGGGTGAGGCGAATACTGCCACCTCTACTCTATATTTTTGCCCCCGGAAGTAAATAATGACTGGCACTAGCACATATTCGTGAACATCCCTGTGCACACACCTTCACCAAAAGTGCCTTTCCCAATGCCTCCCCTTGAACCAAGCATTGGTGAATTGAGGTCTGGTTACAGCCCAAATCCACCAATGTATGGTATGTACCCCCTTGAACACATACCGGTATGCAGTATGACCCGGCTCGACCAATGCCCCCACCTCCATCATGTGGCAGTGGTCCTGGGAATACCCAGGCTCCCCGCAGTGACAGCACACTGGCCCAGGCCTTATTCCCACACCTGCAGCCCCAGATTCACCCACCTGGGGGAGAGAGGAGACAGATACAGGGGGAGAGGAAGGAGGAGGGAAAGCACGGGTTTGGGGAACTGGTTTCAGGAGAGACGAGACAGAGAGAGAGAGGGAGATGGAGATGGGAGGCGCTTGCCTGCCCCTGGATATGCCGTCATATATTCCTCTGCCAGCTGGATTGCCTCGTCGAGCGATGCCGATCAGTGTCACTGGACCGACTCCCCCGTCTCTTCTGGAAGTCAGGTGACGAACTGCTCCAGCACCACAAGGTTGATCACATCATTGGCTCTGTGTCCCTCAGCCAGCAGCCATCTCCGACAGGTGTGCTGGAGCTTCTGGGCGTTAAGCAGCTATTTTATCTGCTGCTCCTGGTCTCGGCGCAGCTGGAGGAGGGCCTGATGCTGGGTCTGGTGGAGGCTGGCACAGGATGTGATGTCGTCAGCCAGTGGTGAGGACTCCATGATGGCATCTTCCTCAGGTTCCTGGGTTTTGGCACCAGTGTAGCAACCTTTCAGGTTCGGGCAGAAATGAGGAAGCAGGAGGCAGGCTTGAGAACTCAGAGGCATTTTATTGTCCAATTTTTCACTTTTACTTTCAGCGGTTTATTTTCCTTGCATGCACGCATGCATGCACACGTACGGCTCTGTGCTGGTTAGCATACACACGCACACACATGGCTCTGTGCTGGTTAGCTGTCTCACTCTCAAGGTGCTTGTCTCTCTCATTTTTATCCTCATCCCAGCACACTGCAACACAGAACACTTGTTAGTAGAATTCCCCACAGGTGTGCATTCCTTACCAGTCACCTTCTCCGGCTCCGCCCTCCATTCACAAACCAGCGCTCAACCACGTCCCCGCTTCCACAAACTGATTTCCATCAGAGTCGGTAATAAATGTAATATATTGAGATACAGATCTCTTCTTAATAAGATATGCCAAGTACTTTCCTAGTTTATCCCCATGCTTATAATATTTTTGCTTGACAAATCAAATTTTTTTTCTCTGCGGCCTGCGTCAAAAGTGAGTCCAGGGTGGATCTGAGAGCAGTAACCTCTTTCAATAGCATGGGAGAGGAAGTATGTCTCTTCTTTCATTACTAGGTCCTTCTCTAATACTTCCTGCTTCTCCCTATTTTTCATCTCTTACTGGCAGAAAATGAAATAATCAATCCTCTAGCATAAGCCTTGCATGTCTCCCACAAAAGAGTGGGGTTATCAGTCGACCTTCGATTGACAGAGAGAAAAGACCAAACAAAACTCAGGTCTGAAGTAAGATGTGAATGAGTAGTCTTTCAAAAAGGTTGCATTTAGTCTCTAATATCTAGTCTGTCCATAGCCACCTTTCAATCTAAAACATAAGATAACACTAGCATGATCTACAATGATGATGAACAAGCCATCAGACTCCTCAATACTCAGAAACTGGACTGAAAGAACACATACACATACATATATACACACACAACTGAGCATCCTCCATCCTCTCTGAAATTTCTTTCCAAGTTTTTGCACATGTTTATGCTGCTACAATACTTATTACTGTACATAGGCTGCTACTCTAATGTTTACACTATTTCAGCTACTTGTATTGTACTCTTGTACTCTTTGCACTATTGTCACTAGGTTCACTTTTAAACAGAACTGTGTACTGGTCTTACTAGTGGTACTGGTAGCGCTGCACTGGGACTTACTATGCCCATTGTCTGTCCCAGTAGTCATTGTACTGTCTTGTGCTGTCTGCACGTTTGCACTTGTGCACTTTATGTATACATTATGTAGTTCTATGTTGTTCTGTGTCGTCTTATGTAGCACCTTGGTCCCGGAGAAACATTGTTTCGTTTGACTATGTACTTGAAATGACAATAAACTCCACTTGAACTTGAACTTGAATCTGATATTACAATCTTCCCAATATGACTATCAACCACAGAAGCCAATGAAGTCATGGGAATAAAAAAATAATCTATTCTTGTGTGACACCTATGGGGAGCTGAATAGAAGGTAAATTCTTTGATAAGAGGGTGGAAAAATCTCCAAACATTGATAAAACCCAGATCGCTGCAAATGGTCTTTAAAGATTTTGCTTGTGAAGAGATTGGTGCTGTATTGTGGGGCAATCTATCCATAAAAGGGTTTAAGATACAGTTGATATAATATTCTCAGTATTCATCTCTGAAAATATTTCAGTGAGAAAGTATTTGGAGGACAATCAATGTTCATTATAGAAATTCCCTACCCTTGAATCATGATATATCGATCATCTTTATCTTTTACATAGACTTCTAATTGGAAGAGTAAGCCCTTTCCAATAATATTGCTATGCCCCTGCTCCTAGATGAGAAGGAAAAAAAAAATACATGATCAAAGCCTCCCCATTGCAACTTCAAATGTTCTATGTCATCTAGATTGGTTTCTTGTAGAAGTGCAATATCAATCATTTCTTTTTTCAAATAATACATAATTCTTTTCCTTTTAATGAGACTATGGAACCCCATGACATTCCATGTACATAGCTTCAACTGATTACCCACCATAATGTTCTAAGCTAATATGATGCACGTAAATCCTGATTTAACAAGGGAAAATCTTCCAATACTCTCTAAATTAGTATATGTGCCAATTTCTGAGCAGGTTACTGACCTGATAAAAGAAAGAAGAACTTGAAAAACAAAACACAAATTTGAAACTCCAAATACAACCAAACAATCATTGGAGTAGTCCCTGTTACCTAACTTACAAGGGATTCCAATTTTTCCTTTAACTCATCCTAGCCTCAACTGATACAAATGTAAGAAAAATGAGGAGTAGAAAAATCAGGTGATCCCACTTTACATTGCTCCTTGTTAAATCCTGATTTAAGAAGGGACAATCTTCCACTACGCTCTAAATTAGTATGTGTGCCAATTTCTGAGCAGTAACCCAGTAAAGCCAAGTTATAAACATCCCCACAAATAAAAGAGGACATTTGTAACATTTTGCCATTTAACATTTCAAATAACCTCACCAAAGCAAACAAATAGTGTGTAGTATGTGTCCACTTTTGTAAACTGCAAACCTGACACACTTAGTCCAGAGTCCAGAAACGCAGATGCTTCTTCAGGGCTGTATATTTTCTTAACTTTTCCATCCTCAGACTGCCGGATATAGAAGGCACAATATAGAAGGGTGTAGTCACTTTTCTTCTCCTTACCTTGGCTTAAGGAGAAGAAAAGTGACTACACCCTTCTATATCGTGCCTTCTATATCCGACAGTCTGAGGATGGAAAAGTTAAGAAAATATACAGCCCTGAAGAAGCATCTGTGTTTTTACCTCATCAAAAGCTTTTCATTTCTTTATCAATGCTGCCAAAAAGTCAGGTGAACATTTGGGTGCAATGTGACGGGCTGCATCCGTAACTCACTGTTTATCAGTAAAGTTAAACTTAATAATCACTGCTCTGGGACGCTGATTTTTTTCCTGGTTTCTGTGCAAGAGTCTGATGACCTAGATCCAGCTTAATGCACCCAGCTTTAGTGGATAGCTGGAGGTAATACGGAATACATTTTTCAAAGAAGCCCTCTGTCCCTTCAGGTAGGCCCACCACTCACATGTTGCACCTGCGGCCTTGGTTTTCCAGGTCATCCATGTGCTTTCCCAGTCAACACGTGAGATCATGCAATGATCACAGTGACATCACACAATCCTCCATACGTGAGCTCATTATGAATTCAAACGATCCTCATACTGTGATCCTCACAGTGTGAGTAATACGTGAGCTCATTATGAATTCTCAATTTTGAGCAGGTTGTGAGGAAGTAGTTTAAATATTGTTCACCGGGGATAAGATCATCTATATCTTGGATAAGATTCCTAAAAGTTTCGCACCTACAGCATACATTACATACACTGATGCAGAAACGCGGATATGTTCTACATGTCTAAAGTATATAGAGAGATCAACCATATAAACTCCTTATGAGCTCCTTGATTTCGTGTAACAACTTAAAATATAACCTGCATGCACAATAAGCTATAATACAGTTTATATACATTTCTCTACAGAAAGGATTTTGCAGGGTTTTTTTAAGATTTATTTTTGGTGTTTTTGAAAAGAACTTTGAAAAGTTGAAAGAGAGAGGTGGGCAGGATCGGGAAAGGTCCTCGAGTCAGGATTCAAACTCAAGACGCCCGTAGCGCATGGTGCTGTATGTTGGCGCCAATAAGATTTTGAAGGTTTTAATAAAATGTTATTTATCAACACCCAAATGCATTAGAGCCAGTTGCATTCAGCCTGTGTTTTCAGTCAGTATTTAAAATCATAAGTGTGTTCAATTAAGTCTTACAATGTTTCAGCTAGTCATTAAGTGTGTCCCTGGCTTTAGGTTGCATATCAGTATTCATGATTTGTTATGCCTCCTATTCAGATCATTACTACACTACATTACTAACTGATCATATATCAGTAACTATACAAGCATGTTTTGTAGAAGCATAGTTTGTTTCATATTTTGTTTAACTAATAGCTATTTTCACCTGTTAGGAAATGTGAAATCAAGACCAGTAGTTGTTAGCAACTCATTGCATTGACATATTGTTCTCTGTGTTTCAGGATCTGTAAAGAATTTCCAAGGGGAAAAAGAAATACATGTTAAGAATCAAAAAGGAGTCACCAAAACAACAGTAGAAGCAGAATATGTCACCTCACATTGACTATAGTATGAGCACACAGTCAGTGCGCTGTGCGGTTACACTTTTAGCTCGCTGTGACCTCACATTGTGACCATATCATGAGTATCCTGGGAGCTCATGGTGAGATCATGGTGAGATCAAATTGTTGACCGGGCTGCCATGTCACACAGCTGTTATTTTTTCCTCTGCGGCTGTAGAAGCTATCTCTACCATGGCAATCCTCTCTTCCGCTTCACTAATGCGCGGGCCCATTGCCTATAACTGTGTTGTTTGAACACGAATTGCCTCCAGAACTGTGCCAATTTCAGTGTCTATAACAATCCTGGTATTTTCAGTCATCTTTTCCGCTGCTTGTAGAAAGTTCGGTTCCGATTTGGTAAAAGTGTTGGTACAGGCCTCCATGTTAGTTTGCACACCCTGTACAACCTCTGGCATCAGCATTTTCGTAGAATTTTTTGTTTTCCTGGGCTTACTGCTGGATGCTTTGGAAAAGTAATCCTCCAGACTCATTATAGAACTGTTGTGGTTCAAATAACAGTCCAATTGTTAAACCAATGCACAATTTAACAAAAGATTTAACAATTTAAAAAAACCCGGATATTTCCAGAGCTCACTCGGGTTACGTCTGACCTCTACAGGGCCATGTTCCCTCTTTCGAGAATGATGTGTTAATGAGGAAGTGGTCTCCTCCAAGTTTCATTGATGGTTGGCTGGAAGTTTTCCGGGTGGTGGGCCCTTGTTTCCTCAGAAACCAGGTTTTAAACTTGGCTCATGACCATCCCTGGTCTGGACATGCAGGTGTTTGTAAAACATACTTGCGTGCATTAAAGTATTTTGTTTAGCCTGGCATGAATGGCGATGTAGCACGCTGCTGTCGAACTTGTCACACATGTCAGATTGTGGGTAAACCAAATCAGTTTATTCCGCCTGCACCACTATAGCCCATTTTGAGCAGGACTGAGCCATTTGAACTTATTATTGTTGTGTTGGTCATCCCCTGCCCAAACACTCGTGTGATGCCACTCAGTTTCCAGAAGCTATTGCTATGCACACTCTCAAGTCTGTCATTAAAGCACTTGTGTAGTTCTGCACTACGTTTGGCATGCCTAAATATATACATACTGATCATGGCTCTAACTTCATGTCATAGATGTTTTCTCAGGTGGAGAGTTGCAGATGAACTATCAGGTCTCTAGTGCCTATCACCCTGAGTCACAAGGTGCCCTGGAGCATTTCCATCAGATATTTAAGAATACGCTGTACTCATATTGTATGGAAACTGGGAAAGACTGAAATGAGAGTGTTGCCCTTTTGTTGTTTGCTGTTTGTGATGCTGTGCATGTATCTCATGGCTTTAGTCCATCTGACCTTGTTTGCTCACCAGTCAGTCAATGTCACCAGCCCACCAAGAGAAGTCCATTTTGAAGTAGGTTTGTGCTCTTCGTGAGTGTTTAAGGTTAGCAAGGGATCTGACTCGCAAAGCTTTGAGTTCCTCTCAGGATGACATGAAGGCATATTATGAAAGTAAGGCAGTTCCCCATTCGTTTTGTGCTGGAGATCAAGTTTTAGCTTTATTGCCAGTCCCTGGATCTTCACTCCAGACCAGATTTGGTAGTCCTTATGAAGTTAGATAGAAACTTAGCCCCACTAATTATGTAATCAGTACTCCTGATTGCAAACATAAAACTAGTATCTGCCATATAAACATGCTGAAGATGTACCATGCTTGCACCTCATCTCCTGAGTTAGAGCCCATTTCTTCTGTGGTTCCAGTAGGGTAATGTCCCAGCTTCTGAATACTCCCCCAAGGTAGATGGCCTACATCTTGGTAGAAATTGTGTGTCTTCTGTTCACCTGTCTAACTCTGATGTGTTACAGCATTTGCCTGAGAAATTGGCAAGTTTGCCTGCATCTTTTCAGGAGGACATCAAAGCACCGATTAACAGGTTCCCTAGTCTGTTTTCTCATGTCCCATCTCGCACAAAGTTAATAGAGTATGACATCAATGTAGGCGTTGAGTTTACTAACAAGCTGGCCCTTTAAAAGGACATTGGCAGTACCCCCATTGTCAAAATCTACAATCAAGAGACACCTTCATGAATGTAAATACAGAGGGTTTACAACAAGGTGCAAACCACTAGTAACATTCAAGAACAGGAAAGCCAGATTAGACTTTGCCAGAAAACATCTAAAAAAGCCTCCCATGTTCTGGAATAAGATTCTTTGGACTGATGAAACCAAGATTAATTTGTACCAGATGGGAAGAGAAAAGTATGGTGAAAGAAAGGAACAGCTCATGATTCAAAGTGTACCACATCATGTGTCAAACATGGTGGAGGAAGTGTTATGGCATGGGCATGTATGGCTGCCAATGGAAGAGGCTCACTGGTGTTTATTGATGATGTGACTGCTGACAGAGGTAACTAGATGAATTCTGAGGTGTATGGGGCTATACTCTCTGCTCACATTCAGCCAAATGCTACAAAACTGATAGGACGCCAGTTCACAGTGCAGGTGGATAATGACCCTAAACATACTGTGAAAGTAACTCAAGACTTTTTGAAGGCAAAGAAATAAAATAATCTTCAATGGCCAAGTCAGTCGCCTGATCTCAAATCAATAGAGCATGCTTTTCGCTTACTGAAAGCAGAAAGACCCACAAACAAGCAGCAACTGAAGGTGGCTGCAGTGAAGGCCTGGCAAAGCATCTCCAGGGAGGAAACTCAGAATTTGAGTTTTGAGAACATGGGCTCCAGACTTCAGGCAGTCATTGACTGCAAAGGATTTTCATCCAAGTATTGAAAATTATGGTTATATTTACAATTATGTCACTTTGTCCAAATACCTTTGAGCCCCTGAAAATGGCTGTAATTCCTATATGGTAAATGCCATATTTTTGTGGAACCTCTTAAAATGAAGCTGAAAGTCTACACTTCAATCAGATCTTGATTGTTTTATTTCAAATCCATTGTGGTGGTGTATAAAGGCTAAATCACAAAAACTCTGTCATTGTCATACTTCCGGACCTTATATATGTTAATATAGCATGATCTGTTTTTAATATGAGGAATATTTAAATGAGAAAAGTAATTATTTTTTCAGTGTCTGTTGTATGTCTCCAAATTCCCTGAGCAGTGCATTGTGGATTTTTTTGGTAGGTTACCACAAAGTCATCGAGTCGAGTGAGTCTTCGTCTCTGAAAACAGATCTGCTTTAGATCCCACTGACTCTTTTCCATAATCCCCTGTGTTCTGTTGTCTTGTGTGAAATTCTTTACATATCATACAATGAAATAAAACACACAAAAAATGTATATGATAGTACAAGCAAAAATATTATGTTTATACGATTATGTTGTGTGTGCATGTATAAAATAAATACATTTATTTATTTCCCAGATATTATGTACCTGTTTTCTTTTGGCTAATACACTGAAACATCACCTATAGGGGTGAAAATCACCTTGATTTGATCTTCATTTTAAAAATATTGGGAGATATAACTAAAAATATTCAAGTAATATAACTAAACAAATAAAACCAAAGAAAAGTCTTTTTAAAATGATATGTTAAATGTAATTTAAAAAAAAAAAAAAATCCAATTTCTTGTGAGGAAAAAGTAAGGACTCCCCCCACATTTATTTGTACTTAAAATGGCTAAAATTACCTACAGGTCTATCACATCAGGTACAAATTATTAGAACATTGTTACAGAGCATTTTGAAGGAGGCTTGCCTTATTTAAACCTCAGACATTTAATTTGGTTTGCTCTTAATTGATGAAGTGAGAGGTATCAGCATGGTGAGATCCAAAGAGCTCTCTGAGGCCTTCAGAAAGAAGATTGTTGATGCTTATGAGTCTGGTAAGAGATATAAAAAGATCTCAAAAGAATTTGTAATCAGCCATTCCACTGTCCAGAAAATCATTTATAAGTGGAGAACATTTAAAATTCACCCCAAGAGCAGACCGCAAGATGTTTAAAGAAGTCTCCAAAAACCCTAAAATGTCATCACGGGGCCTACAGCAAGCTCTTGCTACAGTTGAAATCAAAGTGCATGAATTTACAATCAGAAAGAGACTGCACAACTTTAATTATCATGGGAGGTGGGCAAGGTTGAAACCTTTGCTGTCTAAGAAAAACATGAGGGCAAGACCGAAGTTTGCCAAAGAACACATAGACAAAGGCCAAAACTTCTGAAATAATGTGCTTTTGGACAGATGAGTCTAAAATTGAATTATTTGGACACCATAACAGAGGGCATGTTTGGTGTAAACCAAATACAGCATTTCAGCAAAAGAACCTCATACCAACTGTGAAACATTTTGGTCCTGGCCAGCTCACCATCATAGAATCCACTATGAATTCTACATTGTATGAGAAGGTGCTTGAGGAACATCTGAAACCATCTGTCAAAAAACTGAAGCTGAAGTGGAACAAGAAACCCCTCAAACATCACACAGCTGAGAGAATTCTGCATTGAGGAGTGGGGGAATCTTTCTTCCAGTCGATGTCAGAAACTGGTAGATGGCTACAAGAAACGTCTCACTGAGGTTACAGTATTTCAGCCAAAGGGGGAAACACTAGCTCTTAGGGTGTCCTAACTTTTTCCTCAGTTGAAATACTCATTTTTGTTGAGTGAAGTGACGTGATTTGTGGCCAAGTATGGTGACCCATACTCGGAATTTGTTCTCTGCATATATATATATATATATATATATATATATATATATATATATATATATATATATATATATATATATATATATATATATATATATATATATATATATATATATATATATATATATATATATATATATATATATATATATATATATATATATATATATATATATAAACCTTACCCAGCATCATGGTTGACCATAATGCAGCATGTGGTAGGAAATGTCTTGCTAATGAAGTGGTAAATGTTGGACAAAAATAAATATTTTTGTCTCCTGTACTGTCAAACACTACATTTCAAGGGTTGCTCTGAAATGTTTTTCAAATGGATTAGGTCCTACTCCCATATCATTCTGAAGAACACAGAGCTGTATAAACAATTCACTTAATATAATGTTAACTTTCCTCTGTTGGCTGTCAACACAGCGGATCATTGGTCCATGTATTTGATATGGCACTGTTTTTAAACACCGGATGCCCTTCCTGATGCAGTCCTCCCCAATTTTATCTGGGCTTGGGACCAGCATTGAGAGCACATTGTTGCATGCAACCTCACTGGCTGGGGTTGGTTCCCTGACTGGAACTCATGCTGCAGCAGTGAGAGCGCTGTGGCATAATCACTAGTCCTCCAGGGACCCAATAAGGACCCAATAAGGTTAATATAATGTAATGCTCTGTTTTGTGGCAGTCTGTTTTAGTGATAAAAAAGAAACAGGGTTGCTTTGGCAAAGGATGGGTGAAAAAGTGCTGAACATCATCCATATTTTCAGTTTCATTACTGCCATATGATGAAGCTGAAGACCTGGTGCTTTGTTCTTTGTCCTGTAATACAGCATTCAACATACATACTGTATATCTATTCTTTGCTTCATGACACATATCTTCCAAAACTATATTTCATAAATTAATTTACCAAAGTTAAACCATAAGCACTATTAAGTGTGTCTGCTGATGTGTGATCAGACCTGTCTTTCCTGTAGTCACTGACACTGTGTTTATCATTCTCATTCAAGTCTGAAGGTCTTGTAGGTTCCAGGTGCTGAAAAATGTAGGGTAAAAATGAATGCATATAGCAAATATTATTTCTCCATTAGTGTTTCTGAAAACACGTTAAGTGCTCACGTTAAGTGCTTGAAATAAACTGTTAAAACGTTTATATTTTGAGAATTAGTTAAGCTCAGCTCTAAACAATAAGAATTACCGGTCCAATCTATTCGGTTTCCATTGATAATATAGTTATAAAGGCATCACAGGTTTACCTTTGAAAGTCTCATATCTAAGTCTTGTTCTGTGTTGGAGAACATTGGGTATTCCTAATTCTCGACACAAATACCCCCAGAAAGAGTTTTCATGGTAGGTAGAGTGCGTGATTTTGGCATCTGTGACTGACTCTTCCAATCTTTTAATGGACTGTTGAATTTCCTTTATTATGATGGTGTGTCTTCTTGCCTGCGAACAAACATTGGTGGCAACAATAAATAAAGATTAATAATTCTGCTTGTCACTTCAAGAATGTGTCGCTAAACTTACAAGTTGTGGTGTAAGTATAGGTATATGTAAAAGATTTTACGCACCTTTCCAAATGCACGGAAATAGAAAACTCTAAATAAAGCAAATACAATCAAAGTTAAGAACTGTAAAAGATGGTAATGTTACACATTTAACATGTTTAGTTATTTGAAATTTGCATAAGCAAAACTGTCATAGCCATGTAAGTAGCTGAAGGTATCAATGCATGTGTTATATATAAACGGCACTTGAATATATTTTCTTTAATACAAATACAAAAAAGTTTGAGAACGCAATTTACAGTGAACCAGTGAAACCTTCCAAAAAAACAAGTTTAAATATTCTAAATAATCTCTTATATGCCTAAGAGTACAAGTAGCCCAGTTCCACTTACCCAGTTGTGGGACCTCTCTGACCTGACCTCTCTGACATTGCACAAAGAAAATGAACACCTTAAACGTTTTTCTATTTTTATAGAATATAAAATATAAAATCATTCCTTTCAGCGATCTGTCAAACCGCCCTCCTATCCTGGCTCTGCAGCAGCATCTGTAACTCCCCCGCCCCAATCCTCTTGTCGTAGTCTTCTGTTTATGTCGCACACTGGAAACATATAACACGGAAGGATTGATACTGTGAACTGATTTAAAACTTGCTAAAATATTTACATAATACATAAATACATAAAGTAAAACCTGCTAAAATATTTACATAATACATAAATACATAAAAGGGAAAAATAGATGATTTTATGTATAATACATTAAATACCATAATTTAATGTATTACATATCAATAAAAAGGGGCCTTTTCCCATTATAGGCTTGTATCTTCTAATAGTTTGGACCTGTTCTTAAAGTGATTTGGGTAATGTTAAAAAAAAAAAAAATTATATATATATATATATATATATATATATATATATATATATATATATATATATATATATATATATATATATATATATATACACTGCCCTCCAAAAGTTTGGAAACGCCTGAACAAAATAGGGTTTTTGGGCAATATCAGCATAAATCCTCTTTAGTTAGTGACCATTTTGCATTGATAATGTTACGATCGCCAGCTGGAGTGCCCACGAACTCCTTTAGAGGGCACTCCACCTCAGACTCTGGCTATTGTTCCTGGACTCAATTTCCCATGTGATCTTGTCATGTGCTCCATTGTCTGTGTCATGTTCTCATTGGTTAGTTTTGTCATGTGTTCTCCTTGCCCCGGTTTAAAAGTCACTCACACCTGCTCCTAGTTTGCTGTTGATTGTTTGGGGTTTCGTGTTTCCTAGTTTCCGTGTTGCCTAGTTTTCTGTGTTTGGACCCTTGGACTGTTTTCCCTGTTTTTGATTGTTTGCCGCCTGCCCTGACCATTGCCCGTGTTTTGGACTACTCTTTTGCCTTTGCCTCAGATTATACTGTTTGCTGGTGCTCGACCCTGCCTGTTTTGACCACGATTATAATAAAGCCTTGCGTTTGGATCCCCAACTCCGTTGTCCTGAGTCTACACGTTACAGATAATAAGGGACAACACAAACTATGAAAACATATTTTATTAAATAAAATGTTTATGAACATAAACATGAACATAACATAGAAAAATACAAAAATTTTGGATTCATCAAAGAAATCCCCATTAGCAGCTATTACAGCTCTACATACTCTAGGAATCCGAGCAGTCAGTTTATTCATACATTGACCTGATATATTACTCCAAGCCTCCTGGAGGATTGCCCAAAGATGATTCACACTGGTTGGACACTTATTACGGACATCACGGTCCAGTTCCTCCCATAGCAGCTCAATGGGGTTAAGGTCAGGTGATTGGGCAGGCCACTCCATGATAGACAAGACACTGGCTGACTGTTTCTTCTCCAGATATGACTTGCACAGCTTGGAAGTATGCTTTGGGTCATTGTCTTGTTGAAAGATGAAGCAATGACCAATAAGGCGCTGACCAGATGGAATAGCATGTCGCTGTAAAATGCTGTGGTATCCATGCTGGTTCAATATTCCTTGGACACGATACAGGTCACCAACTTTTCCTGCTCCAAAA
>CM040986.1:3187557-3208536 GCA_022985145.1 Pangasius djambal | reverse complement strand
TCTGGACAAGTTAGGCGTCTGTTGCGAAGGCTGGACACTCTCACATATTTGTCCTCATTAGAAGAGGTACATCTTGGTCTTCCACTCCTCTTTCTGTCTTTATTGGACCCAGACTTTGCCTTCCGTTCCAAACAGTAGTAGACACCTTTGGCCAGGTTTAAAGCAGTAATCAGGTATCACAGCTACCCATGGGGCATGTATGACTTTGATGTGTATATATTGCCATTATTATGTAATAAAAAAAACAATTATTGTTATTATCTTTGCATTAACACCAGGAAATGATAAAGATTAATGCTGATATTGTCCAAAACCTCACTTTGCTTAGGGTGTTTCCAAACTTTTGGAGGGCAGTGTATATATATATATATATATATATATATATATATATATAATTGATTGTAAGTGAATTTTAGAAAAGATTATAGTTATGAATTTGTATTTTTTAGACTGTTATTTCTGTTTTAAAAAATTAATTATTCTATATTATTCAGGACAATATGGTTAATTTTTCGAAGTCAGCTGTCTTCATACAATATTAGAATGTGTGGACGAGGACATTAGAGAAGTTTTTTTATTCTGAATAAAAAAATCATTTTCAGTCTGAATATGATTTTTTTTAAAAAACAATTTTTCCTTCATATGTAGATGGGTTAATGCCATGAGGAGGTGGAAATTTTGAAAACGTCCCAAAAATCCTAATTAATGCTAAATCTAATATGCAAGGACAAAACTGTAGGTAGGTAGCAATGAACAGCAACATGAAACATGAAGCTATAAATGAAATTTATTTAGTAGCAAATATTAACAATATCACTATACAGAATAAAAACAACTCTTGATATTTTTTAACAGTATAATTTATTAAACATTTAATATGTATTATACAATTATTAAATATTGTCCTAACAATTTAATAATAATAAATCATGAGTTGGGAGAAGGTTTACAAAACTTTGTGTTTATTTATATACAAAAACAATATGTATGAACATTAAATTTAATCAAGCTTCTTTGGGGACATTAGAGTGTAATGCATTCCTTAGTACCTTGACCTTGGTTTAATCTGTTAATTGGGTGCTACATCAAAAACAATAGCAGCAGCAGCTACAACAACAACAAAACATTCATAAAGAGAATTTTTGTAAAAATGTACATTCCTTTACAGAAAATAAATAAATAAATAAATAAATAAATAAATAAATAAATAAATTAATTAATTAATTAATTAATTAATTAATACATCTGATAAAACAGCAAAGAACACAAACACTTGGCTAATTAGAGACCTGAGTAAAACAGAGACTGGTTCATGTTAAATAAAGCTGCAGTTGTTTAAATAATGAGTGATAGTGTTACACAACAGATAAGTATGATGTCAAAAATTATTCTTCACCTTTAATTTAAATTCAAGGAATGACAAATACCAGTATTAAGCAAGCACACAAGAGAGCTCTGTCCAGTTTATGCCACAGTGGGCAGGTACATTTAACCATTAAAAATTAAAGGCTTTATAGACAAGTAAATATATGATTATATAATTCATAAAAATGAATATATAATATATAATTTCTGTATTGGATTGGCACCTAATGAACAGAACTCTTGATGCAGTGTTTTGACAATGCTGTAGTGTTTGTAGATTTCTTACTCATTAATTTTTTTATCAAAGAAAACAATGATCAGTTTTCAGGGTTTTCAGTTCATTAAATTTGAAATTATTTCAATTTAAAAAATTATTTGTTAAGGTTTGAAAATTATGTTCACCATCTATAATAATCAGCAGTGTGTCAGGAACAGTTTAAAATATGAACTTAATTATGTAAGAAAAACTGAATGACAGATTCTTGTGTGAATTCAGTGACATGCCAAGTCTGCCTCAGTTGCTTGTATCTCTTTAAATATCATGATCCATTTCCACAACAGTGGTCCCAGATTGTCCTGGCGCCATGAAATTCTTGAGCTGTGGTAAGGAATTCTCAGGTAATACGTGATTCTGTTGACACATTGTGCAGATATGTGCCCTGTTGACCACAAAGCAAAGATGTTGAGATGTTGAAATGAAAACAGAGGAATACATACATACAAGAAATACATCACTGTGAACTGGTCTCAGTGGGGTTCATCATCTACCAATTTGAAATATCCCTTTTATAATGAATCAAAATAGCCTGCTGGTTCAATTATGTTGACCGATTCAGTGACTTTGAAGAGCAATCACTTAAAAATTCCACAGTAAAATTATTTCATCTTTATTGTGAGCATAGAGTAGTTCACTTTGAACTGATAGGAATGGGTTTGACTGCCTACCAATTTGAAATATCCCTTTTATAATGAATCAAAATAGCTTACTTGTTTAGTTATATTGACCGATATAGTGAATGTAAATTGCAATTACTTTAAAATTCTATAGTAAAATTATTTCATCTTTATTGTACACATAGAGTAGTTCACTTTGAACGGATAGGAATGGGTTTGATTGTCTACTAATTTGAACTGTCCCTTTTATAATGTATCAAAATAGCTTACTGGTTCAATTATATTGACCGATTCAGTGATTTTGAAGAGCTATAACTTAAACAATTCTACAGTAAAATTAATTGATCTTTGCTGCGATCATAGAGTAGCTCAATTTGAACTGATCTGAGTGGGTTTGATTGTTTACCAATTTGAAACCTTATATACCTTATATAATGAATCGAATTACCCTCCTGGTTAAATTATATTGACTGATCCTGTGAGTTTCAAGAGCAATTACTTAAAAATTCATTGGAACCATAGAGTAGCTCACTTTGAACAATTATATATGGGTTTGATAACCAATTTGAAAAGTTCCTTTTATAATGAATCAAAATAGCCTCCTGGTTCAATTATATTGACAGATCTTGTGAGTTTGAAGAGCAATTAATTGAAAATTCTACAGTAAAATTAATTAATCTTTATTCTGAGCATAGAGGAGCTCACTTTGAATGTTGATTGCATACCAATTTGAAATGTCCATTTTATACTGGATTGAAAAGTGCCTCCTGGCACAATTATATTGGCAGATCCATTGACTTTTAGAAGCAAATACTTTAAAATTCTACAGAAAAATTATTTAATTGTTATTGTGAGCACAGAGTAGGTCACTGTGAACTAATTTCAGTGGGTTTGATCATCACTACCAATTTGAAATGTCCATTTTATAATGAATCAAAGTAGCCTCTTGGCCCAATTACTGTATATTAACAGATCCATTATATAGTACATACACCGATCAGCCATAACATTATGACCACTGACAGGTGAAGTGAATAATATTGATTATCTCATTACAATAAAACCCTTTAAGGGTTGAGATATATTAGGCAGCAAGTGACCGGTCGGTTCTCGAAGCTGATGTGTTGGAAACAGGAAAAATGGGCAAGCGTAAGGATTAGAGAGACTTTGACAATGGCCAAATTGTGATGGCTAGATGACTGGGTCAGAGCATGTTTAAAACGGCAGGCCTTGTGGGGTGTTCCCAATATGCAGTGGTTAATACCTACCAAAAGTGGTCCAAGGAAGGACAACCGGTGAACTAGTGACAGGGTCATGGGCGCCCAAGGCTCACTGATGTACGTGGGGAGCGAAGGCTAGTCCCTCTGGTCTGATCCCACAGAAGAGCTATTGTAACACAAATTGCTGAAAAGTTAAAGCTGGCTATCATAGAAAGGTGTCAGAACACACAGTGCATCGCAGCTCTCTGCGTATGGGGCTCTGTAGCCACAGACCGGTCAGAGTGCCCATGCTGAACTCTGTCCACTGCCACTGTGAGCATCAGAACTGGACCATGGAGCAATAGAAGAAGGTGGCCTGGTCCGATAAATCACATTTTCTTTTACATCATGTGGAAGGCCAGGTGCGTGTACATCGTTTACCTGGGGAAGAGATGGCATCAGCATACACTATAGGAAGAACGCAAGCTGGCGGAGGCAGTGTGATGCTCTGGGCAATGTTCTGCTGGGAAACTTTGGGTCCTGGCATTCATGTGGATGCTATTTTGACACATACCACCTACCTAAACATTGTTGCAGACCAGGTACACCCCTTCATGGCGACAGTTTTCCCTAATGGAAGTGACCTGCCACACTGCAAAAAACCATTCCTGAACAGGAATGGTTCGAGGAACATGACAAAGTGTTCAAGGACTTAAAGGATCTGCTTCTTTAACGTCTTTGTGCCAGATACCACAGCACACCTTCAGGGATCTAGTGGAGTCCATGCCTCGACGGGTCAGGGCTGTTTTGGCAGCAAAAGGGGAACCAACACAATATTAGGCAGGTGGTCATAATGTTATGGCTGATCGGTGTAGATCCACATTATATTAATGCTCGCTTTGCGCTTTCTGTGTTATTACGGCTAAGTGTCTAAAAGCCACGCCCCTGAATTGCAGAAGCGGCTAGATTAACCGTGGTTTCAGGAAGAACGGCTGGCTTAACCGTAGTAGGCCACCATAGGTTCTCCTACACGTTTGGAAAGGGGATGGATGAGGGAAGTGATATGCAGTTGGTTGCAATCGCACTAAATATTACACACTCAATTCAGTATTTATAAGTTTTGTATAAGATTCAAATAAAATGTCTAATGTTTTTAACGAACACTGGTATCCTCTCTGATATTTTAAGGTTGGCAAGTGTCTAATCCTAACCTAAAAATGCCACCTGGAGCTCAGCCTTTCACAGTATAAATCTTTCTAGGCTATATATTTTTTATTTTGCTGCTTTTTATCATTATATTCAACTTAATTGAACATTTTAACCAAGTCAACCCTCTCATGTGAGCCCAGTCTTGTCAGTTATGTCATTTCTATTACTCAAAGTTTATGTTCATCTGTAATTTGTTAGTTATAAAAACAAAGTCTAAACATATGTTTCTATCAACAGGAAGCAGAACAGTACAGCAGTGAGTTGTGGTGTATGCTCCAGGATGAGCAAGTGGAGCGTAAATTTAGGACTATGTAGGAGGAGTGATTGGCCTAATTCTCTCATTCAGGGAAGTAGAAATCTATACATAGATTTGCATGATATAATATTGCTGTTGTAATTTTCCCTATTCTTCACTGCATAATGTAACATAAAATTGTGGCTAAATGTTTTAGACCATTGTTTTAATATCACAAATTTTGTCTGTTCATTTACAGGGTGACAGGTTTAGGGAGGAGGACAGATTGATGGGTTTCAAGACTGTTGTCATCGAGGAGAAACAGTAGGTCTCATATGTTATGAGGTGGTCATGCAAAAATTGCCACTTCAGGACATCAAAATGTTTAGAGCTCTTAAAGCATTATAGATTGAAAGGGTCAAGGCCGGTCAGTGCCCTGCTTGTACTCAGATTGTCCTTGTTCATTTAAAGGTTGGGGTGGACTTCGCACACATTTGTCTAGACATCATACACAAACTGAACAGTTAGGGCAAATTGTTTCATTTTCATGTCTTCTATGTAATTCATATAGTTTTCACACAGAGAGGCAATATTTTGAACACTTTGGAGCTTGCCTGAAAAAGAACAAAACTGTTCATTGTGTTTTTAAAGATTGTGACTACAGTATTAATATAGTATATGTTCAACTTTTGCTTCACATAAAAGTGGGAAGCACAATCCTCACTGCCTTGCAGATTGTAAACATACTGTATTTCAGATGTATTCAAGGCAGGCAACAGAAGATAGTAGTTGGTTGGTAGAGGTAGAGGAAAGTGAAGTTACTTCTGATGAAACGCTTGTCAAAGAGGGTGAAGATTTAGTAAAAGTCATTGTTGATCAGCTTGGTTCCTTATTACTTAAATTGGGCTGCATCTTTAATGTGCCTAGTAAATGTATAAATGACATTATAGAGGAACTTCAATTTATTACTTGTTCAGCATCTGCACTTGTTCAGATCTTGATATCAACGCCTTGAAAAGGAAATCCCCTGGTGAGAAAAATCCTGCAAAAAATTGCAAGAGACTGAAGAGAGCAGAGGTGAACTACCTTCCTCCACATCCAAGTGGAGAAAGTAGCAACAATCTGGAGATGGATATATATAATATATATTACGGACTACTGTTCCTGATATATGATACATAAATAAACTTGAAACGCACTTCCCTCAAATTAGTATTTCTCTTTTTGAGTTGATCTCTGGTCATTGATCATCAAAAGTGCTTGCTTGTTCTTTCCACCATTATTATCTACAGGGTTTAAAACATCCTATACAGAATTTACCCTCCCTTCATTTTGCATCAGACTTTCTGGCCCAGTTCCTGATGTTGTACTTATGAATCAATTCAGATAGAGGAGGAATTCAGGAGAATAACTACAATTTCCCTTGAGCAGAGTTTCATGTACAAACCTGACCACTACACACCAAAACAATGAAGGCCAAAGGAGAAGGCCCTGATGAAGGCCAAAGGAGTTGTCGTGGGGACGAAGCTAAGGCTGTTCCTGGACAAACTGAGTCAGGTGTTTTTTTTCAAAATTGTGCTTGTTCACATTTTTTGCAGGGAGATGGACCTGCTGTCTCTCTCGCTCTCTTACACACATGCACACTGCCCCATGCGTACACATATACAGCACAAATCCTGGCACTCAGTAGCTTCTATGCCCCTGTATGCTCCATATTTCCACACATAGCTCTTACTCTTTGTGCTGAAATCACTGCTCCTTGCACATATATATGCTCTTTTGTTCTTGCTTGACAGTTCATTGTGTATGAATAATGGTTAAATATTGACATAATATTAATCTGTTCACAGAACCAAAGCATTGAGATGGGACTTGAAGCTATTATCCACAGCCTCATACTGTACCTTGGTGAGAAAGAAGAGGAACTCTTTGAAGATTGCCTGGTAAAGCATGATTTTTTTAAAATGACATGATAAACCATTCGTGCTACCATTTATAGTGCAAGTTAACCCTAAAGTAAGAGGAATGCAGACTAAGGGATGAACATATTCCGCTTCGCGATAGCCCAAATGGTACATTGAAAAAGTCAACAAAATCTTATATCATCTGGAAGAACAAACTAAATGGATATGTCAGTTATTCAAATTAAGTACAATCACAATAATTAAACGTGCTCTGGGGTTACAAAGCCATAGGGTTTCCTGGCACTGTAAAGATGCAGAGGCACACAATTTATGGCTGAGGGCAACATTCAGCCATCAATCTGTGAAGCCATCTATCTGTGGAGTGCAACCATCTTGCACCATGGTCTACAAATGTTTTACTAATGCTGGCTCACTGTAAAATAGATTTGACTCAATTTAACATAATTTGAACTATGTTTAATGATGATCGCTTTTAGCTTGTATGTGTTCATTCTGCCCTGATAATGAAGTCACTTTGAATGATTCAAGCAATTCTTGTAAATTCTTGTTCTTTTTCTTGTAAATTGTATGCAGAAGGATAACCGCAGTGACTCCACTTGACACATCTTCAAGATCCTGGTTGTCCATTGTGCTGATTAAGAGGATCTAGTGGATGTATCCATCCTTCTTGAAGGCATAGAGATGTTGCCAGAATGAAGCAGTACTTCTAAAGCTTGCATGCTGCTTATGGGGCTGATTTATGCCCTCAACCTTGCATACCCCCGAACACTGCGCTACACTTTTGAGGTGTTTCAGAAACTTTTCCTAGAACTGGATGGGATTAAGCTGTCTTGCAAAGACACTGTCAGCTCCATTGGACCCTCCACTCACATACACCATCTTGTCTTATATGGACCTTCCACTGTGCAGACACACAGATGTGCAGCAGCATTCTTCATTTTTGACTCTGCAAAAGACTGTGTTGGATAGGGTCAAATATGGCTAGGACTTGTTGACTTTGAAGCCTATTTTGCTGTAAGATGGTTTAATGCAAAAATAATGTATAGATAATTATAGATAATCACATTGGAATGATAATGTATTGTGTGCCATTGTGAATATCAATATCCCTTTCATTATGCACACTTGGCCCTAATAGTATTTAAAGCACTTGACAAAAATAGTAGGTCTTATTGTCATTGATGTTTAATACAGATAAAAGGTAAAGAAAAAGTTAACATTTCATTCATTTTATTCTATTCTAGCTGTTGAGCAAAATGTTTTAATGCATTAAGGTTTTAATAGCATACTTAAAATGCACTAGTCCAGAGTGCTGGTTTGAATGTTGAAATTGCACTGTTTTAGAGGGCTGTAAAGTTTTAATTGAATATTTGGAAAGCACTATTCCAGATCTAGGTTGGATGATTTCTTTTTAAGAGCAAGGTAATATTGAAAGAAACAAATATTTGCATTGTTTACTGACAAATCAATGACTTTTAATGTTGATACTATATGAACATTAAAAGTCATTGATTTGTCAGTAAACAATGCAAATATTTGTATAATGTAGACAAGAACATTGGGTAGGGGTAGGAGTGGGTAGGGGACATACTGATATGGATTTGTCCTAGCAGTTAAGAGACATTGGTTGTTAATATTGATATTGCAAAATCTAAAATATTGCTATTTACAGTTTTGGTTATGCCAATACTACCAAGCTCTGTCAGGTTAAAACCTCATCTCCTGTTGTTTTTGTTATGTGTTATGCCCTTCTATATTGTATGCCTCCTGGGGTCAAAACAATAACAATTTGAAATGCACTGTATACTGTTGGATCAAATAATTAGCAGTGATATTTTTATTTTATATTTTTTGATAAATTCTCGTTGGTGAATGGAGATTGAATTGTTTTACAGACCGGCAGACACTTGAATGAGCATTCAGTCATGCTTTACTTTTTCAATGGGGGTATGCATGTTTTGTTGATTAATGCCAGACATGCCACTGTTACATTTAGGGCTGCTGAGATTTCACTTGTTTAAATAAGGGCTCCAATCCCTGGGGACACAGTTGTCACTCTGCGATCTGAGGTTTTACTGAATGCGCTTTTAAAAACTTGTTTCTAGACTTTACTAGGTCATGTGAATGTGACTGATTCATTCATTTGTTTAATACTGAAAAAATAAACTGTTTACTTGTGTTGTATTTTTATTGTGTGATTTGCGATAAAAGTATATTAAATACATAGAGAAAATTATTATGTTTATTTGATAACATTTATCAAAAGAAAATTAGCAACATTTCATAATTATAGTGAGTAATATAACTTCATACAACAGTAAATTGCAAGTTTTACTTAATATTTTGATGACAGTGATGTTCCTGTCCATGAAAAAAATTTAATTGACTTTACTTAATTACTTTAAATAAATATAACACGCAATATCTTCACAAATCTTAAGTTTAGTGGTAAGTAGATTTTACTTGATACTGGCAAGTGAGCTGTACCTGATATTACAGCAGTAAAATTTACTTAAAAAGTACTCTTGCAAATTGTTACGAAGATTTTATCAAGTATATACAAGATTTTATCAAGTATATACAAATTATTTTTTTCAGTGTATTCTGTTAAAACAATATTTTGTCTTTGTTTCCAACAACATCAATAATAATAATTATAATAATGGCACCTTGGCACTGTTCTGTTCATTTTCCCACCAGGCCACTGATTTGTGGGTGATAAGGGGCACACAAGCTTCTCTTGATGCCTAGTAATGTTGACACATCACTGTTGATCTGAAAATAGTTTTGGACAGTTGCAAGTTGCTTTGGAATCATAACTTAGGAATAAAATTAATAATTTGCAATGTATTATGATATTTAAACAATGATTTCTTAGAAAACCTCTTATGTTTTAAGATGAGGATAGTAATTTCTGTGCCAGAAGCCTCTCCAAACTGAATTAACCAGATTACAGGTACATTGTCTGAAAAAAATGTGAGTGATTCTTTCCACAGGACACAGATATATTAATATCCTTCCTCTGTCATTGTGAGCTTCAAAGGGGGCAGTGGCCAAACAAATGATATAAGAATACATTAAGCATGAACAGAGCAAACAATGTTTATTAATCATAATTGAAAAAATGTGAAAAAAAAAAACTAACTTAATCAGATAAACTATTTACTAAAATTAAAGCACAGGAGTCAAACTCAGCTGTATAAATAAGATAAAAGTAAGTCGCTCTGGAAAAGGGTGTCTGCCAAATGCCATAAATGTAAAAACATTTAAAAATGTATTAAAATCTTGATACATAGTCATATCAGGCTATTCTCAATACCTGTATTGGGGGGTATTCCACAGCTTGCTTGAGGTCACAACGCAGACCACACAACTGGCAACTTATAAAGTATTTTATAATTTATGGTGAAAAAAAACCTTGAAATTGGTTGTACAAGAAAATCAGATAAAGAATAGATAAAAAAAGATCAAACTGAAAGCTTGTTACAATACTTTGTTACGGTAATCTAAGAGAAGTTATTTTTAGTTTATTTCACTGACTGCAAATATGTACCTACCCATACATCAATACAGGTATCTGAACACATCCCAGGCCAGCAGAATCTTGTAGAGATTCTCTTGTTTTAATTTGGCTGTAGTGTGCTCCAAATGCACTACAATGAAATTCTTGAAAGATCTTGTCTGCTTCTTCCTGGCCAAAAATGACTTTGACTCGCAGCTCCTTGGCAGTAGACACTATATGTGTATAGGCACTTTGTGTTTAATATAATGCAATTCTTCATCTGTAAATCATCAACAGCCCAAATATAATTAGTGGTGGAACACTTACTGTCTGTGCTCATAATGCAATATCTGTGGTCAGTGTCAAAATAGCCAGTTAACAGTGAAACAGCAAATGTTAGTGTAACCCAACTAGGTGCAAATGAAAAGATAGGCTTTCAGAAAAAAATGTTTAATGTCACAAAATCCTTTTTTTAACTTATGGCTTATAACTTATTTTAACTTATTTATAAGATGTGGGTTTGATTGGCACAGTGTGAAATGACATACTTTTAAATAAATGATTAGTTTTAAGAGGGAAGCAACAAACAAAAAATGCTTATTTTAAAACAAACTAATACCACTCCACACACAGTTGTCTGGTGTCATTATTTTTATGATTAATACAATTAATTCATTATGTATGATTACTTTTAACCATTTTACAATATAATAAAATGGTTTTTATCAATTTTAATAATTTCTCTGCACAAAATCCAAATAAAATAAATAACAGGGAGACCTTAGATGTTTTGCCTGTTTTTATTTATTGTTTTTATTCACATAGTGAATGATAGAGGAGTGAGTTGTTCAAAAACTGGGGTGGGGATATCGATTTAAACCACTTAATTCAAATCCTTCCTTCCCTAAGTTAGAATAATTTATATAAATTCTGTCATCAAAAGTAAAATTCCAGTCATATTTTTGCTATAGCTGTGTGGTCACAAGTGGACACAATAAAAATATACTACATTGTCAGGTCAACTCCATCTGGGAACTCAGTTCCCCAGAATACACTGCAGCCTCACCTGTTACCAATCACACACACACACACACACACACACACACACACACACACACACACACACACACACACACACACACACACACACACACACACTTGAAAAGAGAGAATTTCATTCACAAGAATTTGCAATGTAAACACACAGTTTGTACCGCCTCTGACTTTTACCAAGCCTTATTTTCCTGCGTTTGTTATCCCAGGTTTGGCTTTGCTACGGCAGCTCCTCCATGGAGATCGTCAGGAGCACCAAATTTCTTGGCAGAGAACCTCACCTGGTCGCTCAACACCAGTTCCATAACTAAGAAAGCCCAGCAGCACCTGTACTTTCTGAGAAGACTGAGGAAAGCACATTTCTCACCCCCCATCCTCACCATGTTCTACAGAGGGACTATCGAGAGCGTCCTGTGCAGCGGCATCACTGCCTGGTTTGGGAATTGCACCGTCTGGGATCGCAAGACCCTTCAGCGGATAGTGAGGACAGCTGAGACGACAGCTCTCTTTCCTCCATCACGGACATTTACACCTCACACTGCATCCGCAAAGCCACCAGCATTATGGATGACCCCACACACCCCTCTCACACACTCTTCACCCTCCTGCCGTCTGGTAAACGGTACCGAAGCATTCGGGCCTCATGACCAGACTGTGCAATAGTTTCTTCCCCCATGCCATCAGACTCCTCAATACTCAGAAACTGGACTGAAGGAACACACACACATACATATATACACACACACCTGAGCATCCTCCATCCTCTTTGCAATTTTTTTGCAAGTTTTTGCACATGTTGCTACGATACTTATTATACTGTACATAGGCTGCTACTTCTTATGTTTACACTATTTCAGCTACTTGTATTGTACTCTTGTACTCTTTGCACTACTGTCACTAGGTTCACTTTTAAACAGAACTGTGTACTGGTCGGCGCTGCACTGGGACTTACTATGCCCATTGTCTGTCCCGGTAGTCATTGTACTGTCTTGTGCTGTCTGCACATGTTTGCACTTGTGCACTTTATGTATAAATTATTAGTCCCTTGTAGTTCTGTGTTGTTCTGTGTTTGTCTTATGTAGCACCTTGGTCCTGGAGAAACGTTGTTTCATTTCACTATGTACTTGTATAAGGTTGAAATGACAATAAACTCCACTTGACTTGACTTGACTTGGCTAGTTTCCAGTTGCTCTGTTTATGCTGATAGTGCATCACCATGCCTGTTTATTGACATTGATATTGCCTTTCGATTTGGATTTGTCTGCTTGCCTGTTTCAATAAATATATGCTCTACTGCGCTTGAATCCAGCTCACCTCTGGTTATTGTGACAGATTACTTCAGCCCACATTATGGATCCAGCAGGAGAGCTGGATTGGAGACAGGCTATCACGGGACACGGACAGCTGATAGGAGAGCAGCAGCAGCGTTTAGCTGACTTGTATGCTAAAGTCAACATGCCCTCACAAGCCTCCACCGCTGCACTCCGCCAGTACACCAATGCCAATGCCAGACAAGTTTTCTGGTGACGTCTCACTATGTAAAGAATTCTTTCTTCAGTGTTCTCTATATTTCGCTAGCCACAAGTGAATGTCTGAGCCCAATAAAATTGCACGCTTCATGAACCTGCTTACCGGCAAAGCACAAAAGAGGGCCACAGAGGTGTGGGAGCAAGGGGGCGAGCCCACAGCATCTTACGAGCAATTCATGGAACTATTCCGCCATGCGTTTGATCACTCTCCTGAGGCGAAGGAGGCTGTAGAGCAGCCGCTAACCATGTAACAAGGCTCATGCCGTGTAGTAGAGTATGCACTCAAATTAAGCTCCATTGCAGCTGGTAGCGGATGGAATGACACAGCTCTGAAAGCCACATTTCGCCATGGTCTCGAACAGGAAGTGCTCAAGGAGATGGTGTGCCGCTATGAGCCACTTACCCTTGACTCACTGACTGACCTTGCCATCGAGAAACTAGAAAGGGGGAAGCGAGCACTGCTCCTTCTACTTGAGTAGCAAAGGACACCTTATCAAGGTATGCCCACTATGCCCACTATGTGCCAAGCCCCCAGCCAGGCCGGACCCATCCTCGAGCTGCAATCCCCACTTCAGAATGGTGCAATGCTCCAGGTTTTGGTACAGTACTCAGGTGTTGTTTCTGTCTTTACAGCATTAATCGACTCTGGAACAGCAGGGAACTTTATTGACCAGGACACGGTCACCCGTCTGAACATCCCGACACAGCCACTTCCACATCCTATGAGTGTCCATGCCATTGATGGGCAGTCCATTGGGGAGGGCATTATCACTCACAGAACATGGCCCCTCCTTTCCCTGTCATAGTACCAACATTCAGAGTTCCTATTCTCAGTCCTACACTCTTACCTTTCCTCTTCTCTCTCTGTCTATGCACTCTCTTCCCTCCTCTACTTCTTCTACCAACAGTAGCCCAATTTCCACCGGCGCCCTGTAGGCCACTGGCGCCAATGGCGGTCATTGTTAACCTGGGCCTCGACCGATCCAGTATGAAATTTTTCTCAATGAATACCTAAGTGTTTTTGCAGTAGTGTGCAATTAGCACTGAAAATGCGTTTAAGCAAGTTTCAAGTCACTGGGGCTATATGAGAGACCTTTTTCGTGCATCAATAAATATGGAATTACTAACTGCTTAGCAGTAGTGTGCTTTCTGTCGTGAAAATGCTTTTAAGTAAGTTTCAAGTTGCTTGGGCTTCAGGATACCCCTATTTCAAACAAACGCATACATGCCCATCTGGATAGTACCATTAATATATGGTCTTCACAATGTTATGATGGAAAATGGTATGAACGTTCAGATTTTGCCACTATAGTATGTTCAAAAGTCAAAAACGTGATTTATCATATGTTGCAAATTTTTTTTAAATAACTAGTCACCAAACGCATTGTTTTCTCGGTGAATACCTAAGTGATTTTGCAGTAGTGTGCAATTAGGGCTGAAAATGCGTTTAAGCAACTTTCAAGTCGCTGGGGCTTTAGGAAACCCCTTTTTCGTTTAACCAAAAGTATGGCACATATGTATGATTCTTTAAATATATGTTTTTCACAATGTTATGATGGAACGTTTTCCATCATAACATTGTGAAAAACATATATTTAAAGAATGACACATATGTGCCATACTTTTGGTTGAAACATGATGATGTTACAATTCAGATTTTGCCACTATCTTCTTCTTCTTTCGGCTTTTCTCTTCAGGGGTTGCCACAGCGAATCATCACTCTCCACCTATCCCTATCTTCTGCATCCTCAACATTTGCACCCACTAGCTTCATATCCTCATTTATTACCTCCATATACCTCCTCTTTGGCCTTCCTCTTTGCCTCCTGCCTGGCAGCTCCATGTCCAACATTCTCCTACCAGTATACTCACTCTCCCTCCTCTGAACATGTCCAAATCATCGTAATCTGGCCTCCCTAACTTTGTCCCCCAAACGTCCATCATGAGCTGTCCCTCTGATGTACTCGTTCCTAATCCTGTCCAACCTTGTCACTCCCAAAGAGAACCTCAACATCTTCAGCTCTGCTACCTCTAGATCTGACTCCTGTCTCTTCCTCAGTGACACTATTTCTAAACCATACAGCATGGCCGGTCTCACCACTGTCTTGTACACCTTCCCCTTGATTCTCGCTGATATTTTTCTATCACACAGAACTCCCGACACCTTTCTCCACCCATTCCAACCTGCCTGCACTCGCTTCTTTACCTCTTTCCCATTACTCTGAACTGTTGACCCCAAGTACTTAAACTCCTGTACCTTCTTCACCTCTTCACCCTGTAATCTTACTGATCCACTTCCCTCCCTTTCATTCACACACATGTACTCAGTCTTACTACGATTGACTTTCATTCCTCTTCTCTCCAGTGCAAACCTCCACCTCTCCAGGTTTTCCTCCACCTGCTCCCTGCTCTCACTACAGATCACAATGTCATCCGCAAACATCATTGTGCAAGGAGACTCCTGTCTGACCTCCTCTGACAACTGGTCCATCACCATAGCAAACAGGAAGGGGCTCAGAGCCGATCCCTGATGTAGTCCCATCTCCACTTTGAACTCCTACAGCACACCTCACCACTGTCCTGCTCCTCTCATACATGTCCTGCAAAACTCTGTCATACTTCTCTGCTACTCCTGACTTCCTCATACAGTACCACAGCTCTTCTCTTGGCACCCTGTCATACGCTTTTTACAAGTCTACAAACACACAGGGTAACTCCCTCTGACCATCCCTATACTTCTCCATCAAAATTCTCAGATCAAAAATTGCATCTGTTGTGCTTCCTCTGGGCATGAAACCATACTGCTGCTCACAAATCTCCACTACCTTCCTTAACCTAGCTTCCACTGCTCTTTCCCATAGCTTCATTGTATGGCTCATCAACTTTATCCCCCTATAGTTGCTGCAACTCTGCATGTCACCCTTATTCTTAAAGATCGGCACTAATACACTACTTCTCCATTTCTCCGGCATCTTCTCACTCTCTAAAACCCTGTTAAACAAACTAGTTTAAAATTCCACTGCTGCCTCTCCTAGACACTTCCAGACTTCCCCCGGGATGTCATCAGGACCAACTGCCTTTCCACTTTTCATCCTCTTCAAAGCCTTCCTGACTTCATCCTTTCTAATCTTATCTACTTTCTGTTCCACAGAGGTCACCCATTCTACTTTTTTTCCCTCTCATTTTCCTCATTCATCAGCTCTTCAAAGTACTCCTTCCATCTCCTCTGTACACTCTCCTCACTTGTGAGCACCCTTCCATCTCTATCCTTAATAACTCTAACTCATCCTTCCCATCTCGATCCCTCTGCCTGGCTAAAATGTATAAGTCCTTCTGTCCTTCTCTAGTGTCTAACCTAGTGTACAACTCATCATATGCCTCCTGCTTGGCCATAGACACCTCCCTCTTCACTCTTCGCTGTAACTCCTTGTATTCTTGTCTATTCTCTTCAGTCCTGTCCATGTCCCACTTCTTCTTGGCTAACCTCTTCCTCTGGATACTATCCTGAACTTCCTCATTCCACCACCAAGTCTCCTTATCTTCTTTCCTCCTTCCAGATGACACACCCAGCACCTTTCTTCCTGTCACCCTGATCACTTCTGTTGTAGTTTCCCAGTCATCTGGCAGCACTACCTGACCACCCAGAGCCTGCCTCAACTTCTGTCTAAAGTCCTCACGACATTCCTCCTTTTTCAGCTTCCACCACTTGGTTTTCTTCTCTATCTCTGACCTCTTCTTCTTACAGACCATCAAAGTCATCCTACACACCACCATCCTATGCTGTCTGGCTACACTCTCTCCCGCTACCACTTTACAGTCACTAATCTCAAAAGTCAAAGTCAAAGTCAACTTTATTGTCAATTCTGCCACATGTTCAGCACACATTACATTACTCTCAGACCCAAGGTGCTTACAGATAACAACACACACACACACACACACACACACACACAAAAAAGGAAATGCAAATCTTTCATATTGGCTCTTCTACATAGGATGTAGTCTACCTGTGTGCTCCTACATCCACTCTTGTAAGTCACTCTATGCTCCTCCCTCTTCTGAAAATAAGTGTTAACCACAGCCATGTCCATCCTCTTAGCAAAGTCCACTACCATCTGTCCTTCAAGGTTCCTTTCATTAACTCCAAACTTGCCCATCACCTCCTCATTACCGGTGTTCCCCTCACCAACATGTCCATTCTGCTCCTATCACCACTCTCTCACCCATGGGAATACTCTCTATCACCTAATCTAATTCACTCCAGAATCTCTCTTTCTACTCTAACTCACAACCTACCTGTGGGGCATAACCACTAACGACATTTAACATCACCCCTTCGATCTCTAACTTCAGACTCATCACCCTGTCTGACACTCTCTTCACCTCCAGAACATTCCTCCCAAACTTCTCCTTCAAGACCACACCTATCCCATTTCTCTTACTATCCACACCATAATAAAACAGCTTGAATCCTGCTCCTATACTACGAGCCTTGCTACCCTTCCACCTGGTCTCCTGTACACACAGTATATCCACCTTCCTTTTTACCATCATATCAGCCAGCTCTCTACCTTTCCCTGTCATAGTACCAACATTCAGAGTTTCTATTCTCAGTCCTACACTCTTACCTCTCCTCCCTCCTCTACTTCTTCGACCAACAGTAGCCCAATTTCCACCAGCGCCCTGTAGGTCACCGGCGCCGATGGCGGTTGTTGTTAACCCGGGCCTCAAATGATCTGGAGTGAATTCAGATTTTGCTACTATAGTATGTTCAAAAGTCAAAAACCTGGTTTATCATATATTGCAAATTTATTTTCATCAACTAGTCACCAAACACATTGTTTTCTCAATGAATACCTAAGTGCTTTTGCAGTAGTGTGCAACTGGAGCTGAAAATGCATTTAAGCAAGTTTCAAGTCATTGGGGCTATATGAGAGACCTTTTTCGTGCAACAATAAATATGGAATTACTAACTGCTTAGCAGTAGTGTGCTTTCTGTAATGAAAATGCGTTTAAGTAAGTTTCAAGCTGCTTGGGCTTCAGGATACCCCTATTTCAAACAAACGCATACATACACATCTGGATAGTACCATTAATATATATTCTTCACAATGTTATGATGGAAAATGGTATGAAACATGATGATGTTAAAATTCAGATTTTGCCACTATAGTATGTTCAAAAGTCAAAAACGTGTTTTATCATATATTGCACATTTATTTTTATTAACTTGTCACAATAAACATTGTTGTCTCGATGAATACCTAAGCGCTTTTGCAGTAGTCGTTTAAGCAAGTTTAATGCGTTTAAGCAAGTTTCAAGTCGCTGGTGCTTTAGGAAACCCCTTTTTCTGTGAAAAAAAACTCACATTTAGAAAAGTTTCTTTTCATGAAATACACACTATCACACAGTTTTCTCTACAACTACCTAAGTGCCTAGCAGTACTGTAAATAATTGCTGAAATAATTGCGTTTATGCAAGTTTGAAGCTGCTGGGGCTTCAGAACAACCCTTTACCAAACGAAAAAAATACATGCACATCTTGGTCATAGCTTTAATATATGTTTTTAACATTGTTATGATGCAAAATGGTATGAAACATGATGATGTTTTGCCACTATATTATGCTTAATGATTTATCGTATGTTGCAAATTTATTTTCGTCAACTAGTCAACAAAAACATTGTTTTCTCGATGAATACCTAATTGATTTTGCAGTAGTGTGAAATTGCATTTAAGCAAGTTTCAAGTGACTGGGGCATTATGAGACCATTTTTTTGTTCAACTAGTAAGGCACATATGTGTCCTTCTTTAAATATATGTTTTTCACATTGTTATGATGGACATTGATAAGAAACAGGATTGTTTATATTAAAAGTCATATTTTGATATAGTTTAGAAAAAAAGTCAAAGCTTTGAAAAAAAATCATATTTCATGAAATATGCACTATCACACAGTTTTCAGTTTGTTATGATGTAAAACAGTATGAAACATGATAATATTCAAATTCATATTTTGTCACTCTAGTATGCTTAAAAGATAAAAATGTATTTTATCATATATTGCAAATTTATTTTCGTCACCTAATCACCAAACACACTGTTTTCTCGATGAATACTTAAGGGATTTTGCATTAGTGTGCATTTGGAGCTTAAAATGCGTTTAAGCAAGTTTCAAGTCGCTGGGGCTTTTGGAGACCCCATTTTCAAGCAAACATATGTCTGGCTTTTACGTGTCACACCTTTAATATATGTTTTTTACATTGTTATGATGGAAAACGGTATGAAACATGATGTTAAAATTCATTTATTTTTATCAACTAGACACCAAACACATTGTTTTCTCAATGAATACCTAAGTGCTTTTTGAATAGATTGCAAAATGCGCTGAAAAATGCCTTTAAGCAAGTCGCTGGGGCTTTAGAAGACACCCTTTTCATGCAAACATATGGCTCATACTTTTAATATATGTTTTTAAATTGTTAGGAGGGACAATGATATGAAACACGAGTGTTTTAATTAAAAGTCATATTTTTAAAATATAATGTTAATAAGTCAAAGATGTGAAAAAAATCATGAAATAAGCACAAGCACACAGTTTTCTTAACGAATGTCTAAGTGCTAAACAGTAGTATGCTTTCTGTGATGAAATTGCGTTTAAGCAAGTTTCAAGCTATTGGGGCTTCAGGACACCCCTTGTTCAAACAAACACATATGCACATTATTATGGTGGGAAGTTATATGAAACAATATCGTTTATGTTTAAAGTCATAATTTGATAATAAAGTAAAAAAAAAAAACTGCTCATAACTGCTTAGCAGTAGTGTGCTTTCTGTCATAAAAATACGTTTAAGTAAGTTTCAAAACAAACCCACCTGGGTCATACCTTTTATATATGTTTTTCACAAATTTATTTTCATCAACTATTCACCCAAAAACTTTCTTTTCTCGATGAATACCAAAGTGCGTTTGCAGTAGTGCGAAAATGTGTTTAAACAAGTTTAAAGTCGCTGGGCCTTCCGGACACCCCACATTCAAACAAAAAACACATGCACATTGGAAATGGAAAACGGTATTAAACTGGATCATACTATTAATATATGTTTTTCACATTGTTATGACGGACAATGATATGAATCAGGATTGTTTATATTAAAAGTAATATTTTGAAAATAAAGTGTAAAAAAAAGTAAAAGCTGTGGAAAAAATATTTAGAAATGTTAGTTTTCATGAAATATGCACTTTTACACAGTTTTTTTTTTAAAACGAATTCCTTAGTGCTTAACAGCTTTCTTTCACCAAACAAACTTGGTGGTGGAATGGGGAAGTTGACTGATGACTGGGAAACTACAGCAGAAGTGATCAGGGTGACAGGAAGAAAGGTGCTGGGTGTGTCATCTGGAAGGAGGAAAGAAGATAAGGAGACTTGGTGGTGGAATGAGGAAGTTCAGGATAGTATCCAGAGGAAAAGGTTAGCCAAGAAGAAGTTGGACACGGACAGGACTGAAGAGAATAGACAGGAATACAAGGAGTTACAGCGCAGAGTGAAGAGGGAGGTGTCTAAGGCCAAGCAGGAGGCACATGATGAGTTGTTAGACACTAGAGAAGGACAGAAGGACTTATACATTTTAGCTAGGCAGAGGGATCGAGATGGGAAGGATGAGTTAGAGTTATTAAGGATAGAGATGGAAGGGTGCTCACAAGTGAGGAGAATGTACAGAGGAGATGGAAGGAGTACTTTGAAGAGCTGATGAATGAGGAAAATGAGAGGGAAAAAAGAGTAGAATGGGTGACCTCTGTGGAACAGAAAGTAGATAGATCAGCGCCTTAAGAGCACGTACGTATTAGCACAAAGAGCATTGATGTGAACACAGTGTGATAGTGCATATTTGACGAGTATTGACTTTCTAAACATTTTTTTCTCACTATTTAGACATTTTCACGCATTATTATTAAATTAATCAAATGCCCTATTATTTTTAGACCCAAAGGTGTGACAAATGTCATTGAACTGGTACTTTATGCACGTGCACGCATGCCTTTTTTTTTTTTTTTTTTTTAGAAAACCT
>CM040986.1:3148809-3170383 GCA_022985145.1 Pangasius djambal | reverse complement strand
TCTGCTTCAGGGCATAGTGGCTATTGTTGCTTTCTAGGTAACTGAGCACCTGATTTAATTCTAATTCTGACTGGGCTAGCAGACTTCACTAGACCTACATCAGTATCATGTTTGGCCCACAAGTTACCTGTTCTTCCATTTCTATCAACAATTCAGCTGTCTTGGACTCTGAGTTGACTGACTCACTCATGGACATCTGTGATTTTTCAGTGATCACCACCACTTGTGGAATTCCCGTCATGAGAGTAGTACACAAAATCTTAATATATGACTAATCTTTTGAAAAAAAAAACCTTTCTGTATCATCCCATTTACTTCTTTCTGCTTTTGCCGTCATGGGACCTAAATCTTTTAATTCCCAGCCTTTTCCCACATAAAGAGTGACATGCGGAACAGAATTAGGGACCTGAAACCACTTGTCAATAAAATCATCATTAATACAATCATCACAAGGATCTATTTGCATAGCAGCTCCCTGTTTCCCTATGATTATGCATCTAGGCACTAAGGGAACTTTTTGACCCTCTGTTTCTTTTAACCACCTTTTTTCAGGCTCTGGGTCATGTGATGAATCATATAGCATTGTGCAATGATACTCAGACTTAGGTTTTATTGCACCTGGGATCTGCACTTCAATAAATTTTCCCCACTTACCAATTATTAGCCTTACTTCATTACTTACCTGTCCTAGCCAATACACATTAGCTTTTGGCTCAGAAAGCACCATTTGAGTTTTTACCCCTGTTACATCTAAGCAAACTCCTTCTGGAGAACACGAGATTTGGAGTCCAAGTTTACACAATGCATCTCTTCCCAGCAAAGTAACAGGAGTTTGTTCTGATACTAAAATAGGCAATGTCACCTTTTTATCTTTAGTCTGCAGACTAACTGGAGCCATCATTGGAATTAGCTGCATTTGTCCCAAGAATCCTACTGTCTTTGCAAATTTTCCAGACATGGGGAGGTGAGAGGCATAATTTGGACTTACACAAGTGTAAGAGGCTCCAGTGTCTACCATCATGGGTGTTAGTTTGCCCTCTATTTTAACCTGCAGTATAGGTTCTTGATCAGCATCAGTTGTTAGAATTGGAAGCTGACTCTCCCCAGTAGGATTCTCTGGGCACCCCTAGTACCCCTGATTAGGCCCTGGGTCTTGTGGAGATTGTCGATAGGACCGGACCCAACCATCTCCTTCACCACCAGGTTGCTGTTGCCATGGATTGGTGGGGCAATCATGCCTGTTATGTCCACGTTGTCCATATCCCCAACACATTCCTCGAGGACCAGAAGTGGGTCCTCCTCTTCCTCTTCCTCTTCCTCTTGGTGGTGGCCTTCTTTGACATTAATAATCTGCGCTGCAGTCTGTTGAGGAACTACGGGAGCAGCTGGCACAGCTGGTGCAGCTGGCACACTTTGCTGGACAGTAGGTGGTGGAGGTGGCGCATTCAAAAGAGCCATCGCTGCTGATGAGATTTCCTCCACTTGGTCTTGGTCTTTGTCTTTATCTTTGTCTTTGTCTTTCACAAGTGCTTGGACCTTTTTCTTATTTTTGTCTGTCAGCTCTTCAAGCTGCAGTTGTGTCAGTTTTCTTTATCGTTCTCTTTCTTGATTCTTAAGCTTTTGTTCATTCCTTCTGTATTGTTCAACTGCATGAGTCACATGGTCACAGAATTCCTTGTGCAGTTTAGAATGTAGGCCAACCACATCTTCTAGCTTAGCTTTTACAGATGGTGGCATAGCATCCATTATTGCTGTTCTGAACAATGATGACATCAAAGTGTCTGCCTCTGGATCCCTTTCCAGTTCTTGTCTCCATCTTTTTAGTTGTCTTTGCACATAAGTGGTGGACTTTTCTCCCAGCTGTTCTCCTTTCAGCAACCTTGGGTCTATGCGAGATGGATACTCTGCCCTCAGTGTTTGCCATAGGCGTGGATTATTTTGATCAAACTGTGTCCCATCCATCACTGGTTATTGTAGGTTAGCAGCTGTGAGGATCTCTTTCATTCTTAATCCTCCTAAAATTTTGGCAAGGAGTGCTTTGATGTCTCCAATTGCCAACAACTTGCCCATTGTCTCTTCTTCAAACACCTTAATCCACTTCCCAGCTCCCTCGTGGATGTCAGGGAGACGGGTAATCAGTCCATCGAGATCTTGTGTAGCCCAGGGTACATAGTGCCCTCTAGCACCCTTAACCAGAATAGGCAATTGAAGGTGACTGTCATATCTTTGTGGTTCTTGTAAGTGTTCACATGGTCTGAGCCGTCTTCCTCCCTCATCTTGTGACCATGTTTCTGCATTATCATCATCATCATCATCCATCTATAATGTTTTCTCTCACCCACATCACACCTGTTTTGAACCTGTGGAATATCTTCTCTTACTTAATTGTTCTGCTTCATCCAAATATATTTCTGCCCATTTTATTGTTGTGCTTACTTTTCTGTCCAATTTGTTCATCTCTGTTGACAACTTCTCCTGCTCCTCTGGGATATCTACAGGGGGGCTTTGCCCCTCTTCTTCACAATAACTACTTAAATCAGGATATTGGGCATAACTATCTACTTCCTTTTCCCTTGGTTTCTGTCTGCACTGTTTTTTGCCTTCAGGAGTCTTGTAGAAGAGCAAGTGGTGGGAGGTTCCCCATCTTCATCCTCCTCCATGTCTATCTTCCATTCAACTTCCCTTTACTTATGGGAAGCTGATTTTTTGGAGGTGCATAAGGAGGTGGTTCACTGAAAATGTTTCTCATCTTTTCTTCTGTCTTCTCATTTTCTTTTTTCAGCCTTGCCTGAGTCTTAGTTCAGTGTGCTGTCAAAACGAAAAGAATAGCACTGCCCTTGTGACATCAAAGTATTCTGCTCCCAATAATGTGGCACTGAGAAATAGAATATGTGAGACTTAGATGGCAATCTAGTGCGGCTCTCAGCAAGCTCATAATCCATTCAACAAAACTTGAGTTTCTTTATCAGGATCACAACGGCTACAGTTAGGGGAATGTCCAAACAACTTACAAAACCAGTTTCTTGGAAGACTTTTGCTCCTAATCTTGCCCTTTGAAGTACTGCTCTCCCTAATGTACCTTACACACACACGCACAAACTTGCACATACCCAAGGTGACAGAACCACACACTCAATCATGTGTAACTGCAGCCTCTCTCTCCACTTTATTAAACTTACTTGCCTTATCTACACACCTAGAACACCATGCACCATCTAAACAATCATGATGGTGCTGTATCTTTGGAACTATGATTTTATATGGTTGGACTGGGCTTACAGCACTATTAGTTGTCCAGATAATACTATCACCCAAATGAAACTCTATTATCTTAAAGGTGGTTGCAAAGCAATTCCCCTTATCTTCTAGTCTTGCATGAGTTTTTCCCTTTACTATAATTATACCACAAGGATGTACATATTTCCACATGAGATCAAATGAATATTCTACAATCTGAACTACGACCTTCTTGTTTCCAGAAAGTGTTTATAACTGACTATAACTGCTCTTGTTTAACTAATTCACTTTTCTTCTTCTTTCTATGATGATGTTTTTTAGGCATAAATGCTACTAAACATTCTAATTCAAACTGCAACAACTACAATTAGGAGAATGACCAAATAGGTTGTAAAATCAACTTTGTGATCAGCGTTTATTCACAGGCCCAGAGTACAGCGTTAACGACTGGGCAAATGTCCAAGATATTCACAAGCTGCTTGTTACTTTTTCACACACACGCTGGCATACCCTCCTTTTTCTGATTGGCTCCCACATTCACACAGTCTCCAAATTAACTTTGGAGCTCATCATTCATTACTTGTCTCCTTATCTACGGAGCTCATCATTCACTCCCTCTAGTCAGCACGATATAGTCACGCCCGTCTCCACCGAGCCACACTTAAGTGACGGTCCAGGAGAGGTACGTGTGCAATATCCAGCCAAACCCAGAGTTTATTTTTTCATGCACACTTAAACTTGCATTCACACACTGGGTATCTTGTAGAGAAATAAGGGGATGTGTTTTTTTGACACTGGATTCACTTCAGTTGGAGCGTTCAGTGGATCTATGTGGCACCTATGATATGCCTGATCAGTGACAGTGGGCTTACAGAGCACTTACAACCAGCTCTACGAGTGACATGGAGTCAGACTGGCCAAGTTCAGCAGGAACTCACCAAGGAAAAAGACAAACACTCCAGAGCCTCCAATCAGGGACAACACTTAAGACATCAGAAAACGCCAACAAAGAATACACAGAACAAGTAATATATAACATACAAGACATACACCCCCTTTTTTGTCTTTTTCTTTATAATTCACACTCCTCTTGAGTGTACACGCCTCTTGCATTACCTGCCTGTACAGACCTTCTCCCTGTGCAATGCCTTACCATTAAATCTCTGCCTAGACCTTTACCACTAGCTCAGCAGTATGTATCACTATGTTACGCATCAAACCACACGGTGAGAAGCGGTATCTGCAGGATTTTGCGTGCTTCTTCTCTTATTCTCTTATCTCTTTTGCTATTTAACTCATTTGTCAGAAAAAAACACTTTCCCACGCTCCTATCGCTTTGAAACTGCCTTATTCATCAAAAACGTTATTAAGGCAGTTTCAAAGCGATAGGAGCGTGGGAAAGTGTTTTTTTCTGACAAACTCAAATATTAACGTGCATGGTGTGTTGGCAAATCACATTTCTCACATGTATATGTTAAAAAAGATACTTAATATGATTGTTTATATTAAAATACATATTTCATTAAGAAAATATAAAAAAGTCAAAATTACTTAAATTAATGTTAGAAAAGTCATTATTCATTAAATATGATTCATCAAAATGGATTGATCCTAACAGTGTTGGGGAAAGATACTTTTAAAAGTAATGCATTACAATGCTGAGTTACTCCCAAAAAAAAGTAACTAATTGCGTTACTTAGTTACTTTTTATGGAAAGTAATGCGTTAAGTTACTTTTGCGTTACTTTTTTCTTACCTGGCTGAGGCTTGATCTCTTACAGGCCTTGCAATTGTTTTTTGACTAAGAAGTTCTGCATTCAACAGCAATAACCTAACATAACAACATGTAACCTTCACCTTCATTTTCTTTTAAAAACACATATATAGAATAATATTATATTCTGAGAACGTCCTGACCCCAGAGCTATGTATGCCATATAAAAGATCTCTTAACTTTACAGATTATTGAAAGTTGAAATTAATGTTTGTTACTTTTATAATTTTTGTGTGGGTAGGCTATGGCCTGCATAAAGTAAATTCACTGTCCACTAAGATAATAAAGAGTGTATATATGCTAGATAATTGCCATTATGAAATAAATTATATTAGGCAAAAGACAGATCTTAAACATTTAAAATGTTTAATAACTTATTAGAGAACAATAAAATGATACTAGAGAACAAACAACATCCCCAATTAAACATAAATCTTTCAGCTCTAAAATTTGAAACATTGCTTGACATGGCCTAAACAAATGTATAATTTGATTCCAATAGACCAAAACTCTTGAGTTTTCTACTAAGTGTCCTCAAACCAAAATTTGTTTAATGCAAAAAAAAAAAAAAAAGAAAAAAAAAAAGTCCAGGTCACTTCTGCAATGCAATGGAAAAAAAAAATCCCAACAACAACACACATTTGTGTGCATGTTAGAATATTCTTATCTTAATACTATGAGTTCACTTTTTCACCTGGGTTTTATTTTCAAAGTAAAGATTGTAGCACAGCAGGAGAAGTCTATCAAAATGCTGGTCTGTGAGACGGTTTCTTTTTGGGGTGAGGATGAGACTTCCAATACTAAACAGCCTCTCAACTAGCACACTGGAAGGTGTTGCTGTGTTGGCTTTTAAGAAAATCTTCAAAATCCTGGGGAAATCATGTAAATTTCCCATCAGCTGATTTAAGCTATTCACATATCTCCATGTCCACAGTAGTTGCTTGTTTGTCATGTTGATTCTCCTCTTCAGGAAATGCGAAGAAGTCATTTTCATGGTCATGGAGACTGCAGTGGCTCTTTCTGTGGTATCTCAACGGTGAGAGCACGACACTGTGCTGCCAGAGTCATCTTGATGGTGTCTTTTCTTGTTTCATCCCTCAGCCAGCACAGCTTGAATTTTGGCAGGTTTACTGCAGCAAGCAAAGCTAAACCATGTCTTGATAGCCTGCAAGAGAATTTTAGATAGGTTACGCAGTTTATAAACTAATAGACATGCATTCATACCAGAATAATTAAAATTATGTCAAGAAAAAAGTAAGTAGAATTAAACTTAATAACAGATATGTTAACATATTGACTTGAATGCACTGACACTATTGTATGAGAACTGAACTGAGCTGGATGATGACATCACTGTTTTCTCCAGAGCTGCTTTATAGTTATATTGAACTCATTTCATAATTGATGAACTACAGTTACTGAACCAAACTAAATAAACACTGAACTGATTTCAACTTAATAATGACTGTTTACTGTTTTCTTTTTAGAGCTGCTTTACTGCAGAATTTAATTCTGTTTGCATCATTGAATCATTTTCCTGTTATCACTGTAAAGCTGCTTTGAAACAGTCTGTATTGTATAAAGTGCTATAGAAAGTGACTTGACAAAATAAAACTACAATAATAATAATATTAATAATATTATCAATTAATTAATTAATTAATTAATTAATTAATACTACTACTACTACTGCTACTAATAATAATAATACAATAGCCTATTGGACAGATTTACCTGAACTATGAGGTCTGGGAGGTCAGCCATCATATGAGAGAGGCACTCTTTCAGTGCCAATATTTTGCCAAGATTTTCCATCAGGATTTCAATGGTAGGTTGAAGGGTGCCATATAAACAGTCATCTTCACCTTGTAGTATATCCAATGCCATACAGACAGGTTTCAGAACCTTGCAGTATTCTTTTAGGAACTGATATTCTCTCTCCGTAATGCACCTGATGTCCAGGCGATTGCGAAGTTGATTGAGGTTCACTAAGGGGATGTCTGTGACTCTGCTAAGTGCATCATGAAACGAGTTCCACCTTCTAGCTGCAGGGACCAGCAACTTTCTTTTGCTGAATTCCGCCAGGATCTCTGATGCCACAGTTGATCGAATAACTTTTGATCACAAGGCTGAACACTTTCCAGTTGCACTCTGTACCCTGTACACTGCTTTGCAATCTGCCTTTGCCGTCAAAAATTTAACTGCGTCGTTTGTGCATATGAGGTTAAGGGTGTGGAATGCACAATGGTGATGTGGAGGGAGAACATACCTTTCGCTGGTCTCACTGTCATCCCGTAAGACTTCGTGCAAGTCCGTAAAGATGACCTCGTCTTCATTATTCTCTGCTTCATCATCATCAGCTTGAAACATTTTGAATGCTTTTACAAAGTTTGCGCCATTGTCCGTAACAGTGGCAGTTATCTTACCACAAAGAGCAAATGAGCTGTGAATTTGCTCTATCTCCGCTGCGATGGCATCGTACGTGTGTCTCCCACAAAACTGTGACTGCAGCTTTTTGGCGATGCAGAGTAGCAGGATCGATCCAATGTACAGTAATTCCTAGAAAACTTTTATTCTGAGCAGGCCATAGATCTGCAGAGGTGAAACATATTCCAGGTCTGCAAAAGTTTTATTCAGGTCTGTCTCCATTTCCATATATGCATTGTCCAAAAAGCTTGTAAAGGTTTTGCGATCGGGCAGCACGCCCCCCCTCCTTTTGCCTGTCACTGAGATTTTGCTGATGATATTTTGAAATGTAGGCACCTCCACAGTGTACAGTGGCTGCGTCTCCTCAACAATAAGAACAGTAACCAATTTGTTGAGTTCAGTCGAACTAATTGTTTTACCTGGTGAAGGTGAACTGAAATCAAACTTTTGTTGTTTAGCTTGAGGTGGGATGCAGGTATCATTCGGCTCTCTCTCATCCAACTCTGTAGTGCTGTGCTTTGCATGCAGATGTTTTTTTTAAATTTGAAGTGGTGTTTTTTGCAGTTGACAAGAGTTTTTCACCTACACATAATCTACACTTAACGACAATGCCCTTCTCCTTTTCTTCGACGAGTTCAAAATAATGAGAATACTTCCATTGCAGAAATGTAAAGCTCTGGCCTGCCATTTCCGTAAAGTTTAAAAGAAACAAGTTTTTTTTGTAAAGAACATTGATGTACAATGGCAAGCTGATTTAGTTGACATGAGCAACCTGTCAGAGAATAATGACAACACAAAATTTATGGCAACTTGTATAGATAATTTATCTAAATATGCCTGGGTATGTGTGTTAGAAAACAAGACCAGTAACTAAAGCTTTTGATTCCTTTCTAAAGGAAGGTAGGGTCAAAAAACAAACAAACCAACAAACAAAAAAAAACTAAAAACTAACCAAAGGAAGGAGATTTTCAACAAAAACTTTCAAACTTTAATGAAAAAGCATAACATTATTCACTTTGCTACAGGTAAGGGGCAAAAACCAGCTGTGTGTGAAAGGTTCAGGATGTGGAGACCATCACCAGGGTGTGGAGCTCTTTTACAGCTTTCAACGTGAGAAATACAGTGACTTCGTACGGGTTTTGGTTCAAGCATACAATCACAATTACAATTCCAGCATCAAAATGAAGCCTGTCAAAGTCAACAAATCCAATTCCTTCAGAGTATTTAAAAGCCTCTATGGACTATTTTCATCAAAAATAAAGAAACAAAAAAATTCAAAAAAATTCAATAAAAGTCAGTAATATTTTTACAATTTCCCATTTAAAAAGACAGTTTGAAAAAGGCTACGAGCAAAACTTTATGGATGAATATTTTACATTTTCTAAACAGATACCCAGATACCCTTATATATAAATTACAAGACTATGATGTTGAAAACATTTAGGGAACAGTTTCTGAACCTGAGTTACAAAAGATTATTATTGGGAAGGACAAGCCATTCAAATTAGAGAAAATCTTGTTAAAATTTATTTTAAAATAAAAAAAGAAAATCATGCTAAATTGAAACTTAGCATGTAGGCTCAGTATGAATCCCGTTGGTCTGTTACCGGACCAGGAACCAGAAGTGCCGAATCCGTCATCAACATTTTCCTTTCTAAGCAATTGTAAAACACATGTATCGGTTATATAGGTTAAAATGAATAATACATGACTAGTTTTGCATTCAAAAGTTTCAGCAAACATGAAAGATAAACCTTGTTGCACATGAGAGTAAGGCTTCCGGAGAGGAGTGAAAGGTCCAGTAGTTGACGAAGTCTTCATACACCTGGTCTATGCAAATTTCTTTTGGTTTCTCTTTGATCTAGTTCAGACCAGTTTTGATGTGAGGCTCATCTCGGCAGTCGCAGAAGACGACTTCGGCGATATCTTGAATTTTTTCCAGGGATGGAGTGTGTCTGATACCACACAATTTCAGAACTCTAGCCAACTTGTATTTCAACCACGGTTTAAACAGCCTTTTCACCGATGTGTAGACTGCAGAAAACACGTGTCAGATTCAATCAGACACGTGTTGGAGTTGACTCGGGTTAGTTGACTCATGCAGTCCAATAGATCTCCTGTCACTGCAAGGATGAACCTGGCTAGAACAGTGTTGGTTATGCACCCATCAGTTTCATAATTCTTTGACAGATAGGTCAGATTTCTTTTTCCTGGGGATTCATGAATGTTTTTGCCAACTTCAAAACCCAAACTGGTCACATCATTATCCATGGTAGCGATCGACTTGTACAAATTGGGTCTGAATTCATGAGCCATACTGTTTTCTGATGCTCAGAAGGTTTTTAACCTAATATGTAGTCAGACTCATTTATATATCACATGAGAAGATTGTGAATGTGACCCGGTACCATTAACTTGAAAAGCACAATGACTCCTTTTACTGCATTAGAAAAAATCCGGCTGTACAACCATTTAACAATACCCAATATTGAATCTTTTAATACTCTAAAAAAATTTTAAGTAGATTTAACCTTTTTTCTGTGCGTCACAGTTGAACACTCAAAGAATCAACGATTTTCTACATCCAGAAGAGAGGTGGGGGGCATATGTGTGTGTGTGTGTGTATGTGTGTTTGTGTGTCTGTGTCAGTGTCAGACACTGTGTGTTGGATTCTTCATTATTAAATTATGCAGTTTAATATAAACAATCATATTTAGTATTATTTTTTAGCATAAACATGTGAAAAATGTTATTTAATTGCACATCATACACGTTCATATCTGGGTTAGTTACAAAAACCACTTTCCCAAGCTCCTATAGCTTTGAAACTGTCTAAATAGCGTTTTCAGCATCTAAAGAGCACAACAGTGTTAGGACACAGTGGTATTGGTGGTATAGTGATCTTTGGTATTAAGCCATTATATTAAAGCATATTTGATGAATATTGTCTTTTTAAACATGAATTTTCATATATTTGACTTTTTTCACTTTATTATTAAATTATGCATTTTAATATAAACAATCATATTTAGGATCTTTTTTTTTTTCATCATGCACCTGCATTCTTGCCTTTGTTAAAAAACCACTTTCCCAAGCTCATATCGCCTTGAAACGCTTTTGAATTATTATCAACTCATGAATTTTAACATTAAACAATCATATCTGGTACCATTTTTTAGTCATAAACATGTGATAAAATTAATTTATAGGCATTTCATGCATGTGCATATTTGAGTTTGTTACAACAACCACATTCCCAAGCTCCTATTGCTTTGAAACCATCTTAATTGAGTTTTCAGCGCCTACAGCGCACACGTGATTTTTGCCAAGAAGTACTCCTGGATTAACATTGTTTTGTTGTTCCTTGAACAACATTTTTATTAACCAATCACTGCCCTCTGATGTCATCAGCGAGTTCCAAGAAACCCGACCACCGCGATCCATTTTAAAAATTTCCTCCAATACGACCCTATCCATCAAGAGGTAAGTCCTCTGGTGCACCATCATGTCTTCATGCAATCAAATTTATTTATTAAGTGAAAATAAAACATAACTGCAACTTAGAGCCATCTTATATACCATAATGTAGAACCGGAGCGGCAGCATTTTTGAAACGAAGTGCCATTTTTATTTTTGTTTTGGTGATCGGTGTGCTACATTACTGAACACCATCATAAATATGATATTCCTTTATATATTTTTTGAATATTGATCCAGGACCATCAGTGCCATGTTAATCCTGAATCACTGTCACCAAGTTGATCCTGGATGATCATAACTGAGCTAGTCCTGGTTAGATTTGCTAATGTTGATCCAGGACTGTCAATGCCATGCTGATCCTGAATCATTATCTCCATGTTGATCCTGGACAATCATAACTGTTATGCCTGGGTAGATTTGTTAATGTTGATCCAGGACCATTGATGCCATGTTGGTTCTGAAACCTTATAACTGTTTTAGTCCTGAGTACCTAATGTTGATCCTGGGCCATCATAACTACATTGACCTTTGTTCCTTATAATCTGCTGAGGTTTATCCAGAATAATATGTTTCAGTTATTATTTTTCAATATTCTCATCCTTGACAAATTAGTTTATATTTCACCTGGAAAACATTGTCACCATATTCAATTTGTCACCATCAAGTACACCTTAGGCATCATAATCAAATTTTAATCCTTTACCTGATATAATCCTAAATATGATATTATGGTGCCATTAGATAAAAATACATTTTTTTGTGTGTGCATTTCAGAAATATTCTGTACTGCATAATGGAGTAGTTTATCAGACGGACTTTGGAAAAAGAAGAAAAGAAAAAACAAACAAGACTAAAAAAAAAAACTGAAGACACACATAAGCCCAAAGATCAAGAAGAAAAATATATCACAGAAATAATTAACATGGTATACAAAAAATTCAGGAACACAAATTCTGCCAGTTTAAGAGACAAACAAAGGGGACATTATATGTTCCATTGTAGAAGATCTGATGTTACAGAAAGAAGTTGCAGAGCATATATCTCTTTTAAAATAAGAAACAAGTGGAAAGGCCACAAAATTGCTGTGCAGAGAATATTTGATCAGCACAAACATTTACATTTACATTTATGGCATTTGGCAGACGCCCTTACCCAGAGTGACTTACAATAGTGCTTTGACGTCTATCAAAAATACATTCTGATTTGGCTCACTAGGTCACAAACTAGGAGCACCATCAGTCCAAAACTGATGGGGAGGGTTTTTTTTTTTACAAAGGGCATGATCTTTCTGAAGAAAATGACCATTTCCACCAGATTCATCCTGAGCTTGTGGATCAGATCAAGAAGTGGATCGCTTTAGGAGTAAAAACAGATGTCATCCGTCTTCAGGCTATTGAGTAGTCAAGAACACAAGGACAAACTAATTATCATTCCTCAGAGTACTTTGTTACCCCAGAAGACATTCATTATATCCATACTGGTGTTCTTTGGAGGAAACACCTTCATAAAGACAACTGTAAGAGTACAGAGAAGCTATCAGCTGGTCCTCTAAAAAGAATATAATATTTTATCAGCCTCTGAGTAATGACCAGGACCTTATAATTGTTCCCCAAAGTGAGAAAAGACTTACAAGCACATGGGAGGAATGTTATGTTTTTTGATGCCACTCATTGTGTGAATCAATAGTCCTTTTCACTTTTCACATTGTTTGTGAGAGATGACCGTGGTCATGAAGTTCCTGTGGCATACATAATAACAAGCAGTGAGACACTTAAGAAACACTTAAGCTTGTACTCCAGTAGCTCCAAACTGTGTTCCCTAAGCTACCGAGGTAAAAAAATTTAATTGAAATTACTTCAGTTAAATTACAGAGGTTGTATTTGTTCTGTACTTAGTGAAAAATCACTGTCATCATGTTGATCCTGTACCACCATAGCAATATTGAACGAGGTAAACCTGTTCAAAATTTTCTTTTAGTTTAAAGATGCTTTATGGTTGACATGAATGTGAAGACATGAGTGAAATAAATGCTTTGAATCAAGTTTTCTCAGAATCTGATGTTCGTCTCTGCTGGTACCATGTTGTCCAAGTAAGTAATAACTAGTCAGTTTAACTATCATTAAGTTTAATGATACATGCATGATACAACTTAATTGCATATATGGTTCACAGACTGTTGTTCGATGGTTGATAAAGTCAGGTTCTGGTATCTGTGGGCCATCCTCTTCAACTACCCAGATTGTTTCATTCTAGATTGTTTCCAGAAAATGAAATCCTGTGCTAAGGTACTTGTATTTACATGTTTTGTTTGTTTACATTTTTCCTCTTTTGCACAAAAAAGGAAAGTGGCATTTTTGTCTATAAATTTTCAGTGGCCAAAATTTTGGTGCATATAGTATACGTGTCCATTAAGTGGCATCATGCTGTGTAAATGACAGAATATCACAGTTAAGTTCATATGTACGTGAGTAGAGAAAGTGAAAAAAATGCCTTTTTTTTACAGAGCAACAGAGAAAGAAAAATATGCTCAGGAATATATAAATAAACTTTTAGGTAGTTGCTGTTTTGATTACATATTGACAATACCTCTTTTCTTTCCATTGCAGAAGACTCACTTTTTCAAGGTAGCTAAAAGGTTTTTTGCAGGATTTTTCTGACTATCAAGAGGTTTGCCTTTAATTTCAGAGGTACTGGGACCCAATCAATCATACATGGGCTGATTATGGATGGTGTTATAAACGTGGAGATTCAGAGACCAATAATTTTATTGGACTGTAATTTCTCTCTGCAAAGCTTAAGGCAAAGTAAGTAAGTTTCCCAGAAGCAGCACAGATAAAAAAAAATAATAATAATGCCATAAATTGAATATAAACATAATGCAGTGTAATGCCTGGAAAATAAGAACCTTTTCAATTTTTTTTTACAATAAAACATTAACAAAAAAAAAACAAAAAAAAAAAACATAAACACAAATTATGTATTAGAATGTCCTTCCAGATGTAATGTTATGACAAATAACATGAAATTCCTGTTTTTTTTTTTCAGGTTCTTCCATTGATTGAAATATCAGTTTTTATCAAGGATAAGAAATTGACGTTTGGACGACTTGTCTGATGTGCTCCTTTGCAAGACAGACACTTATTTTCAGGTGATAAAATACCCGCAATCAGCTGGAAGAATGGCAAACATGGTTGCCATGAAATGTGAGGAAACATTTAACAAAGCAACTGCAATGTTGGAAAAAGGTTGTCCTGACCACATTACAATGGAATCAGCAGTGTGCTTCTGCAGTTACCCTGTTGGTGGGAGAGGTCAAATATGCAAACATTTGAAATGGCTAGATGTAATCAAAGATAAGGATAAATATAACTGTGAGAAGAAATTATCAGGGTTCAAGCACTTTAAGAACTTTACATGCATGCATAAAATTATGTATATCAGTACCATGATTTTAGGACAATCTGTACAGAAGTAATAAGCAAAAATAGCAATTTTTTATATCTCGTGACCAGTAGGTGGCACTGTTCCAAAACTACTCATGTATTTTCAGGTCATGGTTGTTATAAGATACACCAAGTCTGGTGTCAATGCACCAAAGCGCTGTAGAGATATAACCTCACATTCATTTTGGCGTGCTCCCTATCATATTCGTTGACACATTATATACAAACCAGTTGGTTTATCAAAAATCTTTGAATAACTTTTGGTCTTCACTGTCTAAAGATGATTTAAGAAAAATCTGGTGAAGTTCTGATGAACAGTCTAGGTGGAGTTTGCAAAAGTAGGTTTTTCAAAACATTCACAATGGTGGAAATATTTTCTCTGACTAAAGCACATTTGGTATCAATGTTTTCGGCATGATCCAAACTTTCAGTTTTAGGGCGGAGTGATAGCAGTAATAATAATAAAAATCCCTACAAAAACAATAGGGTTTCAGCACTTCACACTTGAACCCTCAATGGTAAGTTCCCTGAACTTGCTTTTCAGCTGGAAGCTCATGCAAGAGCTCTTCATAGGTCATGTTACTATCTGCTCTGAGGGGACAATGGAAATAGATGTGGAAAGCCTTTGTGGGAGAGGAACATGTCATATTTGAAAACCTATTCTTGTACATTCTCATATTATGCCATATGTTCCTGCCTTATTTTAGCAGCACACTTGTTTGGCATAACCATTAATGAAGAAAGGTTCTGTCTTGTGGATAAATCTGACTATCCTGATATATCTTTTGAGCAACAAGACAGATTCACACAGACATCCAGAAACTAGAAGACATTCTTGCAGTTGTCAGAAGTTGGCCGACCATTCCAGAGACCATTAAAACACAAATAAATAATCTGCATGTTAATGTGCACCAAGAAGTTAAGTATCTTTTGTATAAAAGACATTGTTCCAATAGCACTTCAAGGAAGATACAGCCACTCTTTCCACATATCACGAAACATAGAAAAAACACTGAAACATTAATAGTTTTGTGTACTGGTCAGTTTTCTGTACTGGTCGGCGCTGCACTGGGACTTTGCCCATTGTCTATCCCAGTAGTCATTGTACTGTCTTGTACTGTCTGCACGTTTGCACTTGTGCACTTTATGTAAATTTATGTAGTCCCTTGAAGTTCTGTGTTGTTCTGCGTTTGTCTATGTAGCACCTTGGTCCAGGAGGAACGTTGTTTCGTTTCACTATGTACTAACTGGCTGTATACAGTTGAAATGACAATAAACTCCACTTGACTTGACTTGACTTGAATTTTCAACAAGGTTTGCATTGCAGAAACAAATTTAGAAGGGTTTAAAAACAGTTTAAAAAAGCAAGAAAAAGCAAGAAATCCTATGAAAAAAATAAATCCAGGGCCAGATGCAGGATACCTTGATATGTGAACACCTTAAATCTAATGGCCCTGATCTTAATAATTGAGGATTAAATGAACTAATTTTTGGAGTATCAACATCTTGCAGTAAATTGGATATTAATTCCTAAACAATATTGTTTCCTGAAGAAACTGTATGTAATAGATTTTGTAGTCTGTAAATTACATCAAATGTTTTAGGTGTACGATAATCTAACTACATGAGTTTTTTAAATAAACAAAAATATGATTACTGTGATATAACTCATTCCACATTGGTTAAGGACGTTTTATTTGTTTGTATATCTTTTATAAGCATTAATCTTGCATTATTTGTTCCACTGAAACATATTTTTGTCCTTTATTATATATCACAGAAAAATGTTCATTTTACAGAGTTCTATATTAAATAAACAAATAATCAAAAAATAAACCAGTTTGACCTACTAAATAAAACCAATTAAGAAAGTGTCCTGAAGAAATGAACCATCAGTCTAAACAAAACTGAGAACAGAGGTTACAGTCTGATTAAACAGCCTGAAGATGCACAAGACATTTGGTGCAAGTAGCCAAAATGTATAAAGTTTCAACATATTTCATTTAAACTCTCTATGATGAAACTTAGTACCCCATCAACTGCTTGTGGACCAAATGTTAACAAGCTGAAGGCTGATGTAGAATCAGGCTTGACTGCAGGTTGGCATGTACACTAGCCAGCGTTTCCCTTTAATAAAAAAAGATTAAATCATTAATAATAGTTAAATCAAACATCCAATATCACTCTATATAGCAAAAGAGCTGAATAACATTATTAAACCGTACTATGGTTACTTCTGTATTCTGGACACTTATGTCTTTACGTACCAACTCTGGACCAACATTTTAGCTTAGGCTTTTTGTTAGACCAGTGGCTAGGTCTGAAGCCTTCCCCTCTGTTAGTTGCCTGGAGGTGTATATTTTTGTCTTCAATATTTTGGGTCAATTGAGGACCATTTCAGGGAGATTTGCCTTGCACCTCTGCAAAAATGATCAGTACTGAACTGGTAAAAAAAATGATCAATAATAAGACATCAAATAGAAATATAAAACAAAATTATTTTTCACCATATCAACCCATTTTAAAAGTAAACTTACTCCTAGCAGGTCTCTAAATACATTATTGGACATACTCTCTCCCTACTATTCTGCAGTTACTTTCTTTTTTGTGACACTATAATGTGGCCCTTGTGACCTTGATGCCATCAGTGTCCTCTTTGGGGTTATTCAATGGACAGTTCTCACTGTTAACTGACCCTACATTTTCATTATTTGCCCCCTATTGGACCAATAATTTGTATTGGCCAATCTATGCTCAGCAGCTAGTCAGCTCAGTCAGTCAACTCAGTCAGATGAGTGCAGGACAAAAATACACAGATCAATATATGTGGAACAATAAATACACAGGACGATAAATACACAGAACATAGCAGCAATAAGTATAGCAGCAATATAGGCAGCAAAAACAAGTTACATGATGTAGCTTTGTAAAGTGCAAGTGTGCAGTGGTATTTAATCATACTGGATTAGGTGAGAACTGGGAGGCAGTAGGGTGTTGAGTAATTTGATTGCCTCAGGAAAGAAACTGTTGTGGATTCTGCTGGTGGTGGGACGGATGCTCCTATACCTTCTGGCAGATAGCAGGAGAGTGAAAAGTCCATGAGAGGGGTCGTCCACAATGCTGGTGGCTTTGTGGATTTAGCGGTTGTTTGTAAGAGACGTCGATAGTGGGTAGACAGATGATGATAGATGATCTTTTCAGCTGTTTTCACAATCTGCTGTAGGGTCTTGCGGTTGGATGCCCTTTACTGTCTCTGTAGAAGGTGGTGAGGATGGGAAGGGGGAGTTTGGCTCTCTTCAGTCTCCACAGGAACTGGAAGCACTGCTGGGCCTTCTTGGCTAGGCAGGTGATGTTGAGAGTCCAGGAGAGGCCCTCCGTCATGTGTGCACGAAGAAAGTTGGTGCTTTTGAGCATGAACAACGTATTGTATCAACCACTACTGTGCAGCATGTGAGAGCTCAAATCTCATAGTTGTGAAGCACTGATTAAAATGTCACCTTGTCTCTTGTGTTTGATATAAGTCACATTCACATCTAAAATGATTTAGATACGTCTGCTTACATCTGCTGACTACTGCTTAAAATAGTCACATTGTCTCCTGTTTGATGTAAGTCACACTTGCCTCAAGACCGTTAAAAATGATTCCCCATTTTCTAAGAACGGCCAGGTGGGGCAGGTCGGGTGGGGCAAGCTGGATTAGGTAGGCCGAGTGAGGCAGACTAGGTGTGGTAAGGGAAACAGAATGAACTTCCTGTATAGCACACATAGGCAAAAGGCTATATTTTTGGTCCAAATGTAGTAGTGGTAACATTCATACAAAAAAAAATCTTTCCCACATATTAAAAAAGTACAAGGTGCAAACCTGGCGGAGTCTCGTAAGCGGGTTGCAAAACTTTGATGAGTGGTTCACAGCGGTGAAAAGGAAGGAGTTGGAGGCTTTGCAGGAACCAGTCTGGATGCGGATCAAGAGTGATCTCCTCATGATGTGGAGGGGCAAGAACTTCTAAAGCTCTTGGTTGATGAGACTTCTTTCAGATGTGGATGAGACTCACTTGAGTTGGGTGAAGAGAACTGTCCTGGAGTAGTTTGGTGACAAGAACTTTGAAGATGTTAAAAGAGATCACTCACGATGTGGATGGATGAGACTCTTTGAAGACGTTAAAAGTGACCTCTCGCGGAGAGGTTGGTAGATGAGACTGTGAAGGTGTTAAAAGAGACCTCTTGCGATATGGATGGATGAGACTGGGAAGGGGGTTTTAACCCTTTCCAGTTGGGCTGACCCCAAAGTGTTTGCTCCAATCAGCAGGATCTTGGGGCAGGGTGTAAACTGCATTATCCTCCTGTGACACTATTGAGCATACAGGGGTCGGCGTAATGTGCCTTTTCTAACTTTTCGCAAGGTTAAGTTAGAACTTTGGTCAGGAATTTGGTAACATGCATGTAATACATTGTACTCAAATTCACATTATACCAACCCTTAGGAAATTCAATAGTGATCACACACATACCAAACACAACATACCTGCTGTTATTGATACACGCATTAACACTAGAATACCTGTTAAATGATCAAAAGCATCATAATGACATGGTGGCTATAGGCATGATACATATAAGGAATGACATTAAAAGGCAACAAGTTTTCAAACTATGGTGCATAATCTTAAAAGTTATTGTCCTTACAGGAGATGTAAAGTAGCCTTATGAAGTCATCTGGTCTTGGTCAATGGCCTAAATCAGTGAGTTTGACAGAGGTTCCTCTTGGCTGAAAGGGTTCATCCTCTGGTCAGTCCTCTGATGTCCTATCACTTGCCAATTGTTCACAGTTGAAATCCAGCAATCAGTAAACAAGCCATAATTAACTTGACTCCACAAAGTCTGTGAGAGAGGATTCAGAGTTTTATGGCTTTCTTGATGCGTGTTCACTTGAAGATCCTACAAACAATACCAGTTTTCTGCAAATCCAGAACTATTAATGTTAAGTGTTAAGTGGCAGAGCCAATAGATGCTGTGATGAATACACACTAGTAATCTGAATTAACCGGGTTATAGTTATTATTATTATTCAGATATAAAACTGCAGTAACTCATTGCAAATGATAACCAGCTTGATAAATGAGGCCCAGTGGGCACAAACTGGATACACATTTGTTCGTAAATGATTCATAGAAGCATTTCCATGAGAAATGTTATATTCATTAAAATCCAGTTAGCTCAGGAAATGTTTGTATCCTACTCTCTCCTGTTTGTGTAAATCTGTGTATAAGGAGACTCACTAATGTGAACCTCAATTAATTGGCTACAAATCATGTGATTGACAATGATTTACTGCAATTTTATAAGTAAGGAATAACACACTTCAGAGCGTAAATAATACATGCTGGGATGGTGTGATGCAGCACGACACACAAGTGCATTGCATTTGTATAACGATACAGTCTGGAGTGTGTTCTTCCAGTTCTACCTTGGCAATTTGCTAACTTTTACAATGTTTATTAACAAACAACATGTCGCACAATTTAACAGTTTATAGTTAGATTTAATGTTGTGGAATGTCTGAGAGTTAGTTCCTGTTATCACTTATGTTATGCAATAGCTGTGATAAACAATTGTTCCCACACCAGCCTCTCTCTCTCTCTCTCTCTCTCTCTCTCTCAAAAAAAGCAGCCTGTCATTTTACTGAGAAACCAGAAAGTGTAAACTCCTCTGTCCTGAAGGCTTTCCTGAAGTAGGAAACTTTGACTGTAACAAAGTGCTGACACTGGAGACTCCTTCCATAAATGGTAAATAAAAGTCTCCTAAAAATGTCACTACATCAACGAATCGGCTTAGATTATGTGGAGTGTAAGCTAGGGAAGAGCGTAGCTTCCTCCCTGTTTGAAGTACCCTCACTATTAGGAGCACTATACTAATAGGGCCACACTCTGCTCTTAAAACAGCCTCAATTCTTCGTGGCACAGAGTCCACCAGATGCTGGAAACATTCCTTTGAGACCATGTTGGCATGATTGCATCAGGTCACAATTCCTGCAGACTTCTCTGGTGCACTTTCATGCTGCGAATCTCTCATTCAACCACATCCCAAAGGTGTTCTATTGGATTCAGATCCAGTGATTGGGAAGGCAACTGAAGAACATTGAACTCATTGTAATGTTCATGAAACCAGTTTGAGACAATTTTTGCTTTGTGACATGGTGCATTATCATGCTGGAAGTAGCCATTAGAAGATGGGTAAATTGTGGCCATGAAGGGATGGTCAGCAACAATATTCTAATAGGCTGTGGCATTCACGTGATGGTTGATTGGTATTAATGGGTCCAAAGTGTGCCAAAAAACATTCCCCACACCATTACACCACCCCTACCAGCCTGGACTGTTGACTCAAGGCAGGTCAGGTACATGGATTCATGCCTTTGGAACCAAATTCTGATCCTACCATCTGTGTGCCTCAGATGAGAAGATTCATCAGACCAGGCGTTTTTGTAGTTTTTCCCAGTCTTCAACTGTCCAGTTCTAGTGAGCCTGTGCCCACTGCAGCCTCAGCTTTCTGTTCTTGGCTGACAGAAATGGAACCCGGTGTGGTCTTCTGCTGTTGTAGTTCATCTGCCTCAAGGTTTGACATGTTGTGCATTCTGAGATGCTTTTCTGCTCACCACAATCATCATCACAATTGTACAGAGTGGTTATCTGAGTTACTGTAGCCTTTCTTTCAGCTCAAACCAGTCTGGCCATTCTCCGTTGACCTCTGTCATCAACAAGGCATTTCCATCTGCAGAACTGTCGCACAATCAATGGTTTTTGTTTTTTGCACCATTCTGTGTGAACTATAGAGACTGTTGTGTGTCAAATTCCCAGATCAGCAGTTTCTGAAATGTAATATGTGAGTGTTCCTATAAAAGTGACCAGTGAGTGTATGTGTGATCATTTCCACTAGAAAAAACAAACCAACAATCCTGAACTAATAAATACAGAATAAAGTGAATCATGCTCAGGAGAAAAATCTCACTTTCAAAACATGTTTATACACTATATTACCAAAAGTATTCGGTCACCTGCCTTGACTCACATATGAACTTAAGTGCCATCCCATTCCTAACCCATAGGGTTCAATATGATGTCGGTCCACCTTTTGCAGCTATTACAGCTTCAACTCTTCTGGGAAGGCTGTCCACAAGGTTGAGGAGTGTGTTTATAGGAATTTTTGACCATTCTTCC
>CM040986.1:3135074-3148709 GCA_022985145.1 Pangasius djambal | reverse complement strand
AAAATTTGAGTATTTTTCTATGTTATGTTCATGTTTATGTTCATAAACTTTTTATTTAATAAAATATGTTTTCATAGTTTGTGTTGTCCCTTATTATCAATGCAAAATGGTCACTAACTAAAGAGGATTTATGCTGATATTGCCCAAAAACCCTATTTTGTTCAGGCGTTTCCAAACTTTTGGAGGGCAGTGTAGTTCACAACGTTGTACAGTCCACAAACACCTAACACATATAAAGACAACATGCACACAAACACACATGTTCCAACATACAAACACATACCAAAATACACACACAACCCATACAGCATACAAACTCAGTGCACTTTATCCATGGATACCAAACTGTTAATACATACACTTGATACCAATATTGTTAATACCAAACTATTAACACATATAAACAAAAGATACAGACATGCATGTTAAAGTGGAGTTTAATGTTAATTGCTACACAATAATTTGAACAGAACCTTTTTTTTTCTTATGCTGTGATGTATTTCTCATCACCAATAACATTGTTTGTGTAACAGCTTATGATGAAAGGATAACAATAAAAACTTTTGATTTCACCAGTTTTCTTAATTTTCAAGTCATTTTAATTTAAAGTTAATTAGAAGTAAAGGAACATTACCTAGATTTTGATGATTGTACTTAATTTATCTAAATGAGCTTAAAATGCATAATGAGCTAAACCTAAATTCTTAGGTTTAAAAAGCTTAAATTTATTTGTTGACATGATACAGTATTTTAAGTAAAATCTTTGGTGGGGAAACTCATAAATTTGGGCATTGCCAGCTAAGGTTTTTTTTTTGTAGATAATATTGCTTAAACTTCCATGTGGAATATGCTTAAAAAGTGACTTGCAAAAATGATGCACTATATTTTTAAGTAAATCCAGTGCATTATTTTTTACAGTGCGCGGCGGCCTTCCTGGCTCCTTTCCAATCCTGCCGACTAACGCCAGTGAATTATGTCGTGGCAAATACTACTGCAAATCAGTACAAGAAAATAAGTTACAAAGAAAAGGGGTTCCGGATGCCAAAAATCTATAGACTTTATTGAATCAAACAACAAAGCCGAGATTATCTGCAAAGCATCTGATTTACATAGTCGTGGCCCGTGCTTTTATACAATTCTAAAACAATTATCTCATCGGATGGAGTTTTCTCTTCTTTCTTTTAATCACACACCTGCCTCTCGCCCCAATTATTTCACTATCCCCTTATCTTAGTTTTGACCATGGCGAGAGTTCAGTCAGTTTATGTTTCAAAAACAATATTAGTCTTCACTTTAAAAAAACCATCTACAAGGTCACACCAGTTTGTTCTCACAGAAACATCCTTGTAGGATCATAGGCATGAATATATGATATGGAGTGGAGGCTCTGGAGAAGGTGGGGTTTCTGCTCGGTCTTGTAGTAAAATGTAGTAGTAAAATGATGACCTCAGAAAAGATCATCTAGTTTTACTTTTATTTCTGCTGTTGTAAGTCCTTACACCATTTACGGAACTTTTTCCGGGCACACACATCAAAAGTTACCGTCCCAGTAGCACTGCTCCAGGGGACGTGACCCGGGACCGTCAACTTGAAAACATAGACTCCTTTATCTGCATTGACAAAAAAAAAAAAAAAACATCTGTACAACCATGTGACAAACAACAGCTTTGTTTCTTTTAAAATTAACTGATACTGTTTTATGTAGACTGTACACATCCTGCTGTGCTAACCAGATTCCTTTTTCTGCATTAAAAAAAAATCCGGCAGCACAATCATTTCACAATACCTGATAGTAAATCTTTTCATGCCCTAAAATTTTTTTCAAAGCTTACCAAGGCAGAGTTAACCTTTTTCGGTGTGTCTTTACAAGCGGCCTTAGCTCAAAGAATCAATGTTATTCTACATCCCTAATAGCAAAGTATTTGAAGGGGAAATTGGGAGGAAACTTGTGATTGAAAGGGGGTATACTTCTTTTGGAGTATCAGAACAATAATGATCGAACACACGTATAGACGTGGGGGCTCAGAAAACTTATGACATGTGTAAGGTTTACATTTTTTATGCATTAAATATTCAATCAAATATAAAATAAAAGATTTTACTGACTTCAACGGTTAGCACACACTTCTTAGGATTTAAACCAGTATGTTGACGCATATTTGATGAATAATAACTTTTCAAACATTAATCTTTCTTATTTTTGACTTTTTTTAACAGTTCTTTAATAAAATATGAAACTGAAACTGCCTAAATAGCGTTTTCAGCGCCTAAAGCTCACGACTATATGAAGACACACGTCTTTAGTATTAATCCATTTTGTTGAATCATATTTAATGAATAATGACTTTTGGAACATTAATTTTCGTAATTATGACTTTTAATTTTTTTATTAATGAACTATGCATTTTAATTAAAAAATCATTATAATTTTAATGTACATCACACTTCTTAGGATTTAAACCAGTATGTTGACGAATATTTGATGAATAATAACTTTTCAAACATTAATTTTTCTTATTTTTGACTTTTTCTTAACAGTTCTTTAATAAAGTATGCATTTTAATGACAATAATTATATTTTTATTATGTACGTCACCTACGTGTATATTTGCGTTTGTTAGAAAAAAACTTTTTCCCAAGCCCCTATCGCTTTGAAACTGCCTAAATAGCGTTTCCAGCGCCTAAAGAGCACTACACTGTTAGCACTCACGTCTTTAGTATTAATCCATTTTGTTGAATCATATTCGATTGATAATGACTTTTCAAACATGAATTTTGACTTTTTCAATTTTTATTAATGAACTATGCATTTTAATAAAAAACAATCATCTTAAGTACCATTTTAAATATATAGATGTGAAAAATGTGATTAAGCAAGATCTTGTATTTGCGTTTTTCAGAAAAACCACTTTCTCCAGCTCCTATCGCTGTGAAACAGCCTAAATAGCGTTTTCAGCGCCCAAAGAGCACTACACTGTTAGCACTCACGTCTTTAGTATGAATCCATTTTGTTGAATCATTTTTGATTAATAATGACTTGTCAAACATGAATTTTGACTTTTTAAATTTTTTATTAATTAACTATGCATTTTAATTTCAACAATCATCTTTAGTACCATTTGTAATATATAGATGTGAAAAATGTGATTTACAAGTACACAATGCACGTGAATATTTGCATTTTTCAGAAAAGTCACTTTCCCCAGCTGTTATCGCTGTGAAACTGCCTAAATATCCTTTTCAACGCCTAAAGAGCACAACTCTGTTAGGACACACATCTTTAGTATTAATCCATTTTGCTGAATCACATTTGATGAATAATTACTTTTCATGCATTAATTTAAGTAATATTGACATTTTTCATATTTAATTAATGAACTATGCATTTTAATATAAACAATCATCCTAAGAATCATTTTTAAAATAGAGATGTGAAAAATGTGATTAAGCAAGATCTCCTATTTGCGTTTTTCAGAAAAACCACTTTCCCAAGCTCCTATCGCTTTGAAACTGCCTAAATAACGTTTCCAGCGCCTAAAGAGCACTACACTGTTAGCACTCACGTCTTTAGTATTAATCCATTTTGTTGAATCATTTTTGATTAATAATGACTTTTCAAAAATGAATTTTGACTTTTTAAATTTTTATTAATGAACTATGCATTTTAATATAAACAATCATCTGAAGTACCATTTTTAAGATATAGATGTGAAAAATGTGATTTGCAAGCACAACATGCACCATGCATGTTTAAAAAGTCATTATTCATCAAATATGATTCAATAAAATGGATTAATACTAAAGACGTGTGTGCTAACAGTGTAGTGCTCTTTAGGCGTTGAAAACGCTATTTAGGCAGTTTCACTCATAGGAGCTTGGGAAAGTGGTTTACCTGAAAAATGCAAATATTCACGTGCATGATGTGCTGGGAAATCACATTTTTCACCACTTTGTATTAAAAACAATACTCTAATGATTTCTTAAATTAAAATGCATAGGTCATTAATAAAACATGAGTTTTATGTTTGAAAAGCCATTATTCTTCAAATATGATTCAACAAAATGGATTAAGACTAAACGTGTGTCCTAACAGAGTTGTCCTCTTTAGGCGCTGAGAACGCAATTTATGCAGTTTCATAGCGATAGGAGCTTGGGAGAGTGGTTTTTCTGAGCAATGCAAGCATTCACTATGCATTTTTAAAATAAATAGTTAATTAATAAAAAGTCAATTTGAAAAGTCAAAATTCATGTTTGAAAAGTCGTAATTAATAAAATATGATTCAACAAAATGGATTAATACTAAAGGACGTGTGCGCTAACAGTGTAGTGCTCTTTAGGCGCTGAAAACGCTATTTAGGCAGTTTCACAGCGATAGGAGCTTGGGAGAGTGGCTTTCCTGACAAAGGCAAATATTAACGATCATGATGTGTTTGCAAATAACATTTTTCACATCTATATATTAAAATGGTACTTAATTTTATTGTTTTTTTTTAAATAAAAATGCATTGTTCATTTAGAATTTATAAAAAGTCAAACGTAAACGTTTCAAAAGTCATTATTTATCAAATATGATTCAACAAAATGGAATCATACTAAAGACGTGTGTCCTAACAGAGTTGTGCTCTTTAGGCGCTGAAAACGCTGTTTAGGCAGTTTCACTTCGAAAGAAACCTCGGAAAGTGGTTGTTCTGAAAAATGCAAATATTCACGTGCATGATGTGCCGGGAAATCACATTTTTCACATTAACAATAATACTTAAATGATTTTTTAAATTAAAATGCATAGGTCATTGATAAAATATGAAAAGTGTCAAAATTACTTAGTTTTATGTTTGAAAAGTCATTATTCATCAAATATGATTTAACAAAATGGATTAATACTAAAGACGTGTGTCCTAACAGTGTAGTGCTCTTTTGGGGCTGAAAACGCTGGGAAAGTGTTTTTTCTTAAAAAACGCAAATATTAACACACACACACACACACACACACACACACACACATATATATATATATATATATATATATATATATATATATATTAAAAATGATGATTTAAAATTAAAATGTTTTATTAAAATTGTAAAATAGTTTATTAATAAAATTTTAAAAAGTCAAAATTACGAAAATTAATGGTCCAAAAGTCATTATTCATCAAATATGATTCAACAAAATGGATTAATACTAAAGACGTGCGTCCTAAAAGAGCTGTGCTCTTTAGGGGCTGGAAACGCTATTTTCACAGCGACTAGAGCTTGGGAAAAAGGTTTTTGTAACAAACGCAAATATACACGTAGGTGATGTGCATCGAATTCACATTTTTCACATGTACATAACAAAAATATTATTATTGTCTATATTAAAATGCATAATTTATTAATAAACGGTAAAAAAAAAAACAAAAATAAGAAAATTCATGTTTGAAAAGTTATCACATATCAAATATGCGTCAACATACTGGTTTAAAACCTAAGATGTGTGTGCTAACAGTTGTGTGCTTCAGACCCAGAAAACGCTAATTAGGCCGTTTCAAAACGATGGGGAAAAAACAAAGAAACATATGCAACAAGTTTTGAACCTTTTGAATAAAAGCCGAGTCAGGCCTCATGTATATGTGTTTTACAATTGCTTAGAAAGGAAAATGTTAAAGTCAGTAAAATCTTTTATATTACATTTGATTGAATATTTAATGCATAAAAAATGTAAACCTTACACGCCTCATATGTTTTCTGAGCCCAAATGCTTAGTCTGTACGTGTGTTCGATCATTATTTTTCTGATACTCCAAAAGAAGATATCCCCTACCAGTCAGAATAAAGTAATTTCAGTCACACCAATTTTCCCTTCAAATACTTAGGGATGTAGAATAACATCGATTCTTTGAGTGTTTAACTAAGGCCGCTTGTAGTCAAAGTCCTTACACCATTTACGGAACTTTTTCCAGCCACACTACATCAAAAGTTACGGCCTCAATAGCAGCGCTGCAGTGGATGTGACCCGGTACCGTCAACTTGAAAAGCACAATGACTCCTTTTTCTGCATTAGAAAAAAACATCCGTCTGTACAAACATTTGACAATACCCAATATTGAATCTTTTAATACTCTAATTTTTTTTTTCAAAGTAGATTTAATCTTTTTTCTGTGCGTCACAGTTGAACACTCAAAGAATCAACGATTTTCTACATCCAGAAGAGAGGTGTGTGTGTGTGTGTGTGTGTGTGTGTCTGTGTGTCAGTATCAGACACTGCGTGTCAGATACTTTATTATTAAATTATGTATTTTAATATAAACAATCATATTTAGTATTACTTTTTAGTATAAACATGTGAAAACATGTGTTCATATCTGGTTTAGTTACAAAAACCACTTTCCCAAGCTCCTATATCTTTGAACTGCCCAAATAGCGTTTTCAGCGTCTAAAGAGCACAACTCTGTTATCACACACGCCATTATATTAAAGCATATTTGATGAATATTGTCTTTTTAACATGAATTTTCATATATTTGACTTTCTGCACGTGCATAAAACCTTTAACAAAGGTTTTTTGCCTTTGTTAAAAAAAAACACTTTCCCAAGCTCATATCGCTTTGAAACGCTTTTGAATTATTATTAACTCATGAATTTTAACATAAACAGTCATATCTGGTATCATTTTTTAAATAATAAACGTGAAAAAAATAACACGTGCACGTTTGAGTTGGTTACAACAACCACTTTCCCAAGATCCTATCGCTTTGAAACCGTCTTAATAGCGCCTACAGCGCACGCTTGTGATTTTTGCCAAGACATACTCCTGGATTAACATTGTTTTGTTGTTCCTTGAACAACATTTTTATTAACCAATCACTGCTCTCTGATGTCATCAGCGAGTTCCAAGAAACCCGACTACCGCGATCCATTAAAAAAATTTCCTCCAATACGACCCTATCTGTCAAGAGGTAAGTCCTCTGGTGCACCATCACATCTTTATGCAATCAAATTTATTTATTAAGTGAAAATAAAACGTAACTGCAACTTAGAGCCATCTTGTGTACCATAACGTAGAACCGGAGCGGCGGAATTTTTGACACAAAGTATTGTTCTGAGAGCAAAAAGTAAAACCGTGCATGATCGCTGCAGCACCGACGTGAGTGCGTTTACTTGGTTGTACTGTTTCCAGATCCAGATCATTTCAGTAATTCTGGATATATGCGCTAATGTTGATTCAGGACCATCATAAATATGATATTCCTTTATATATTTTTTGAATATTGATCCAGGACCATGTTGATCCTGAATCACTGTCACCAGTCGTCACTGTCACTGTATTGTGCTAGTCCTGGTTAGATTTGCTAATGTTGATCCAGGACTGTCAATGCCATGCTGATCCTGAATCATTATCTCCCTGTTGATCCTGGACAATCATAACTCTTATGCCTAGGTAGATTTGTTAATGTTGATCCAGGACCACTCATGCCATGTTGGTTCTAGAACCTTATAACTGTTTTAGTCCTGAGTACCTAATGTTGATCCTGGACCATCATAACTACATTGAGCGACTGACTGACTGACCTTTGTTCCTTATAATCTGCTGATGTTTATCAGGAATAATATGTTTCAGTTATTATTTTTCAATATTCTCATCATTGAGAAATTAGTTTATATTTCACCTGGAAAACATTGTCACCATATCCAATTTGTCACCATCAAGTACACCTTAGGCATCATATAAAAGACATCATAATCAAATTTTAATCCTTTACATGATATAATCCTAAATATGATATTATGGTGCCATTAGATAAAAATAATTTTTTTGTGTGTGCATTTCAGAAATATTCTGTACTGCATAGTGGAGTAGTTTATCAGACAGACTGTGGAAAAAGAAGAAAAGAATAAACAAACAAGACTGAAAAACATAAAACTGAAGACACACATAAACTCAAAGACCAAGAAGAAAAATATATCACAGAAATAATTAACAAGGTACACAAAAAATTCAGGAACACAAATTCTTCCAGTTTAAAAGACAAACAAAGGGGACATTATGGGGATATTATGTTCCATTGTAGAAGATCTGATGTTACAGAAAGAAGTTGCAGAGCTGTAAGATATAAAGCATATATCTCTTTTAAAATAAGAAACAAGTGGAAAGGCCACAAAATTGTTGTGCAGAGAATATTTGATCAGCACAAAGGGCATGATCTTTCTGAAGAAAATGGCCATTTCCACCAGATTCATCCTGATTCATATCCGTACTGATGTTCTTTGGAGGAAACACCTTCATAAAGACAACTGTAAGAATTCAGAGAGGCTATCAGCTGGTCCTCTAAAAAGAATGTAATATTTTATCAGCCTCTGAGTAATGACCAGGACCTTATAATTGTTCCCCAAAGTGAGAAAAGACTTACAAGAACATGGGAGGAATATTATGTTTTTTGATGCCACTCACTGTGTGAAACAATAGTCCTTTTCACTTTTCACACTGTTTGTGAGAGACGACCTTGTCATGAAGTTCCTGTGGCATACATAATAACAAGCAGTGAGACACTTAAGAAACACTTAAGCTTGTACGCCAGTAGCTCCAAACTGTGCTCCCTAAGCTACTGAGGTAATAAAACTTTAATTTAAATTACTTCAGTTAAATTACCTCGGTAATTTAACTGAAGTTTTATTTGTTCTGTACTTAGTGAAAAATCACTGTCACCATGTTGATCATTTACCACCATAGCAATATTGAACAAGGTAAACCTGTTCAAAATTTTCTTTTAGTTTAAAGATGCTTCATGGTTGACACGAATGTGAAGACATTGAGTGAAATAAATGCTTTGAATCAAGTCTTCTCAGAATCTGATGTTCTCTGCTGGTACCATGTTCTCCAAGTAAGTAATAAACAAAAAAAAACACATGCTTTTTTCCCCCATCAGTTTAACTATCATTAAGTTTAATGATACATGCATGATACTGTACAACTTAATTGCATATATGATTCACAGACTGTTGTACAATGGTTGATAAAGTCAGGTGCTGGTATCTGTGGGCCATCCTCTTCAACTACCCAGATTGTTTCATTCTAGATTGTTTCCAGAAAATGAAATCCTGTGCTAAGGTACTTGTATTTACATGTTTTGTTTGTTTACGGTTTTGTTTTTTTTTTTGTTTTTTTGCACAAAAAACGAAAGTGGCATTTTTGTCTATATATTTTCAGTGGCCAAAATTTTGGTGCATATAGTATCCATTAAGTGGCATCATGCTGTGTAAATGACAGAATATCACACAGTTAAGTTCATATGTACATGAGTAGAGAAAGTGAAAAAAATATGTGCCTTTTTTCGCAGAGCAAAGAAAGATATGCTCAGGAACGTATTTAAGATTTTAGGTAGTTGCTGTTTTGATTACATATTAACAATACACATCTCTCCTGTTTTACAAAATTTGCATTGGCTCCCAATACTTTTAAAATGTAAATTTTAAAATTTTACTTTTAACTTACAAAGCACTTAACAATTTGGCTCCTTCATATCTCTTAGATCTTCTTCATATACACACTCCTTCTTGCATTTTAAGATCGGCTTCTGCACTTACTCTTGTTCTCCCATGCACTCGGACAACTTTGATGGGGTCACAAGCTTTTGGTTAAGCGGCTCCCCTTTTATGGAACTCATTTCCTGTAGAAGTTCGCAATAGTTCAAGTCTTCCGGTCTTTAAATCTCGTCTTAAAACTTATTTGTTTAAGCAGGCTTTTATGTGATTTTATGTTTGTTTGTTGTATTGGCTTTTATTGTTTAATGTTATGGTTTCACCCTGTTTTATGGACTTTGTAAGGTGTCCTTGAGTGCCATGAAAGTCGCCTACAAATAAAATGTATAATAATAATAATAATAATAATAATAATAATAATAATAATAATAATACCACTTTTCTTTCCATTGCAGAAGACTCACTTTTACAGGGTAGCTAAAAGGTTTTTTTGCAGGATTTTTCTGACTATCAAGAGGTTTGCCTTTACTTTCAGAGGCACTGGGAACCAATCAATCATACATGGGCTGATTATGGATGGTGTTATAAACATGGAGATTCAGAGACCAATAATTTGATTGGAAGGTAATTTCTCTCTGCAAAGCTTAAGGCAAAGTAAGTATGTTTCCCAGAAGCAGCACAGGCAAAAAGAAAAAATAATGCCATAAATTGAATATAAACATAATGCAGTGTAATGCCTGGAACATAAGAACCTTTTCAATTTTTTAATAAAACATAATAATTTTAACATTAACAAAAAAAACAAAAAAACACGAACATAAATTATGTATTATAATACATAATATTATGTATTATGTCCTTCCAGATATAATGTTATGACAAATAACATGAATTTTTTTTTTCAGGTTCTTCTATTGATTGAAATATCAGTCTTTACCAAGGATAAGAAATTGATGTTTGGACAACTTGTCTGATGTGCTCCTTTCCAAGACAGACACTTATTTTCAGGTGATAAAACACCTGCAATCGGCTGGAAGAATGGCAAACATGGTTGCCATCAAATGTGAGGAAACATTTAACAAAGCAACTGCACTGTTGGAAAAAGGTTGTCCTGACCACATTACAATGGAATCAGCAGTATGCTTCTGCAGTTGCCCTGTTGGTGGGAGAGGTCAAATATGCAAACATTTGAAATTGCTAGATGTAATCAAAGATAAGGATAAATTATAGCTGCGGACAGAAATGATCAGGGTTAAAGCACTTTAAGAACTTTACATGCATGCATAAAATTATGTATATCTTGATTTTAGGACAATCTGTACAGAAGTTATAAGCAAAAATGGTGAAGTTCTGATGAACAGTCTAGGCGGAGTTTGCAAAAGTAGGTTTTTCAAAACATTCGCAATGGTCGAAAAATTTTCGCAGACCAAAGCACATTTGGTATCATTGTTTTCGGCATGATCCAAACTTTTTGTTTTTTGTTCAACTTGAGCCAGTGATTCCATTGATATAAGACACTTGCACTTGTGACAAACGGTTCAAAAGTTACAGTTTTGTAATTTTTTTTGTTTTTATCACTGTAGCGCCACCGTGTGGCTAATCGGGGCGAGACTTTGCGCCTTTGTAGACTGGTGGATTTCAATTTCCCTCAGTTTCCCTCAATTTCAAGTCTCTAGGCTTTACAGTTTCGTCTGCACGATCAGTTTTAGGGCAGAGTAGTAGCAGTAATAATAATAAAAATCCCTACAAAAACAATAGGGTTTCAGCACTTTGCGCTTGAACCCTCAATGGTAAGTTCCTGAACTTACTTTTCAGCTGGAAGCTCATGCAAGAGCTCTTCATAGGTCACGTTACTATCTGCTCTGAGGGGACAATGGAAATAGATGTGGAAAGCCTTTGCATGCATCTTTGTAAACCTATTCTTGTACATTCTCATATCATGCCTTATTTTAGCAGCACACTTGTTTAGCAAACCATTAATGAAGAAAGGTTCTGTCCTGTGGATAAATCTGACTATCCTGATATATCTTTTGAGCAACAAGATAGATGCACACAGACATCCAGAAACTAGAAGACATTCTTGCAATTGTCAGAAGTTGGCAGACCATTCCAGAGACCATTAAAACACAAATAAATAATCTTCATGTTAATGTGCACCAAGAAGATAGGTGTCTTTTGTATAAATGACATTGTTCTAATGACACTTCAAGGAAGATACAGCCACTCTTTCCACATATCACAGAAACATTAGCAGTTTTGTGTACTGGGACTTACTGTGCCCATTGTATACATCTTACTGAGTCATTGTAGTGAAGTATAGCAAAGCATGGTGACTCATACTTGGAATTTGTACTCTGCTTTTAACCCATCCAAGTGCACACACACACACACACACACACACCATAAACAGCAGGCAGCCTGTTTTGCTGCAGCACCTGAGATTTGAACCCACAACCTTCAGGTTCACCTTTGGGTTACAAGGTGAAACTCTCTAACCATTAGGCCATGACTGCCCCCTCAAGACTGATTGTACTATCTTGTGCTGTCTGCACGTTTGCACTTGTGCACTTTATGTAAATTTATGTAGTCCTTTGCAGTTCTGTGTTGTTCTGTGTTTGTCTATGTAGCACCTTGGTTCTGGAGAAACATTGTTTCGTTTCACTATGTATTATTTCACTATGTATGGTTGTATATGGTTGAAATGACAATAAACTGCATTGAAGACACAAATTTAGAAGGGTTTAAAAACAGTTTTAAAAAAAAGCAAGAAAAAGCAAGAAATCCTATGAAAAAAATAAATGCAGGGCCAGATACAGGATACCTTGATATGTGAACACCTTAAATCTAATGGCTCTGATCTTAATAATTGAGGATAAAATGAACTAATTTTTGGAGTATCAACATCTTGCAGTAAATTGGATATTAATTCCTAAACAATATTGTTTCCTGAAGAATCTGTATGTAATAGATTTTGTAGTCTGAAAAGATAATTCCATGAATTACATCAAATGTTTTAGGTGTACGATAATCTTTGTACATGAGTTATTGAAATGAACAAAATATGATTATTGTGATATCACTCATTCCACATTGGTTAAGGATGTTTCATTTGTTTGTGTATCTTTTATAAGCAGTAATCTTGCATTATTTGTTCCATTGAAACATATTTTTGTCCTTTATTATATATCACAGAAAAATGTTCATTTTACAGAGTTCTATATTATACAAAAATAAACCAGTTTGACCCACTAAACAAAATCAATTAAGAAAGTGTCCTGGAGAAATGAACCATCAGTCTAAACAAAACTGAGAACAGAGGTTGCATTAAGACAGAGGTCTGATTAAAGAGCCTGAAGATGCACAAGACATTTGGTGCAAGTAGCCAAAATGTATAAAGTTTCAACATATTTCATATAAACTCTCTATAATGAAACTTAGTACCCCATCAACTGCCTGTGGACCAAATGTGTGAGTTAACGAGCTGAAGGCTGATGTAGGCTTGATTGCAGGTTGGCACGTACACTAACAAGCGTTTCCCTTTAATGAAAAAAGATTAAATCATTAATAATAGTTAAATCAAACATCCATTATCACAATATATATAGCAAAAGAGCTGAATAACATTATTAAACCGTACTATGGTTACTTCTGTATTCTGGACACTTATGTCTTTACGTACCAACTCTGGACCAACATTTTAGCTTAGGCTTTTTGTTAGACCAGTGGCTAGGTCTGAATCCTTCCCGTCTGTTAGTGGGCTAGAGGTCTTCAATATTTTGGGTTGATTGAGGAACATTTCAGGGAGATTTGCCTTGCACCTCTGCAAAAATGATCAGTACTGAACTGGTAAAAAATAATCAATAATAAGATATCAGATAGAAATAGCTGGTCTCTAAATAAATTAGAGGACATACAAGGGCTACATTATAGTGTCACAAAAGAAGAAAGTAACTGCAGAATAGTAGGGAGCTACTATTCTGCAGTTACTTTCTTCTTTTGTGACACTATAATGTAGCCCTTGTCGCCTTGATGCCATCAGTGTCCTCTTTGGGGTTATTCAATGGAAAGCCCTCACTGTTAACGGACCCTATTTTCACAACCTACATCTTCACGTATGTGGAATGTTTTTGGTTGTCTTTCTTCCCTGCTGTCGTCTATGGCTTGCTCTGCCCCCTAT
>CM040986.1:3096919-3127745 GCA_022985145.1 Pangasius djambal | reverse complement strand
TTTTCTGGATTAAGTAAGAGAAAGTTGCTTAGCATCCAGTCTCTTATGTCTGTCGCACACGCCTCCACTTTCTTTAACTGACTTACCTCGTCTGACCTGGCTGAGACATATAACTGTGTGTCATCAGCGTAACAGTGGAAACTAATATTATGCTTACGTATTATGTTTCCTAATGGGAGCATGTATAACGAGAAAAACATACACATACAGCAGCCACGCTAATTCCTTTCTACTTGTTTCCCTTCTTCTACCCATCCCGAGGCACATAGAGATTGTGCCAGCTCAAGTAGACAGAGGCCATCCCTACGAGGATCCTGAGGCATCCAGAGATGGACCAGCTCCAGCCAGTTTCTGCCTTGTGAGGATTTGGGCATTTAAAGCAACGCTGCCAACCCTATGTGGACTTTGAGGAAGATAACAACCTACAAATCAATATACACATAAAACGCTACATGACTATACATAAATGCAGAAAGGACATTGTTCTATCACACTCTCCAGTGTCACCCAAATGAGGATGGGTTCCCTTTTGAGTCTGGTTCCTCTCAAGGTTTCTTCCTCATATCATTTAAAGCAGTTTTTCTTTGCCACAGTCGCCTCAGTTGCCTCAGGCTTGCTCACTAGGGATAATTTTGTCTAACATCTAGGACTGTTGCATGTTTTGTTTGTTTGCATGTTTTTCCGTTTCTTATGTTCTGTATAGCTGCTTTGAGACAATGTCCATTGTTAAAAGCGCTATATAATTTTTTTTTTAAAAATTAAAAAATCTTATATATAGTTGATCTACAAGTGGTTTACCAACTATAAATGTTAGAAAGCAATATGTGAGATTTTGGGATATTTTATTCAATGTAAATACCCTTTTATCTTTTATCATATTTGCTGAACCTTTTGAGTACAAAACTAGTCAAGTCCTTATGCATATGTGTGTTTTACAATTACTTAGAACAGAAAATGCTGATGTCAGTAAAATCTTTGATTTTATATTTGATTGAATATTTAATGCATAAAAAATAGAAACCGTACTCACATCATAAGATTTCTGAGATTTCTTAATCTATGCCTGCATTTGATCATTATTGTTCTGATACTTCAAAATGAATCAACGATAGATGAAGAATATATGTTATATAATGAAGAATTGATGAAGAATATATATTATCAGACCCAGGGTCACATGGTAGTGTTGAGAGTTTGCGAAGAGCTATTGTTGAGAAAATGGGGAAAAGATTTAATAATTCTGAAATTTAAAAAACTGGTTAGCTGAGCCGGGTGTGTATAGTCTACATAATCAGTATATGTAAAGGTTAAAAGAAACACGTTTTTTTTTGTAAAGAACATTGATGTACAATGGCAAGCTGATTTAGGTGAAATGAGCAACTTGTCAGAGAGTAATGACAACACAAAATTTATGTTAATGTGTATAGATAATTTATCCAAATATGCCTGGGTATGTGTGATAGAAAACAAGACCAGAACTGAGGCAACTAAAGCTTTTGATTCCTTTCTAAAGGAAAGTAGGGTCCAAAAAAACTACAAACTGGCCAAAGGAAGGAGATTTTGGGCAAAGATTTTCAAACTTTAATGATAAAGCATAACATTGTTCGCTTTGCTACAGGTAAGGGGGAAAAACCAGCTGTGTGTGAAACTTTCAGGATGTGGAGACCAGGACCAGGATGTGGAGATCTTTTACAGCTTTCAACACGAGAAATACAGTGACTTCGTACAGGTTTTGGTTCAAGCATACAATCACAATTACCCATTCCAGCATCAAAATGAAGCCTGTCAAGGTCAACGAATCCAATTCCTTCAGAATATTTAATACCCTCTATGGATAATTTTAATCAAAAATAAAGAAACAAAAATTCAAGTTATTCCTGGATTCCAGCTGAACACGTAGTTAACATAACATTAGAGCTTAAAAAGAATCGTTGTGAACATAACTGAAATCTATAATCATTAAACCATGGAACAGTGTGGTTTCTTTGTGACCCTTCCAAGCAATGCATTGATGGACATTTATCCTAATAATAAGATTGCACACTATTCAACTAAATTTGGGAGGTGTTCAATCAGAGGTACAATATATCCAGAGTTGGTACTTATAGACAGTCAGAGCATGAGACATGTTTCTCTGAGGGTTGGAAATAAAGTACAAACCAATTATTTTCATATCTCTCACGTGTCGCGTGTTACAAAAGTATCGGAGAACTGTTTAGTGAAATCAACAAAACAATGAAAAAAATGGATATCGAAATGGAGATCAACTATAAACCTATAAAAAATAAAATACGCATCGTGTCCCAAAAAACCTATACATTCAAAGCTAATTGAAACATAGCATATAGGCTCAGTATGAATCCCATTGGTCTGTTAACGTACAAGGAATCAGAAGCGCCTAATTCTGCTGATATTCATGCAGGCTTTTACAAAATGTATGTATATACAGGCATTACTGAGAATCGACAAGGGTCTCTGGAGGACTAGTGGTTAGGGCACAGCATTCTCACCACCGTGGCCCGGGTTTGATTTCCGGCCAGGGAACCAACCTCAGCAACTGGGTTGTGCACAACATTGCTCTCTCAGTGCCATTGCCAAGCCTGGATAAAATTGGGGATGGTTACGTCTGGCATCCGGCTAAAATCTGTGCCATATCAAATAAGTGGACCAATGATCTGCTGTGGCAACACCTAAGAGGAGCAACTGAAAGAGGAAAAACAACACTGAGTATCACTGAGTTGGTGACAGCTTTGACTGATATCAACATTTCCTGTCTAAGCAATTGTAAAACACACATATCGGTTACACAGTTTAAGATGCATAATATATGATTAGTTTTGCATTCTAGTTTAAGCAAACAAGAAAGAAAACATTTTTTGCACATAAGTGTGCAAAGGATACACGTTATTTACATTGAACAAAGAATCTCAATTTTTAGTAAAATCTTGTACCTTGTTCGTAAACATTTCAAGCCGATGAAAAGCGTCAATATCAACAGGAAGATGATTAGCAAAATACTTTGGTTCAAAAATTTCTTTGGAATGCAGAGGTGAACTCTGTATTCAGGCTTTTCTCGCAGTCAGAATAGATGTGGCATATTTCGAAGTTTCCTATGTATGTGGCTGGTCAGGGGCTTCCAGAGAGGAGTGAAAGTCCAATAGTCCACAAAATCTTCATACACCTGGTATATACAAATTTCTTTTGGTTTCTCTTTGACCTCGTTCAGAACAGTTTTGAAGAGAGGCTCATCTCGCCAGTTGCAGAAGGCGGCTTCGGCGAAACCTTGAATTTTTTTTCCAGGGATGGAGTGTGTTTGATACTGCACAACTTCAGACCTCTAGCCAACTTGTATTTCGACCATGGTTTAAACAGCCTTTTCACCGATGTGTAGGCATTCATCTGCAGATAGCACATGTCAGGTTCAATCAGTGTTTTTGCCAACTTCAAAACCCAAACTGGTCACATCATTATCCAAGATAGCGACCGACTTGTAAAAATTGTGTCTGAATTCATGAGCCATACTGTTTGCTGATGCTCAGAAGGTTTTTAACTAAATATGTAGGAAGACTCATTTATATATCACATGAGAGGAGCCTTGCAAGAAGGTGGGGTTTCTGCTCAGCATTGAAAGAATAATAAAATTTGCCAATACCCAATACTGAATCTTTTCATGCCCTAAAACTTTTTCAGATCTTTCCAAAGTAGATTTAACCTTTTTAATTCTGGACAGCTGCATCTGGACAAGCGGTCATAATTGAACACTCAAAGAATCAACGTTATTCTACATGTATCTATCTCTCTCTCTCTCTCTCTCTCTCTCTCTTTCTGTGAGTGTGTTTGTGTTGCTCAATTTCATTAACTTTGAAATTTTTGCAGGAGAGAGAGGGTGTCTGGGTGTCGATATCAAATCATCAAACGGAAATCATATACATATATGCTTTTAACATCCGAGGTTGAGAACTGAACTGTAAAAATCAATTAGACTGATAATTTATATATATATATATATATATGTATAGTTTATAAGCATATTTGATTAGTAATTTTTTTATATTTCATTAATAAATTCATATTCGCGATAATTTTTTAAAATATACATCTGAAAAATTAGATTTTTAAATCACCTCATGTACCTGCATATTTGCGTTTGTCAGAAAAAACAGTTTCCCAAGCTCTTTTCGCTGTGAAACTGCCTAAATAGCGATTTACGTCTTTAGTGTTAATAAATTTTGGTGAATCATACATGATGAATAATGACTTTTCTAACATTAATTTTCGTAATTTTGACTTTTTTGTAGTTTAATAATATATTATGCATTTTAATAACAACAATCATATTAAGTATCATTTTTTATTATATACATGTGAAAATGTGATTTGTATGCTCATCATGCACGTGCACAGTTGTGTTTGTTGGAAAAACTACTTTCCCAAGCTCCTATCGCCGTGAAACTGCCTAAAAGCCTTTTCATCAAAAGCGGACAACTCTGTTAGGACACTCGGCTTTATTATTAATTCATTTTGTTGAATCATATTTGATGAGTAATGACTTTTCAAAAATGAATTTTGATTTTCTAAAATTTTATTAATTAACTATGTATTTATTATAAACAATAATAGTAAGTATCATTTTTAATATATATATATGTGTGAAAAATGTGATTTGCCAGCACATCATACAATATCCTGGATTTCCTGACTGGGAGACCTCGGTCAGTCCGGATCGGAAACAGCATCTCCAGCATCACCACACTGAGCACTGGAGCCCCTCAGGGCTGCATACTTAGCCCGCTGCTGTTCACTCTGCTGACTCATGACTGCGCAGCAATGCACAGCACAAACCGCATCATAAAGTTCGCCGATGACACGACCGTGGTGGGTCTCATCAGCAAGAACGACGAGTCAGCATATAGAGAGGAGGTGAAACATCTATCAGCCTGGTGTAAAGCCAACAACCTATCTCTGAACGTGGACAAAACTAAAGAGATGGCTGTTGACTTTAGGAGAGCACAGAGCGACCACTCTCCATTGAACATCGATGGATCCTCCGTGGAGATCGTGACGAACATCAAATTCCTTGGTGTTCATCTGACGGAGAACCTCAACTGGTCACTCAACACCAGCTCCATCAGCAAGAAAGCCCAGCAGCGTCTCTACTTCCTAAAAAGGCTGAAGAAAGCCCATCTGCCACCCCCCATCCTGACCATGTTCTACAGAGGGACCATCGAGAGCATCCTGAGCAGCTGCATCACTGCCTGGTTTGGGAATTGCACCATCTCGGATCGCAAGACCCTACAGCGGATAGTGAGGACAGCTGAGAAGATCATCGGATTCTCTCTCCCCTCTGTCACGGACATTTACACCACACACTGCATCCGAAAGGCCAACATCATTGTGGACGACCCCACACACCCCTCACACACACTCTTCACACTACTGCCATCAGGGAAGAGGTTCCGAAGCATTCGGGCTCTCACAACCAGACTGTGCAATAGTCTTTTCCCTCAAGCCATCAGCCTTCTCAACACACACAACTGAACTGGAACTAAACTCACACACAAACACGCACACTCACACTCACTCATCTTCATACATTCATTAAGTTATTACAAACAAGTTGGCTTGTTCTACTGTTTACATTGTACATTCCACCACTGCTACTGCTGCTCTGCTCGGTTCTTTTTGCACATCAATGGCACTGTCACTTTAGTTCTTGTAAATTTGCACATTGCACTGTATATAGATATATATACAGTAGGTTACGGGTTGCTGCTATTTTGTGTTTGTGTACTTGTCCTGTACAGTACTTGTCCTGCACTGTCTCGTGTTGTCTGTTCTGCACTGTTTTGTTTTGCACTGTTTGCACTAGGTTGCACACGATGCACTTTATGTGGCTAGGACAACTTAGTCTAGTCCTCAGCTCTGTGTTTTCTAACTCTGTGTTGTGTGAGGTGACTATGTTGTTCTATGTGGTGCCAAGGTTCTGGGGAAACGTTGTCTCATTTCACTGTGTACTGCGTCAGCTATATATGGTTGAAATGACAATAAAAGCCTCTTGACTTGACTTGACTTGATTTCCCAAGCTCCTATCTGTCAGGACAAAAACAGAAGGCAGATTCAAGTACGAGTTCGTGATATTTTAATGAGGTTGCGGGTAAACAACAGGCTGAGTAACACAGTGGAGGAAGACGTGGGTGCTGTGGTGGCAGGCGTCCTTGGTGGCACTCGGCTGCAGTGAGGAAATAAACAGTCCAATAGATCTGGCTAGATAACGGTAGAGAAATAGTACTACATACTTTTCCTCAAACTACATTTTGACAGTTGTAGATGAAAGGTCGTCCAATCTGAACTCATTCGACCGATGAGATTCTTCTTTTTTTCCGGATGTCCCGCCCCGATCCCCCTCCCTAATTTTTGTGGGTCCGTTCACGTGCATCTGTGTTCTGTGCGGGGGTCCGTTCACGCGCTTCAACCCCCTTTCTCTCTCACCCCTCCCCGGTCTGGGGTCCGTGCGGATTACCTGGCCAGCGCGCGCGAGGTCGGATTTCAGGCCACTAGTGTCATGCTATTCCAGTCTTAAACTTTTTTTTTTTTTTCGTGTATTGTGTGATTTCGGATCTTTTATTAAAACTTTATTTATTTTTGAAACATAAACGGTATCCCTGTTATATGCAAAAAAAACATTTTTTCTGTTTCCCAGCGCGTTTCTCATAATTTGAAAATATATTTTATGAAAATATCCTCATACTCTCTTTTGTCACTTGAAAATTATATTTTAATTTATGTACCAGGATTCATTCATTCTGATTCTCTGCGGCCGCAGAACACATGTTGACGGCTGTTCGTGACAGTCTACCCCTCCACCCTCTAAAGCGATGATATGAGGCGTCAGGTGTATATGGTTGCTTGAGAACTTGTGGCAGGTGTATCGGAGGGGAAAAGAACTTCAGGGTATATAAGAAACGAGACAGTCTAACATTTTCCATGAAGAAATTCAGGGGTCAACATGATGGTTCATGGTAAGAAAACTGGTTGGAATTATAAGGTATTTCTTTTCTCTTAAAAGCATTGTTTAAATAAACACTTTATGTATTCTCAGCTTTAAAAGTTCAAATTGAAATTCACCAGGTGCCTGAGTATCAGGGTGAGCTTTTCTATTAATTTCTCTTTTATTTTAACCCTTCTGTACTTTTTTTTTAAAAATATGTTTTTCTCTTTAATAAAGTTACAGCGGAAGAACTAGAGGGTATTAGCCTCACTCAGACGGACCCAGGTACTGTATCTCTCTGTGTTTTTTGTTTTCGGCCTGTTATTTTTTTTTAACTACGCGTGACAGATTTTACACGCGGTATTAATCCTGATGAGTTTGCGAGAGGATCGGGAAGCGACAGTCTCGCCGATGATTTGGATTTGATTCTAACCGGGGCTTCGCCAGCGATCTCGCGAGATCGTCGCGTTCCGTCCTCTCCTCCGAGAAGTGGAGGTGGCGTAATAGAAATATCAACACCACCAAGGCCAGTGAGGCCGCAAGTCACAAGCGTGACACCCATCTTAAAAGCCTGTGACGCGCCCCGGCGAGCGAAGGGACCGAAATTAGTCAGTAAGAGTCCGTCGCTAGTGAAGAGGTTGTTTACAGGTATGTCTTTTATTTCAATATTTATTATATATATATATATATATATATATATATATATATATATATATATATATATATATATATATATATATATAATGTGTGTGTGTGTGCGTGTACGCGCGTGTGTGTGTGAATACGTTTTTTGATACGAGCCTTCTTTTTTAAAACAATCAGAGACCGAAGCGGAGACCGAATCGGATAACGGCCCCGAACCGAATCAGGAAGCAGAGCGATGTCGGAGAGAGCCCCAGGGTCCCACTAGACCTCTGTTTAAACGCAAGTTTCCTCAACGGCGGTTTAACGGTATGTTGTCTATGTATATATTTAGATTACATTTCTTCTTTATATATCTATACTTACAAGATTTTGATAGGGATTTTTTTTCAGCCAATGTCTCTAACCAGGAAGCGAGACCTGAACGGGTCCGTCGGCTGAGAATAGCGCCACCTCTCCGCCAGCGCCGTGAAAGCGGGATCTTGCGGCTCGCCGAAATAACGAGCGATTTGATTCGCGACCTGATTCGCGACTACAGTGCCACGTTTTCTAACGCGTGTGAGAGAGGTTTTGTGTGAAAGGTTTGAATGTATGTCCGTGTCGAGGTATATTTTGACGTTGTGATTGCAGATTTTTGAATGTATGTTAGCGTCAGCGAAATATTTTTGACGTTGTGAATGCTGGGTTATAGATAGGGGAAAATTATATAATAAAAGTGTGCAAGAAAAATAAAAAAAATCATTTAACCCTGAGTTGTTTTGACCCTTTATTTAGACCCCTCGTTAAAAGTAGAAGCATACAAAATAAGCAAAAAACATAACACTATAAAACACTATAAATATTATACAACATATAAACACTATAAAACATATAAAATAAATACATATCATTAAATATATATATATATCATTTAAAAAATACATATATCATTTTTAAAAAAATGGATGAGGCTTTAGAATGGGTCCTTGCCGAATTAAGGTTAAGCGTAGAAGGGCTACGGCTTATCCTCCCCTCCTTTCGCATAGACATGCGGCAGGACACAGAAGAGGGAGAAAGAGGGCCGTATGGTGAGGAGGGGGTAGAAGGAGGTGCAGCGGGTGAGGGAATAGAGGAAGAAGTACCAGAAGGAGGGGTCGTGGGCGATGGGAGAGAATTGCGAGAAGGAGGGGTGGAGGGGTTGGGAGCAGAGCAGATAGAGAAGAGGCACAGGTGGGAGGAGGAGGATGTGCGATGGTCGAAGACGAGGAGGAACATGAAGCTGACAAAAGAGGAATCGATGTCACGACGCACGAGAATTTTAATACCGTAAAAATGAGACACATGTTAACAATCCCTCCACCGGCGGGCGAGCCTGATTTCGCTACTTTTTATCAAAACGTGAACGGTCTCATTTGGGAATTGATCGACGACGGGAGAGTCGTAGCTGGGAGGGGGGACTTGGTACAGTTTAGTGTAGAATGCGAAAATGTAAGAATTCACGTGACGGTAGTCGCCAATGGCACGGGTGAAAATATTCTACCCGTTTTTGAAGATATGCTTGATCGGATAGTACAGTCGAACACGGGGGTTGCGGCGAGCGAACGAGTGGATCTGATTGTTCAGGTGGTACGAGGCGGTGGAAAACGTAAGTTGGAGAAAACTTTAGACTGCGAAATCATACGTAAAAAAAGATGTCACCTGTACGTTACAGAGGACCGCGGAGATCAGCTCTGCTTCGCCATCAGTCTAGCTCACATGTGTAATGGTAGTTTCACAGACGGGCAGTGCGAGAGACAAGCTAGAGAGTGGCAGTGAGCCGTTGGTCTGGACGAGCAGACACCCATCACCTTTAGCGATGTGCGAAAATTCGAAGACATTTTAGAATGTAAAATCGTAGTGTTTTACAGAACGTCTAGCACCCTCTCGCATTTCGAAGCAGATTTCCCCGACCGTTCCCAATCTTTGTTTTTGTTTTTACTGGATAACCATTATTACAGGATAAAAAACCTCAAGGCCTTTATAGGTACACGATTCTTCTGTAATTATTGCTACAAGGGTTTTAATTGCTCCTATGTGCATACCTGTCGGGGCTATTGTCACGTTTGCAACGACGGGGAGTGCATCGTGCAAGAGCACGATCCCGTAGAATGCTCGGACTGTTTCAGAAAGTGTCGTTCCCCGGCGTGTTTCACTCGTCACAAAGAAGGTAAGAGGAACTTTGTAACGGGTAGGTCGGTCAGTCTCTGTGAGCTCGTTAAAAAATGTTCTAGATGCGGCCGGTGTTACAACACAGGAGCGGAGCGAACACCCGTGTAGGAAATGGTCATTGTTGCGCTAAGCTGAAATGTAGAATCTGTGGGGAGATGTTAACGAGGGAGACGGAAACCGACCACATGTGTTACATTCGCCCTCTCCCCGTGAGCAGCGACCGTCCCGATTAGATTTTTTATGACTTTGAAACAATCGCCGCTGAGAACGTACCTTTTCTGGTGAATGCGAAAACGTTGAAAGGTGAAGAGAAGTGGTTTTACGGTCACGGGTGCGTTAAACATTTTCTTATGTATTTCAGAAATGAGTGCTACAGACGTAACATTTTTATCGCTCACAACACCAAAGGGTTTGACAGCTATCTGGTTTTGAAAGGTATGCTGAAAGAGGGGTTATCGCCTCAGCGTATTTGCATGACAGGGAGTAAAATCCTCAGTTTTGAAGACCCTCATTACGAGCTAAAATTCATAGACTCTCTGTCTTTCCTACCCATGCTTCTTAGCGATTTCCCAAAGGCCTTAGGTTTCGCCGATCAGTCCAAGGGATATTTTCCTCATAAATTCAGCTCGGCCGGGCGTCTCGAGTACGTAGGACCCTACCCACCCGCCTCCGATTATGGGGTAGAACGCATGTCGGAGCAGGAGCGTCAAGATTTTCACGAATGGTATGCTGTGGCTGCGCGGGGCGTTTTTAACTTTAAGAAGGAAGCTCTGCATTACTGTAAAAACGACATGATTATACTTTCCCAGGGTTGCATCAAATTCAAAGATCAGTTTCTCGGAGAGAAACGGGGGTGGACCCATTCAATTCGGTCACCATAGCGTCGGCATGCATGAAAGTGTTTATCACAAATTATATGACTCCTAAGACGTTGGCCATACCATGGCCCTACGGTTACACTCGGGTGCGTAAAAGATTCTTGCACGCGTCCATCCAATGGCTAGAATGGGTCATGGCAAAAGAAAAAAATCTTTATTGAGCACGCTCTAAATATGGGGGAAAAGCAGATCAGTCCTTTTTTTGTAGATGGTTACGCCGAGATTGACGGAGAAAAGTACGCGTGGGAATATCACGGGTGCCTTTACTGCGGCTGTCCGTCGTGTTTCGTCCCGGCGGAGACGTGCCCGTTGAGAGGCATCAGTTTCAGCGAATTGTGATACCAAACACGGCATCCGCGTGATGGTAGTGAGAGAACATGAGTGGCTCGAGATGAAAAAATCTTGCGAGCGTGTCAAAGAGTTTCTCCATACGTTTAATCCTCCAGAGCCTCTGGTCCCTCGCGCAGCTCTTTACGGAGGTCGAACGAGCGCTCTTAAGCTGAGACACATGGCAGGACATGGGGAAAAGGTGCTCTATGTTGACGTCACCTCTCTATATCCATACGTTAACAGCGCATGCACTTACCCCTTAGATCACCCTACGATCATATACAAAGATTTCGGAGACCCTAGAAACTACTTTGGTCTCATCAGAGCCACGGTCTACCCGCCTCGTGGGCTCTTTTTCCCTGTTTTACCGTACAAAAGCAAGAGTGGTAAATTACTCTTTCCTCTGTGTCGTACATGCACAGAATCATGCATGCAGAGAGACCCTTGCTCACATGACGATGACGCCCGAGCATTGACGGGTGTGTGGGTCACTGTAGAATTTAACAAAGCCTTGGAGATGGGCTACAGAGTGGCTAAAATCACAGAGGTATGGCACTCCGATAAAAGCAGCGACTCCGTGTTCACGGGGTATGTACACGCGTTTTTAAAAGGAAAGCAGGAAGCGTCCGGTTACCCGCCCGAAGCTAAGGATCGGTACAGCAGGAAGAGGTACGTCAGCGAGTATCTGGAGCGTCAGGGGATCCGATTAGACCCTGAAAAGATAGAGGCAAATCCGGCCAAGAGACAGGTGGCTAAACTCTGTCTCAGTAGTCTTTGGGGGAAGTTTGCTCAGAGAGACGATCTGCTCCGCACCGAGATAGTACCGGATCCTGAAGTTTTTCAGCTATCTGTTTTCCGGTAAATACGTGATCGATTACTTTGATGTTTTGGATGACCAGAGAGCGTTGATCAGGTGGAGATTCGGCGACGGTTGCATTCAGCCCCCAGGCAAAAGGAGTAATGTGTTCATAGCTGCGTTCACCACCGCCCACGCGCGTCTCAAACTGTACGGCTACCTGGAAAGGCTGAGGGACAGAGTTCTTTACACAGACACGGATAGTTTAATTTATGTGGTGAAGGAGGGGGAGACTCCTTTAGAATTGGGTAATTACCTAGGTGAGCTGACCGACGAATTGGACGGGGATAGCATACAGGAGTTTGCGGCAGCAGGGCCCAAGAGTTACGCCTATCAGACAAAGAATTTTAAAAAAGTGGTGATGCGCGTCAAAGGCATCACACAGACCGTAGAATGTTGCGAGAGGGTCAACTTTGACAGCATCAGAGATCTGGTGGAGGATTACCTAAGGATCTCCGGGGAGGGAGAGGTGGCGGGCGCTATCGAGATACCTCAGCACGGAATAACTCGTGATAAAAAGGGTTTCTCGTTAAAAAACTCGACATTTCAGAAAAAGTTTCGGGTTGTATACAACAAAAGACGACTCTTTCCAGACGGTACTACTCTGCCGTTCGGATATTAATCTATATTTTTTTGGAGGGGCAAATAAATAAATGTCACATCTCGAGGTTATAGAAGAAACAGATTTCGAACACAGGTTCGTCTGTGCTTTCTCTTGTATAATAGCGGGCCCTAGTGGCTGTGGGAAAACCTGCTTTGTAAAGAGTGTACTGGAATGTTCTGAACGAGTCATGAATGTCGTACCTGAAAACACTGTATGGTCTACACTTCTTACCAGCCTATGTACGATGAATTGCAGAAGATGAATAAAAAGATAAAATTTGTCAAAGGGCTTCCTGATTCTTTCGAAGATGAAAACCTGTTTCCTCAGGACTTAAACCATTTGATCATTCTGGACAACGTTATCTTTCAAGCATCCGAACATCCTGAAGTGCTTAAAATTTTCACTCAGTACAGACACCACAGAAACATGAGCGTCATGATGCTGATTCAAAACGTGTTTCAACGAGGTAAACACAACCATACCATCAGCCTGAACAGTAATTATCTGGTATTGTTTAAAAACCCTCGGGATAAACTACAGGTGAGCGTATTAGCCCAACAGATCTTTCCTTCGCAAAAGGGTTATTTCTTGGAATGTTTCGAAGACGCCACCAGGTTATTTAATAATTGACCTCACCCCGGGGTGCCCAGACAGATACAGGTTGAGGAGCGGACTGCTTCCTCACCAGCGCTCGACTGTGTACGTCCCAAAAACGCCATGACGGCTCGTATAAAAAGGAACGCTCCCTTGCTCTGGGCTCTGTACTACGCCGCTCCCTGGAAACGTAAAGAGATTCTCAAATACTGCTCTCCCGACTTCGTCAGAACCCTGTGCGAGATCTCTTTAAACCTTCTCAAGGGTAACATCCCCTTAAGACCTTCGCAATACAAAAAAATCAAAAAGTGGAGAAAAATTATCAGGCTGTTGGCGGATGAAAAAACCTGTTTAAAGAGCAAACATAGGGTTCTGAAGAAACAGACTGGCGGGTTTCTTTTACCTTTGCTCTCGACCGTCATACCTCTGATCGGGAATCTTATCGGAGGGCTCTCTAGTAGACAGTAAAAATAAAATGACTTTGAAGAAAGCTCGGAAAATGTTTTTCGTCTCACCCCGTCGGTTAAGTGGCCTGACTCAGCCCACGGTCAGAGAAACGGCCGAAGACGTTTTGAACGATAAAATGAGGGAGGTGTTAAACGAGCCGGGGATGAGTTCTTATGAAAAAATTAAAAAATACGATGCTTCATTGCAGAGATATTTGACGTTGCTGAAGCAGGATCGGCGAGATGAGCGTAGAGTCACTCTGACATTATGGGAGAGAACCGAGGATGGAGAGGGTGGGGAGGTTGACAAGGAGGAGAGGGCCCGGGTCCCCGCCGGTGTGGGAGACCCACACCCCTCCTCTTCTCCCGCTCGAACCGCTCGTGCGTCTGACGGGGTCGATTTCAACAGTACGGGCGATGAGGTTTTGAAAATCCTACCCCCTCAGGGTCGCAAGAACTCCGCGTACATCGTCGAGAAATTAAAGGAGAGCGGCGGGGGATGGAATTCAAAGGGGGAATTTGTTTATAAGGGTGAGACGGCGAAAGGGTCTCATATGATCGATTTATTCAAACATCTTTCTCTCTCCTATAAGAAAAAAACACCCCCTCCCGCCGGTTGGACGCAATTTCTGAATACTCTATTGGAACTGAGCGTTCCTTTATCTTCGGTAAATAACCCTCACGCTCGCGAACAATACCGTTCCCTGAAGGAGGGTACCGTTACCGGTTTAAAATCACATCCTAAAAGCACCTCTGCATTGTTATTCACGCGCTGGATCACACTCTCGGCACCTCTCACTTCTAAGAAGTTCAGGAGCGATAAACGAATCATTCTGTCCCCTCGATGGATCGAGTATTCGCAATAATAATAAATGTCTGAGACAATTATTTCGTCAATAAAGAGTTTAATTAATCGAATCATTATGCGTACAGTCTTCCATTTTTCACAGTTTGCAGATAAAGAACAACAACCTGCCCCCGCCCCCTGCAGTAACTGCTTTTATTTTTAACCCCACATTATTTCACAAAGTCATACACCATAAGATCGTTTTTTATCAAGTCCTCCTCGTCGTACAAATATAATAATAATAATAATAAACTTTATTTTATATAGCGCTTTTAAAGTAGCATCTCAAAGCGCTTTACATAAATTGAAATATAGTGAAATACAAATTAAAATGATACAATAAAATAAAATACAAGCAGAGATAAAATGCAAAGATAGAAATAAAAATATCCTTAACAAAGCCAGTATAAATAACAGCAGATTAATCACATGGAAAAGCTACCCCAAAGAAATATGTTTTAAGAGAAGATTTAAAAACACTAAGAGATTCTGCACTTCTAATCTCAGAAGGCAGGGAATTCCACAGTTTTGGAACCAATGAAGAGAAAGCCCTATCACCCATAGTTCTTAAACGGGTTGATGGAACAGTTAAAAGACCAGCTTCAGAAGAGCGGAGATCACGTGCTGGTACATAGGGGGTTAACAGCTCAGACAAATATTGAGGAGCCAAACCATTCAAGGCCTTATAAGTGAGCATCAGAATTTTAAAATCAATACGAAACCTAACAGGAAGCCAGTGCAAGGCTTCCAGAATAGGTGTGATATGATCCCTTGCACTGGTCCTAGTCAGGATTCTAGCAGCAGAATTTTGTACCAACTGTAACTTACTTAGGGTAGCTTTTCACACTCCAGCCAGCAAAGCATTACAATAGTAATGCAAAAACAAAAGTATTGATTAACTTTTCAGCCACTGAGAATGTTAGCATAGGGCGTAATCTGGCAATGTTTCTGAGATGAAAAAAAGATGTTTTAACAGTGTTACGAACATGAGGTTCAAATGTTAAATTAGGATCAAATATCACCCCCAAGTTTTTTAATTTAGTTTGGAATTGTAAAACAGAGCTGTCCACACTTAAGGTTAAAGGCTCAGCTTTTTGCGTAACTGGTGAGGTGAACCAATAAGCATCACCTCAGTCTTATCGCTGTTTAGACGAAGGAAATTTTCCGACATCCATATTTTAATCTCAGAGATACATTGAGAGAGAAAAGGCACAGCTGCATTAATATCAGGTTTTGAATGTATATAAATCTGAGTGTCATCTGCATAAAAGTGAAAGTTAAGACCAAGTGTTCTTAAAAGTTGACCAAGTGGAAAAATGTATATGCTAAAAAGTAAAGGGCCCAAAACTGATCCCTGGGGAACACCAGACTGGACCACACCAACCTCGGACCTGCAACCACCCATAGAAACAAACTGCTTACGATCTAAAAGATAAGACTTAAACCAGTTTAATGCACAATTAGAGACACCAAAGACAGTCTCTAAACGATTAATTAAAATAGAGTGATCTACAGTGTCAAAAGCAGCACTGAGATCAAGAAGAATTAGTATTGATAGACAGCCAGAGTCAGAGGCAATTAACAAGTCATTAGTGACCTTAACTAAAGCAGTTTCCGTGCTATGGAGTTTACGGAATTCACATTGAAGAGGCTCAAAAAGGTAATTGTCAGTAAGATGTGACAGCAGTTGAGAGACAACAATTTGTTCTAAAATTTTGGCAAAGAAGGGAAGATTGGAAATGGGATGAAAATTATTTAGATTATCAAAATCTGCGTTGTTTGTTTTTGGTGCAGGGGTGACAGCAGCAATTTTAAGTTCAAAGACAATACTTGGTCAAAAGATAAGCCTCTGGCTCGGTGGTAAAGATAATAGACGCAGTGATGACCGCATACGGTAGACATAGACGGTTGTAACTGAGAGCTGTGGTACTTGATGTTTTCGGAGCGTTTTTACAAAAACTGCAGGATGCTCGAAGGGTAATGCACAAAGTCCAGGGGAAATCCGTGAGAGTAAAAAAATGTGGCTTCACCCTCCTTTTCCAGGGTTAATGCTAACCAATGCTCGCCGGGCATGTGGGCAGGGTGCGTGTTGACCACGAAGTAGGCGGGAGGTCTAAAGGACGGATTCAGAGATGGTAGGTGGTCGGAAGCCCACACGCCACGAAATACGTTCCTCGGAAGATGCTGCAAAAGACTTGACACATCGTTGTCGTCGGCTGGGTTGAGATTAAAAGCGAACAGGGCGTATCCTTCATTAAATTCGCTGCGGTTAATACTCAGAGGTAAATCTTTCAGATGTCTCCCGGTAGCCATGAACATGTTGTAAAACTCTCTGACGGATTGTCTGTTGTTAAATTGGGGCTGGAAAGCCTTGGCGGGGATCTGTCTACCATCCTGACAGAGAGCCAGGTATTCTACGTCGTTATGTACAAAGTTAAATGGGCACAGGTCTCTTCTCCCCGTGAATGCTTCGTGGTGCACCATACCTAAAACCACGTATTTAGGAGTGGCTCCGAGAAATAGATTCTCCTGGTTACATATCCTAGAGTTTGCTGGGATGGAATAGGTTTTCATGATGACGCGTGAGAGGGGATAGAGAGCGTTGGCTTTCATCAGGGCCGCCGCGTGCCCTAACCGCACTGCAGGGGCTATGGTCACTTTTTTCACAAAGAGAGACACTCCCAGCACGTTCAGTCGGAATCCCGAGTCGCATGCTCCCATGAGACAGAACGCGTCGCCGGCGCGTGTCAGTTTGACCTTCAGGTCGACCGAGTTCAGCAAAAGTCTCTCACAGAAAAATATGTCCCCGTGGAGAGGGCCGAGCAGGTGCACTTCTCTAGAATTAGCACTGAATTCGGCTCTCTTGGTTAATCCTCTGTTAGGACCGTTGGCGATCGCTACAGAGTCCATGGCTCCCGCAGTGTCTTTGTAAAATTGACTCCCGAGGGTATCCGGTGAAAAGTTGAGCAGAGTCTCGATCATGGCACGGTAGGGATGTGTGGTGCTCGATTGCGAGATTAGACGATTCCCCAGAATGGCGTCGCATTGACTGAATATCGTATTCAGAGGGTAATTGATGAGCCCTACCGCGGCCGTGTCGGCCATTTCTGTACCATCGGTGTTGGTGATTTTCACGCAGAGATGCAACATGGTGTCATTCAGATCCAGATACTTTTCCCCATCTCCGGGGATTAAAAACTCGATGGGGCCCGTGTCCGCCATCACGGAGATTTCGTTGTATATTTTATCTTCAATCGAAAGCTGAGTCATAGGTGCAGAAAATAGATCCAGCTCGCACAGCATGCACTCGAGGGATTTCTGATGCAAGAGAGCCATGTTTTTTGTTTGAATTTCCCCTACGTCGGTTAAAATATATCTGAGCTCCGGGAGGGTTTCCTCTTTGTGCGACCGCTTCTGCCGACTGCTGCCAGCTTCCTGTCGAATTCTATCCATTCTCCGGGTCTCATGCCCATAATGTAAGCGAGCGGTGGGTAAAACCGCACATGAGTCTGACCGCCCGCTTGGAAATCTCCGTCAAGGCGACCTCCCATTCCCCTTCCAGATCGATATGCTGGGCCAGATCCACGCGGTAACTGGAGATTTTGTTATCTTTAAAAACATCAAGGCTTGCGTTGGACGGCAGGGTGATGTAAAAACCCTCGTGCTTCGGCCCGTACATGGCTGGGAAATGATGAGCCCTCGCGGGCGTCGCCCGTTTTTTTATATATTTTTTAAATCGCTCTCTCTGATCCAGCTGTTGAATTTCGTCGGCCAGTTTTTCCACCGTACAAAGACGTGATTTTCGTTTTCGTTCTCGTTCGAAGGAGTATCCTGAACGTCCATCTCCACAAGATCCTTGCCAGCATCCCCCGAGACGACAATCTCCTCATGCCCCACGACGACAGGTTCCTCGGAGCGAGGGGGTGAAAAGCTGTTGCGAGAACTCAGGGCTCGGGGTGGGGTCGGCGGCAAAGGTACGGCATAACTCTCCTCCGGAGATGAAGGATGGTCGGACATACCGTCTTCTTCTTCTAACCCCCTCAACACGAGCCGGGTAGGCCTGATTCTCTTGAGCACGCGTTCGCAGCAGTTTTCCATATTTCTCTTTCTCACTCTCTCTTTCGCTCTTCTCCTCTCTCACTCGAGTCCTCTTTTATACCATAAAACGATGTAGACACCCCCCCCCAGGTAATATGATCCGTGCTGCGTGCGAGTGTGCGCACGTGTTCAACAACGGCTCATTTTTTCTTCAATCAGGGCCTTGTTCCACTCACGACAGCTGCGAAAGAGCGAAGTAATTTTATAGTCAATCTCACCCATCCTTTCCCTCCACGTTACAAGCGGCACGTCCAACACGGTATGAAAAACACAGCAGTCCACAGCAGTACTCTCTGGGTTTTTTACATACCCCTTCTCTTTCCATACACTGACTAGCCCTGTAGAACCAACACCCTGTGCCTGAGGCTCTACTCATCCAGATAGCCATAAACCTGACTTTTCGCTCTGAAACCTCCGGGGTGCTGGGAAAAGTCTCTGGGAGAGAGGGCCTCCCGTTCCCTCTCCATTTTCCTTCATCCTCCCCAAAATTCTCAAGGACAACCTTCTTTAACACACCCCAGTCGTTAGAGGATAACGAGGCTAGAAGCGTCGAGACCCCCGGTCTCTCTCCACACTTCAGCTGATAAAGTTGAAATTCCCCTATTTCGTATCTAAACACATAACCCCATTGTCCGCCCTGTCCGCAGAAATCCAGAGGCCATTTCTTGCACAGCAGACCCACCGGCGGTGCTTAAGTGCGATGAAGATACGCACTGGTTTTCCGCGGGCTGTCTTTGTCAGAATCTTGAAAAATCTAAATAATAGTCTCACTGATAATAGAACACCCGTGATTGGCCATTAATCCTCTTTTTGCATATAACAGGGCTACCATTTATGTTTCAAAAATGAATAAATAAATAAAGTATTAATAAAAGATCCGAAATCACACAATACACAGGGAAAAAAAAGTTTAAGAGTGAAAAGGCATGACACTAGCAGCCTGAAATCCGACCTTGTGTGTGCTGGCCGGATAATCTGCACGGACCCTGACAGGGGGGTGGGTGGGAGAGAGAGAAAGTTGGTTGAAGCGCGTGAACGGACTCCTGCGCAGAACTCAGATGCACGCGAACGGACCCACAAAAATTAGGGAGGGGGAACGGGGCGGGACATCAGGGAAAAAGAAGAATCTCATTGGTCGAAAGGGGGGCGGGACTTTCTGCCACGGTGTGCTCTGATTGGATGATAGAACTGTCAAAATGCAGTTTGATGAAAAGGGGTTAGTACTATCTCTCTCCTACATATTGAGTTAAAAGCCTTCTGAGCATCAGCAAACAGTATGGCTCATGAATTCAGACCCAATTTTTACAACTCGGTTGCTACCATGGACAATAATGTGACCAGTTCAGATTTTGAAGATGGCAAAAACATTGGCGAAACTCCAGGGAAAAGAAATCTGACCCCTCTGTCAACGAATGAAGAAACTGAAGGGTGCATAACCAAACACTGTGCTAGCCATAATCCTTGCAGTGACAGGAGAACTACTGGACACAATTATTGATCAAAATCTGAAAGACAACTGCCATGGATGCTTGATTAATCACCCGAGTCAAGTCCAACACAAGTGGACAGATTGGTGAAGAGGCTGTTTAAACCATGGTTGAAATACATGTTAGCTAAAGATCTGAAACTGTGCGGTATCCTTGGAAAAAATTCAAGTATCGCTGAAGCAGTCATCTGCGATTGGCGAGATGAGCGTCACATCAAAGCTGTTCTGAACAAGGTCAAAGAGAAAACAAAAGTATGTTGCATAGATCAGGTGTATAAAGACTAGTGGACCTTTCACTCCTCTCCGTAAGCTCCTGACCAGCCACATACATGGGACACTTCAAAAAACGTCATGTCTATTCTGACTGTGTGAAAGGCCTGAAGACTGCCTTCACCTCTGCTCTCCAAAAAATTGTTGAACTGAGAGTCAGCGACCAAAGTATTTTTATTAATCATCTTACTGTTGATATAGGAGTTGTTTATCAACTATAAATGTTAAAAAACAGCGTGAGATTTTACTAAAAATTGGGATTCTTTATTCAATGTAAATACCGTTTTATCTTTTATCTTTCATGTTTGCTGAACCTTTTGAGTACAAAACTAGTCAAGACCTTATACATATGTGTGTTTTACAATTGCTTAGAAAGGAAAATGTTGATGTCAGTAAAATCTTTGATTTTATATTTGAATATTTAATGCATAAAAAATATGCATTAAATATACTTAATATCTTACGTCATAACTTTTCTGAGATTAAATGCTTAATCTATACCTGCGTTTGATCATTATTGTTCTGATACTTCAAAATGAGTCAATGATTGATGAAGAATTTTTGTTATATAATGAAGAATTGATGAAGAATATATATTATCAGACCCAGGGTCGCATGGTAGCTTTGAGAGTTTGCGAAGAGCTATTGTTGAGAAAATAGGCAAAAGAGTTAATAATTCTGAAATTTAAAAAACTGGTTAGCAGAGCCGGATGTGTACAGTCTACATAATCAGTATCTGTAAAGTTTAAAAGAAACAAGGTTTTTTTGTAAAGAACATTGATGTACAATGGCATGCTGATTTAGCTGACATGAGCAACCTGTCAGAGAGTAATGACAACACAAAATTTATGGCAACGTATATAGATAATTTATCCAAACAAGACCAGAACTGAGGTAACTAAAGCTTTTGATTCCTATCTAAAAGAAGGTAGGGTCCAAAAAAACTACAAACTGGCCAAAAGAAGGAGATTTTCAAAAAAAACTTTCAAATTTTAATGAAAAAGCATAACATTGTTCGCTTTGCTACAGATAAGGGGGAAAAACCAGCTGTGTGTGAAAGGTTCAGGATATGGAGACCAGGACCAGGATGTGGAGATCTTTTACAGCTTTCAAAACGAGAAATAGTGACTTCGTACAGGTTTTGGTTCAAGCATACAATCACAATTACCCATTCCAGCATCAAAATGAAGCTTGTCAAGGTCAACGAATCCAGTTTCTTCTGAGTATTTAAAACCCTCTATGGACTATTTTCATCAAAAATAAAGAAACAAAAATTCAAGTTTTTCAAAAGTCAGTAATATTTTTACAGTTTCCCGTTTAAAAAGAAAGTTTGAAAAAGGCTATAAGCAAAACTTTATGGATGAGTATTTTACAATTTCTAAACAAATACCCAGAGATCCCCTTGTATATAAATTACAAGACTCTGATGTTGAAAACATATAGGGAACAGTTTCTGAACCTGAGTTACAAAAGATTATTACTGGGAAGGACAAGGCATTCAAATTAGAGAAAACCCTGTCTGAAAAGGCCAGAAACTGGAAAAAAGTTTGCCTGGTGAAATGGGTGGGGTGGCCCAATAAGTTTAATTCCTGGATTCCAGCTGAATACGTAGTTAACATAACATTAGAGCTTAAAAAGGATGGTTGTGAACAGAACTGAAACCTATAATCATTAAATGGAAGAGTGTGGGTTCCTTCCAAGCAATGCACTGATGGATATTTACCCTAATAATAAGATCACACACTATACTACTAAATTTAGGTGTCACTATCAGAGGTTCAATATATCCAGAGTTGGTACTTATAGACAGTCAGAGCATAACTGTCTATGTCATGTTTCTCTGAGGGATGGAAATAAAGTACAAACCAATTACTTTCAAATCACTCACACGTGTTACAAAACTGTTTAGTGAAATCAGCAAAACAATGAAAAAATGGATATCAAAAGGGGGATCAACTATAAACCTATGAAAAATAAAATACGCATCGTGTCCCAAAAAACCTATACATTCAAAGCTAATTGAGACTTATCATATAGGCTCAGTATGAATCCCATTGGTCTGTTAACTTACCAGGAACCAGAAGCGCCTAATCCATCATCAACATTTTCCTTTCTAAGCAATTATAAAACACACATTTCGGTTACATAGGTTAAGATGAATAATACATGAATGCAGCTTAAGTTAGAATATATGAATAATACTTGAATGCAGCTTTGCATTCAAAAGGTTCAGCAAACATGGAAGATAAACCTTGTTGCACATAAGAGTAAGGCTTCCGGAGAGGAGTGAAAGGGCCAGTAGTTGACAAAGGTCTCTGCTCCGTCTTATAAGAGTAGTAAAATGATGACCTCAGAAAAACATCGTCTTTTTATTTATTATTCCTGCTTTTTCTTTGTTTCTTCCTAATTTTTGGAATAATTTCTTTATCTGTTTAAAGTAGCATTGTAGATTGTGCCAGCTGGTTAGTTCATACCTCACTTTGTAGTTCTCTTTGTTATCACATACCCAGTCTGAAACCTGGTTCTTAGAGAAATGTGTTGCTCTGATGTTATAGTCAAAGTCTTTACACCATTTACAGAACTTTTTCTGGCCACACTACATCAAAAGTTACAGTCACAGTAGCAGTGCTCCAGTGGATGTGACCCGGTACCGTCAACTTGAAAAGCACAATGACTCCTTTTTCTGCATTAGAAAAAAAAATCCGGCTATACAACCATTTGACAATACCCAATATTGAATCTATTAATACTCTAAATTTTTTTCAAAGTAGATTTAACCTTTTTTCTGTGCATCACAGTTGAACACTCAAAGAATCAACGATTTTCTACATCCAGAAGAGAAGTGGGGGGCATATGTCTGTGTCTGTGTGTCAGTGTCAGACACTGTGTGTCAGATTCTTTATTATTAAATTATGCATTTTAATATAAATAATCATATTTAGTATTATTTTTAGCATCAGTAGGTCAAAAATGTTATTTAATTGCACATCATATACGTTCATATCTAGGTTAGTTACAAAACCACTTTCCCAAGCTCCTATAGCTGTGAAACCACCTAAATAGCGTTTTCAGCGTCTAAAGAGCACAACTCTGTTAGCACACACATCTTTGGTATTAAGCCATTACATTAAAGCATATTTGATGAATATTGTCTTTTTAAACACGAATTTTCATATATTTGACTTTTTTCACTTTATTATTAAATTATGCATTTTAATATAAACAATCATATTTAGGATCATTTTTTAATTATAAACAAGTGAAAAAATTTATTTATATGCATATAGTTTATATTTCACCTGGAAAACATTGTCACCATATCCAATTTGTCACCATCAAATACACCTTAGGCATCATATCAAAGACATCATAATAAAATTTTAATCCTTTACATGATATAATCCTAAATATGATATTACGGTGCCATTAGATAAAAATAATTTTTTTGTGTGTGCATTTCAGAAATATTCTGTACTGCATAATGGAGTAGTTTATCAGACGGACTGTGGAAAAAGAAGAAAAGAAAAAACAAACAAGACTGAAAAACATAAAACTGAAGACACACATAAACCCAAAGACCAAGAAAAAAATATATATCACAGAAATAATTAACAAGGTACACAAATAAATTCAGGAACACAAATTCTGCCAGCTTAAAAGACAAACAATTGTTCCCCAAAGTGAGAAAAGACTTACAAGAACATGGGAGGAATATTATGTTTTTTGATGCCACTCACTGTGTGAATCAATAGTCCTTTTCACTTTTCACATTGTTTGTGAGAGATGACCATGGTCATGAAGTTCCTGTGGCATATATAATAACAAGCAGTGAGACACTTAAGAAACACTTAAGCTTGTACTCCAGTAGCTCCAAACTGTGTTCCCTAAGCTACCGAGGTAATAAAACTTTAATTTAAATTACTTCAGTTAAATTACTGAGGTAATTTAACTGAAGTTTTATTTGTTCTGTTCTTAGTGAAAAATCAGTCACCATGTTGATCCTGTACCACCATAGCAATATTGAACAAGGTAAACCTGTTCAGGGACAGCGGCCCATCACAAAGCACAATATAGACCTCTCTTCTACCTTCCTCTCAGTCTCTCAAAATGGACAGACCAAAGCGAAACGGTGGTGCTGAAAAGCTCAGGGAAAAGTAGCTTAAAGATTTGGAGGCGGATGCCGCAAAATGTGCCTCGTCGTCGGCAGTTCCGAAATGTACACAGCAGCGTTATCAAGAACAGGCTTGCTCTGCTGTGAGAGATGCGGGCCAAAGAGACAGACAGGAGGAGGAGAGGAGTTTAATCGGTAAGGAGTTTGATAACGGGCTCGCATGAAGGGGAAACGGAGGAATCTAACCTGTCCTAATGCGTGTGCGCGCCATGAGTGTAGAATATGTAAACATATTTTAATAAAACGAAAATTCGTCCCTTGCGCTTTTTTTGGCTAAGTCAAGTGTGTTCACAGAGGTTTCCATGGGCCAATGCAAATAAATCTAGATTTAAATATGACCTGACGTTTTATTCTTATCCAAAACAAGATGGGATATTTACACACCATTTTTTATTTTGTGAGTATGCAATATATTAAAATACTTAACTTTCAATATTAAAAATACCAATACTGTAATCACTGTCTTTAAAAAATCATAATTTATTAACTTATTCTCCACCTTTTTCTTTTATTCTTATAAAGGTTGCATTCTTTGAGGAGGTCTTTGCTGTCCCTTAGTGTGAAGATTACTGGCAACATTTTAAATTATAGTAGCCTATATGTTGTACACAGTTGCATACTTATTTTTATTAATTAGAAATTATACTTTGACCTTTTAGCTTCTTTTCTTTGGGGGATATATACTGTATGTATATATATATATATATATATATATATATATATATATATATATATATATATATATATATATATATATATATATATATATATATATGGTATACCTATATGTGGTGGTGCGCCGCCTGGACCAAAAAATGCCAGGGCCGATTTTTTGTCCCAGTCCAGCTGTGTTCATGGTTGACATGAATGTGAAGACATGAGTGAAATAAATGCTTTGAATCAAGTCTTCTCAGAATCTGATGTTCTTCTCTGCTGGTACCATGTTCTCCAAGTAAGTAATATACAAAAAAACACATGCTTTTTTTCCCCATCAGTTTAACTATCATTAAGTTTAATGATACATGCATGATACAACTTAATTGCATATATGATTCACAGACTGTTGTTCAATGGTTGATAAAGTCAGGTTCTGGTATCTGTGGGTCATCCTCTTCAACTACCCAGATTGTTTAATTCTAGATTGTTTCCAGAAAATGAAATCCTGTGCTATTTACTTGTATTTACATGTTTTGTTTGTTTATGTTTTTTTCTCTTTTGCACAAAAAACAAAAGTGGCATTTTTGTCTATAAAATTTCAGTGGCCAAAATTTTGGTGCATATAGTATACGTGTCGATTAAGTGGCATCATCCTGTGTAAATGATAGAATATCACAGTTCATATGTACATGAGTGGATAAAGTGAAAAAAATGTGTGCCTTTTTTGCAGAGCAACAGAGAAAGAAAGATGTATGGAATGTATTTAAGCTTTTGCTGTAGTTGCTGTTTTGATTACATATTGACAATACCTCTTTTCTTTCCATTGCAGAAGATTCACTTTAATAGGCTAGCTAAAAGGTTTTTTGCAGGATTTTTCTGACTATCAGGAGATTTGCCTTTACTTTCAGAGGTACTGGGAACCAATCAATCATACATGGGCTGATTATGGATGGTGTTATAAACATGGAGATTCAGAGACCAATAATTTGATTGGAAGGCAATTTCTCTCTGCAATGCTTAAGGCAAAGTAAGTAAGTTTTCCAGAAGCAGCACAGGTAAAAAGAAAAAATAATGCCATAAATTGAAAATAAACATAATGCAGTGTAATGCCTGGAAAATAAGAACGTTTAAAAAAAAATTTTTTTACAATAAAACATTAACAAAAAAAACCACAAACACAAATTATGTATTAGAATGTCCTTCCAGATATAATGTTATGACAAATAACATGAAATTCCTGTTTTTTGTTTTTTTTCAGGTTCTTCCATTGAAATACCAGTTTTTATCAAGGATAAGTTAAGTCAAGGATAAACTGATGTTTGGACAACTTGTCTGATGTGCTCATTTGCAAGAGAGACACTTATTTTCAGGTGATAAAACACCTGCAATCAGCTGGAAGAATGGCAAACATGGTTGCCATGAAATGTGAGGAAACATTTAACAAAGCAACTGCACCGTTGGAAAAAGGTTGTCCTGACCACATTACAATGGAATCAGCAGTGTGCTTCTGCAGTTGCCCTGTTGGTGGGAGAAGTCAAATATGCAAACTTTTGAAATTGCTAGATGTAATCAAAGATAAGGATAAATATAGCTGCGAGCAGAAATTATCAGGGTTCAAGCACTTTAAGAACTTTACATGCATGCGTAAAATTATGAATATCAGCTCCATGATTTTAGGACAATGTGAACAGAAGTTATAAGCAAAAAGAGCAATTTTTCATATCTCGTGACCAGTAGGTGGCACTGTTCGAAAACTACTCATGTACTTTCAGCTCATGGTTGTTATAAAATACACCAAGTCTGGTGTCAATGCGCCAAAGCGCTGTAGAGATATAACTTCACATTCATTTTGGCGTGCTCTCCGTCATATTTGTTGACACTTTATAGACAAACAGTTTGGTTTATCAAAAATCTTTGAATAACGTTTGGTCTTCACTGTCTGAAGATGATCTGAGAAAAATCTGGCGAAGTTCTGATGAACAGTCTAGGCGGAGTTTGCAAAAGTAGGTTTTTCAAAACATTCACAATGGTAGAAAACTTTTCACAGACCAAAGCACATTTGGTATCATTGTTTTCGGCATGATCCAAACATTTTGTTTTTTGTTCTACTTGAGCCAAGGATTCCAATGATATAAGACACTTGAGCTTGTGACAAATGGTTCAAAAGTTACGGCCATTTTTGTAAAATTTTTTGTTTTTATCACTGTAGCGCCACCGTGTGGCTGATCTGGGCGAGACTTTGCGCCTTTGTAGACTGGTGGAGTACTACCATCCCTCAATTTCAAGTCTCTAGGCTTTACAGTTCCGTCTGCATGATCAGTTTTAGGGCAGAGCAATAGTAGTAATAATAATAAAAATCCCTAAAAAAAACAATAGCTTTTCAGCACTTCGTGCTTGAACCCTCAATGGTAAGTTCCCTGAACTTGCTTTTCAGCTGGAAGCTCATGCAAGAGCTCTTCATAGGTCATGTTACTATCTGCTCTGAGGGGACCATGGAAATAGATGTGGAAAGCCTTTGTGGGAGAGGAACATATCATGCATCTTTGAAAACCTATTCTTGTACATTCTCATATCATGCCATATGTTCCTGCCTTATTTTAGCAGCACACTAGAAGACATTCTTGCAATTGTCAGAAGTTGGCAGACCATTCCAGAGGCCTTTAAAACACAAATAAATAATCTGCATGTTAATGTGCACCAAGAAGTTAGGTGTCTTTTGTATAAAAGACATTGTTCCAATGACACTTCAAGGAAGATACAGCCACTCTTTCCACATATTACAAAACACAGAAAAAACACTGAAACATTAACAGTTTTGTGTACTGGTCGGCACTGCGCTGGGACTTACTGTTCCCATTGTCTATCCCAGTAGTCACTGTACTATTTTGTGCTGTCTGCACTTGTTTGCACATGTGCACTTTATGTAAATTTATGTAGTCCCTTGTAGTTCTGTGTTTGTCTATGTAGCACCTTGGTCCTGGAGAAATGTTGTTTCGTTTCACTATGTACTAACTGGCTGTGTATGGTTGAAATGACAATAAACTCCACTTGACTTGACTTGACTTTTCAAGAAAGTTTGCATTGCAGACACAAATTTAGAAGGGTTTAAAACAGTTTTAAAAAAGCAAGAAGTCCTATGAAAAAAATAAATGCAGGGGATAAAATGAACTAATTTTTGGAGTATCTTGGAACATCTTGCAGTAAATTGGATATTAATTCCTAAACAATATTGTTTCCTGAAGAACCTATATGTAATAGATTTTGTAGTCTGAAAAGATAATTCCATGAATTACATCAAACGTTTAGGTGTATGATAAACTTTGTACGAGTTACTGAAATGAACATAATATGATTGTGATATCACTCATTCCACATTGGTTAAGGAAGTTTTGTTTGTTTGTGCATCTTTTATAAGCAGTAATCTTGCATTATTTGTTCCATTGAACCATATTTTTGTCCGTTATTATATATCACAGAAAAATGTTCATTTTACAGAGTTCTATATTATACAAAAATAAAACAGTTTGACCCACTAAATAAAATCAATTAAGAAAGTGTCCTGGAGAAATGAACCATCAGTCTAAACAAAACTGAGAACAGAGGTTACAGTCTGATTAAACAGTCTGAAGATGCACAAGACATTTGGTGCAAGTAGCCAAAATGTATAAAGTTTTAACATATTTCATTTAAACTCTCTATGATGAGACTTAGTACCCCATCAACTGCCTGTGGACCAAATGTGTGAGTAACAAGATGAAGGCTGTAGAATCAGGCTTGATTGCAGGTTGTCACATACACTAGTCAGCGTTTCCCTCTAATGAAAAAAAGATTAATTCATTAATAATAGTTAAATCTTAACTACTTAAATACTTAAATCTTAAATACTTCTGTATTCAAGACACTTATGTCTTTACGTACCAACTCTGGACCAACATTTTAGCTTAGGCTTTTTGTTAGACCAGTGGCTAGGTCTGAAGCCTTCCCCTCTGTGGGCTGGAGGTGTATATTTTTGTCTTCAATATTTTGGGTCAATTGAGGACCATTTCAGGGAGATTTGCCTTGCACCTCTGCAAAAATGATCAGTACTGAACTGGTAAAAAAAAACATTATCAATAATAAGACGTCAGATAGAAATATAAAACAAAATTGTTCAATCTTACAATGAAAATGTCCACCATAATCAACCCATTTTAAAAGTAAACTTAATCCTAGCAGGTCTCTAAATACGTTAGAGGACATACTCTCTCCCTACTATTCTGCATTTACTTTCTTCTTTTGTGACACTATAATGTGGCCCTTGTGACCTTGATGCCATCAGTGTCCTCTTTGGGGTTATTCAATGGACAGTCCTCACTGTTATCTGACCCTACTTTCTTATTTTAACAACCTACATTTTCACCTGTGTGGAATGTTTTTGGTTGTCTTTCTTCCCTGCTGTCTGCCCCCTATTGGCCAATCTATGCTCAGCAGCTAGTAGACAAGGCAGATATTTCTTAACATTATCTTGCTTTTTCTCTAATTTAGGTGCTTATAAACCTAAACAGGTGATTGCAAAATATTAAGTAATATTTTTTCACACATGTCCTTAAAGGCCCTAAAGTGCTTGAGCCCTGATAATTGCTGCTTGCAGCTATATTTGGAATTGATATTACTCACTTCCACAGATTAGACAGATGCTGCAAGGTGTTTGCCGGCACGCATCTCATATGGCTGTGTGCACTGCATTCCAGACAACATATCTAATAATAAAACAATGCTTACACATTAACTGGTTTTCTGGTATTTATTAAAGCATTAAGGTATTATCACTAAGTACCTTGTCTTTCTTTAGATCACCACAGCACACTGTACACTTCATTGCCCTATCTTCAAATAAATAAATAAAAAATATTCATACGTCACTCAGTTATAATGATGTTTCTAATTTAATTGTATCTTCTTCTTTCGGCTTTTCCCTTCAGGGGTAGCCACAGCAAATCATCACTCTCCTATCCTATCCCTATCTTCTGCATCCTCAAGTTCTAATTTAATTGTATAAATAACATAAGTATTTTTTGTCATTCTGAGCACCTAATGAAAACAGCCTGTAGCAGAGCTGTGATCTCAGCTGAGAAATACCCATTTTGTAATTTTCCACAAAACCTTTATTGTCAAGCATGGCCTGAGCAAACTGAAATATGGACCAAGTTAAGTGGCTTTTTAAAAATATCTTATCATTAGTGAATAAAGAAATTTACAACCCACAGATAAAAAAAGAATAATATGAGGATCTTTAAAAGTAAAAATAAATAAATAAATACCATTACAACATGGTGTAACGTGTAGACTCAGGACAACGGAGTTGGGGATCCAAACGCAAGGCTTTATTACAATCGTGGTCAAAACAGGCAGGGTCGAACACCAGCAAACAGTATAATCTGAAGCAAAGGCAAAAGAGTAATCCAAAACACGGGCAATGGTCAGGGCAGGCGGCAAACAATCAAAAACAGGGAAAACAGTCCAAGGGTCCAAACACAGAAAACTAGGCAACACGGAAACTAGGAAACACGAAACACCAAACAATCAACAGCAACCTAGGAGCAGGTGTGAGTGACTTTTAAACCGGGGCAAGGAGAACACATGACAAAACTAACCAATCAGAACATGACACACAGACAATGGAGCACATGACAAGATCACATGAGGGACTAGGAACACATGGGAAATTGAGTCCAGGAACAATAGCCAGAGTCTGAGGTGGAGTGCCCTCTAGAGGAGTTCGTGGGCACTCCA
>CM040986.1:3072868-3091104 GCA_022985145.1 Pangasius djambal | reverse complement strand
GCAGTCCCAAGCCATTTCAGTACAGCTCCCCATATGTGATCCCCAAACCATCTCCACAGCCCCCAGGTGGCACCATCCCCAGCAAACCAAACGGTTCTTCAGGCCGTCCATATGGGCCCCAGCAGCAGCGAGCGAACTCAACCAATGAGAACTCCAACCAGAAGTAGGGCATCAGGATGGGTCAAGCAGCGAATACATGCACAGAGACACAAGATACTTGCGTTTAAAATCAGACAAGACTTTATTACCATTCTAAAACACAGAAACTAATCTAACATGCACACACACACACACACACATACACAAACAAGGGTAAAAATGGCTTTGAACAGAGAATGAATGAAATCCCAAGTTTCTAGCAGTTTCTCGGACCATGACCTGAACTTATTAATTTAACCTTCGCTTCATTTAGAAGGGCTTTAAACTTGTATTAAATGCACCAGTTCAGCAAGAATCTGGAGGTACTATATTTGCATTGGTGTTGCCAGGGAGTCCCTCATTGTTTGGAGGGGATTCTTTTAGATGTGGATGAGACTCACTTGAGTTAGGTGAAGAGAACTGTCCTGGAGTAGTTTGGTGACGAGAACTCTGAAGATGTTAAAAGAGACTGCTCGTGATGTGGATGGATGAGACTCTTTGAAGATCTTAAAAGTGACCTCGCACAGAGAGGTTGGTAGATGAGACTGTGAAGGTGTTAAAAGAGACCTCTCACAATATGGATGGATGAGACTCAGAGTTTCCTTTGTGTCAGGGGGTTTTAACCCTTTCCAGTTGGGCTGACACCAAAGTGTTTGCTCCAATCAGCAGGATCTTGGGGCAGGGTGTAAACTGCATTCTCCTTTTCTGACACTAATGAGCATACAGGGCTCTGCATAATGTGCCTTTTCTAACTTTCCACAAGGTTAAGTTAGAACTTTGGTCAGGAATTTGGTAACATGCATGTAATACATTGTACTCAAATTCACATTATACCAACCCTTAGGAAATTCAATAGCGATCACATACATACTAAACACGACATACCCGCTGTTATTGATACACTGTTATTGATACACTAGAATACCTGTTAAATGATCAAAAGCATCATCATAATGACAAGGTGGCTATAGGCATATAAGGAATGACATTAAAAGGCAACAAGTTTTCAAACTATGGTGCATAATCTTAAAAGTCATTGTCCTTACAGGAGATTTAAAGTAGCCAGTCTGTTCTGTGGAATGTGTGATAAAAGTGAAGTGACGTGTAGCCAAGTATGGTGACCCATACTGCTCTGCATTTAACCCATCCAACTGCACACACAGTAGTGAACACACACCCAGAGCAGTGGGCAGCCTTTTTTGCTGCGGCGCCTGGGGAGCAGTTGGGGGTTCAGTGCCTTGCTCAAGGGTTTCACCTCACTTGTGGTATTGAGGGTGGAAGAGAGCACTGGTCATTCATTCCCCCCACCTACAATCCATGCCAGACCTGAGACTTGAACCCACGACCTTCAAGTTCACCTTCGGGTTACAAGTTCGATTCTCTAACCATTAGGTCATGCCTGCCCCCCCAAGAGGTTCCTCTTGGCTGAGACTGTTCATCCTCTGGTCAGGGATGTCCTATCACTTGCCAATTGTTCACAGGACAGTTGAAATCCAGCAATCAGTAAACAAGCCGTAATTAACTCCACAAAGTCTGTGAGTGAGGATTCATAGTTTTATGGCTTTCTTGATGTGTGTTCACTTGAAGATCCTACACACAATACCAGTTTTCTGCAAATCCAGAACTATAAATGTTAACTATAAGGTGTTAAGTGGCAGAGCCAACTGCTGCTGTGATGAATACACACTAGTAAGCTGAAGTAACCGGGTTATAGTTATTATTATTCAGATAAAACTGCAGTAACTCATTGCAAGTGATAACCAGCTTGATAAATGAGGCCCAGTGGGCACAAACTGGATAAACATTTGTTCGTAAATGATTCACAGAAGCATTTCCACAAGAAATGTTATATTAATTAAAATCCAGTTAGCTCAGGAAATGTTTGTATCCTACCCTCTCCTGTTTGTGTAAATCTGTGTATAAGGAGACTCACTAATGTGAACCTCAATTAATTGGCTACAAATCGTGTGATTGACATTGACTTACTGCAGTTTTATAAATAAGGAATAACACACTCCAGAGCATAAATAATACATGCTGGGATGGTGTGATGTGGCATGACACACAAGTGCATTGCTTTTGTATAACGACACAGTCTGGAGTGTGTTCTATCAGTTCTACCATGGCAATTTGCTAACTTTTACAATGTTTATTAGCAAACAATATGTCGCATATTTTAACAGTTTATAGTTAGATTTAATGTTGTGGAATGTCTGAGAGTTAGTTCCTGTTATCACTTATGTTATGCTGTAGCTGTGATAAACAATTGTTCCCTCACCAGCCTCTCTCTGTCTCTCCCAAAAAAAAAGCAGCCTGTCATTTTACTGAGAAACCAGAAAGTGTAAACTCCTCTGTCCTGAAGACTTTCCTGAAGTGGGAAACTTTGACTATAACAAAGTGCTGACACTGGAGACTCCTTCCATAAATGGTAAATAAATGTCTCCTAAAAATGTCACTACATCAACCAATCGGCTTAGATTATGTGGAGTGTAATCTAGGGAAGAGTGTAGCTTCCTCCCTGTTTGAAGTACACTCACTATTAGGAGCACTATACTAATAGGGCCACACTCTGCTCTCAAAACAGCCTCAATTCTTCGTGGCATGGATTCCACCAGATGCTGGAAACATTCTGGTCCATGTTGGCATGATTGCATCATGTCACAATTCCTGCAGACTTCTCAGGTGCACTTTAATGCTGCGAATCTCCCATTCAACCTCATCCCAAAGGTGTTCTATTGGATTCAGATCCGGTGTTTGGGAAGGCAACTGAAGAACACTGAACTCATTGTAATGTTCATGAAACCAGTTTGAGACAACTTTTGCTTTGTGACATGGTGCATTATCATGCTGGAAGTAGCCATTAGAAGATGGGTAAATTGTGGCCGTGGAGGGATGGTCAGCAACAATACTCAAATAGGCTGTGGCATTCACGCAATGGTTGATTGGTATTAATGGGTCCAAAGTGTGCCAAAAAACATTCCCCACACCATTACACCACCCCTACCAGCCTGGACTGTTGACTCAAGGTAGGTCAGGTACATGGATTCATGCCTTTGGAGCCAAATTCTGACCCTACCATCCGTGTGCCTCAGATGAGAAGATTCATCAGACCAGGCTACGTTTTTCCAGTCTTCAACTGTCCAGTTTTGGTGAGCCTGTGCCCACTGCAGCCTCAGCTTTCTGTTCTTGGCTGACAGAAATGGAACCCGGTGTGGTCTTCTGCTGTTGTAGCCCATTTGCCTCAAGGTTCGACATGTTGTGCATTCTGAGATGCTTTTCTGTTCACCACAATCATCATCACAATTGTACAGAGTGGTTATCTGAGTTACTGTAGCCTTTCTTTCAGCTCAAACCAGTCTGGCCATTCTCCGTTGACCTCTTTCATCAACAAGGCATTTCCATCTGCAGAACTGTCGTACACTCAATGTTTTTTGTTTTTTTGCACCATTCTGTGTGAACTATAGAGACTGTTGTGTGTGAAATTCCCAGGAGATCAGCAGTTTCTGAAATACTCAAACCAGCCCATAATTGCACCAACAACCATGCCACGGTTAAAATCACAGTGATTACATTTTTCCCCTTTCTGATGTATGATGTGAACATTAACTGAAGCTCTGGACCTGAATCTGCATGATTTTATGCACTGTGCTGCTGCCACCTGATTGGCTGATTAGATAATTGCATAAATGTGCAGGTATACAGGTGTTACTATAAAGGTGACTAGTGAGTGTATGTGCGATCACTTCCACTAGAAAAAACAAACCAACAATCCTGAACTAATAAATACAGAATAAAGTGAATCACGCTAAGGAGAAAAATCTCACTTTCAAAACACATTTTGTGTGGTCGTACAGTCAAACGTCATGGAACATCCTGATGACTTCCTCCACCATTGCTAACTGAAGATGAAGTCAAACTGTCCTTCCGGCAAACAAAAATAAAACAAGTTCATTAATGATAAGTCTGCAAATCTAAGGTGTTTTTTTAAGAATTAACATTATTTTATAAATGTGCTTTAGTAAAAGTGCACTAAATAACCTACAGAAACTTCATTCTACTTTAATGATGCTGGGATTAAATTGAGTTTATGTTACACACCTTTTGAAGAACCATATGTATTACAAGTGCATTGCTATATATTTACTGTTTAGATACTGTATTTATTATTTTTACAGATGCACATATATATTATTTATGGGGAGGGAAAAAAATCTGCTTTATATAAGTGAACTGGGGTTCTTGCATTGCATTTTGGGAAACGGGGGTATAAAAATGGTCTACTTTTTTTCTTTAGTGATTATGTAGGGGTGTGTATGAAATGATAAAGTGCCCTTCCTATCTGATATGAAATAACATGTCTAATGTGGGGATTGTTTTTGTCACTCTGGTCTTCATTTTCATCCTTCTTCCTCACCATCACTTGTCCTCTCCGTCTGAAAGGGAGGGGTACGGGTAGCACTATCAGTACCCCTCCAGTCATTTTTCCACCATCTGAGTGACAAGAGCATGGTTCCTCTGTAGGCAGCTCTTCTTCCTGGTGGCGAGCATCCCTCCATCCATCACACAGCAGCTTCTCCTGCTGCTCCTTGTTCCCCATCTACAAATAATCCATCAATAATTATGGTTATTATGGATTTATATCAATAAATGGCTGTTATATCATTACAACCCATCTCAGACACTCAGGTCTGCAGGTTGATTGGGCTTTTCAGGCAAAAGCTCTGGTCCCATAGCAAAGGCAGGTACACACCTGAGAAGGTGGGAATTACAAATGATCTCATTTTAACCATAGTGTCAATTTAATAAGGACATTTATACAAACATTAGTTTTACAATAGTTTATTTGGAAGACACTTTAATGGATGGATGGATGGATGGATGGATGGATGGATGGATGGATGGATGGATGGATGGATGGATGGATGGATGGATGGATGGATGGATGGATGGATGTTCATTACTCCCTCCTGTCCTGATCAAGCTGTTATAATGCTCTTCTCTCTGAAAACACTGTTTAACGTTTATAAGAAAAGTGTCTTTCAAAACTCTCTCTTTACTGTCTCTTTACTGAGTTTCAGCTTTCCTGTGTTGCATGTTCTGCTGATCAGGGGAATACTTTTTTTTAACTTCTAGAGAAAGATAAAAAAGAAAAAAAAAAATCAGCAGAATACATCACTATTTTCTGACCTTTCCACTCAACTGCATATTCTGTGATAAACTCTGCAATTACAAGCTCTACAGTTTCAGGATTACCACTGAAGGGACAGTCTACTCCCATTTCCTGGACAATGTGCACTGTGTGTTTGTTGGCACCTATTGCTCTGTGTATTATGCGCCATTGTAGGTCACCAGTCCTCTTTGGAATTGATAGCTTATACAGATCCCTCTACCAAAAACCTGCTGTGCTCTGATCCTTTAGCAATCTTTGCCACTTTTCTCTCTTACCTCTGCCAAGGCTTTCAGATTCTTCACCTTTATGAAGATGCCATATAGTGCTTTCCCCAAAGCAGCTGTCACTCGTAGTGCTGGAAAAACTGGAGTGGTGTCTGTATGTGTCTTTTCCAGAAGCGCCCTCACCAACTGAGAGAGGCTTTGCATTATTTTGCTAATGAGTTGTTTTCCATCATCCACCATCAGGGGTTTGTAGATGGCAGAGTTTGTAGACTCCAGCTTTTTCTACATAGTAGAACATGTAGTCTGTAGGGGTATCAGTGGGTTGCAGAGGATCTGCTAATCCCACACCCATGGTGTTAGTCCTATATCCCCTTCACATGTAGCCTTTAGCAGCTTCAAGCACTCCAGGGGGTAGCACTGTCTAACCTCATTTCTCCAGCTTGTTGTTTGCTGCCGGCAGATGTCTGAGTGATAGAGTAGCCTCTGTGCAGCTTTGAGCTTAAATGCTGCTACTCTGCTCTCAAGGTGGATGAGGCCTTGTCCTCCTTCATGCACTGGGAGATTCAGGACAGCCCTCAGCCAATGATGTCCTGACCAGAAGAAATCTACCAGCCTTCTCTGGATTTCTGACAGCAAACCTGTAATGCAGCCAGAAAATGCCACACACCGTAAGCCCATACTTGGCTTACACCACTAAAACAACAACTAACTAACACTTTTTAATGCAATCCTATTTTAATGTTAAGTACCTTAATTTGGAAATGTCTTGTTTGTTCAATCAACTCACTAAACTAACATTATCGGTTATAATAACTAAAATCGATCAGTTTAGGCAACTCAAAATATTAAATTGCACTAATTTTTTTTCTTAGTTAAACTGAACTTTATTAGTAGACAAAACCCAAAACTTTAATTTTAATATAGCTATTTAATTGAATTAATTTGAATGAATTACCTTTGCAGAATTGTTACTGTTTAAGTTACAACTGCACTATAAACAAGGACAAGGAATACATCTAATGAGGATTTATCTGAATTCACAATTTATTTAAATCCACTTTCCAAATTCAGTTTTCAAAGAATGAAAACAAAGACAAAATATCTTAAGAACCAACTGCCAGTTTTAAATCTTTAAAACTGTTTTTTTATACAATCTTTGCCAAACATTAAACAGGCACAGTATGTATTCTTATACTGTATTAATATGCCACATAAACATTTGCCAGGCATAGTTTACTTAACAAACTTAAAACATATGGAGTTTTTGTCTAACAAAACTGAAAAAGAACCTGAAGACAAATGTAAGTTTTCTTGTCTTACATGGAAAGCTGATTTGTCAGTGCTAGAACTTTGCCTTTCAATTTCTTCTTACCCAAACATAACATCACCTGCTGAATGAAGTGGAACATGTTGGGCATGCACTTGGGATAGTCAAGATGCAGGGCATAAGTCAACAAGACACATGGCCTGGGGCAGGTTCTCTAAATTGTTCATTACAACATTCCCCTCCAAAATGATTTCCACAGAGGATGGATGGAGGTGGGAGGACAGGAAATGCTGCACCACATCTTCACTTTCTAGGCTGAGGATTCCAACTGGCACATGTTGGTGTGAGTCTTTGTCATCAGAAGCCTAGACATGAATATGGAGATTACTAAAACAATTCTAAATTTCTTTTGAATATGTTTTTTGTTTAGTTATGTGCATGCATAATAATTTGTGAATTATGTACACAAATATATGCAGGAGATTAAAAATCTGTAAATATTACATTTATGTTTGTGTCTGCTTTTGAATATGAGTAGTTGCATATAACATGAATTACTAATTAAATTCAAATTAAATTACTAATTCAAGATGATATGCACAATTATACAATTATTCAATGAGTCTATTCAAGTTTCAGAGCTTAAAACCTCCTCCTCACAAAAAATACCCAAAATCACCTGTTTCATTTCATTCATTTTATTACTAAATTATGACTAATTATGTTTTTGGTGATTTTTTTTTTACTAACAATATAAGAGCCCATCAAGGAAAATAACAGAATAAAAAGTATGTCATGACCCTTTAATTTACATCGTCTACGACAGAAAAAAAATTAACACTACTTACAAAGCATGCTCTGAAGAACTCAGTTGGATCATGTATAATGACTCAGCAGTTAATTGAGGTGCCACAGTTAGTGCAACAATATCCTTGAGGAGCATGAGTATTTCCCGTGTGTTGTCACCCATAGGAATGTACTGGCCAGTAAGCAGAGGTAGAAGCCTAATTAGACACCAGTTCTCATGGCCATTTCCCCCAAGTGTGTCCTTGGTGGAGATGTTCTTTGAAATCTGCTGAGGCTGATCAGTTTTGTCAGAGAATGTGTTGAAAGAAATGATTTGATAGCTTCATTCAACACATCTAGGGTGATGTATTTCTTTTCCACCAGGTCTTTGCAAACAAACAACTCCAATGGGACTATTCCCTCTAAAACGTCATGTAATATATCAGGGGGATAACCGCCAATGACATGAAAATGCTCCAAATTTGCTGTCAATGGGCATTGTCCTCTTACACCTGTGTTTCTACCCAAATTTGGATACTGCAAAGATTCTTGCACCTGCCTGTTGTGTATATTATCTGTCTTAGTTGAAATGCACCTCTTGAACTTGTGCATCAGTCCTGGATGCCATGCAAAATCTGCAAAACACAATGAAGCTGTCATAAAATCCTGCAAGATAGTGGTCACTAAGGTCATCTGCAGACACATAAAGCACTGTTCCCTTAACACGTTTACCAAGACGCTCAATGTAGACCCCATGCTGTTTGAGAGAGGCTAAATGACAAAGAAGTGGGTACAGTACTTTGTCATAACCACACGCTTTTACTGTTGCAGTGTTGCACAACAACATATTCTTTTGGAGCGACTGGTATCCTACATCTTGTTAAAAATTAAATCTGCAGAACTAAGCAATAATCCTTTTTCATCAAATAACTGTTTAACCATCTCTTTGCAAACCTGTGTTCATAGACCAGTATTTTATTATTTTTTTTGGATAGAATGTATCTATTATTGCACATAAAGTATATATGAGGTGAGAAATTTTGCTTGTAGATGAGGGGCCAAGGCAAACAACACCTGTTAATGAAAGTTGTAAAATTTTTAAAGGATTTTTTTCAATCATATAGTCACAAAGTAATAAGAACCACCCAGCCTAGAAAACATATCATTATGCACAACATTCCAAATTGATAGATGATTGTTTAACAATTTTTTTATACCAATTAACCTTAAATTAAATGTTTAGTGTTGTGAAATCCAGGAAATTAAGTCCTCCATATTCATAATGACATATTTTTAATATAGTGCATTTTATATTTCCAAATGAAATTTAGAATCCATACTGTTTTAGCAATTTGCCTATTAACACTCAATCATGTTTCTGCATATGGTACATCAGCGTTTTTTGTTTTTTTTGTTCCCTACATTCCACCTGTGGGATTTTTTTAAATTAATTTTCTATATGCAATATAACAAAACCAGAAGAACAACATTACAACAACACCCCCTTCACACACGCATAAGACAGGAAAAAAAGGTGGGGGGCATTAGTAATATATAACATTGTTGCTTACAAACCCAATGATAATTGCATACAGCCAGATAAATCTGAGGCTCTTGATACATGTAGACAAGAAGGAAAAAAAACAGTCCAAAAAAAGAAAACATTTAAGTGCATTAAAAAAAGAATACACAAACAGATCGCATAATCAGTCTCCAAACATTTACATTAGATTTACATTTATACTATTTGGCAGACGCCCTTATCCAGAGCGACTTACAATAGTGCTTTGAAGTCTATCAAAATACATTCTGATATTGGCTCACTAGGTCACAAACTAGGAATACCATCAGTCCAAAACTCTGGGTTTTTTTTTTTGTTTGTTTTGTTTTTTTGTGTGTGTGCGCGCGCGTGTAAGTGCTAACTTAAGTACTTTATGAAGAGGTAAGTCTTTAGACGTCGTTTGAAGACTGCCAGTGACTCAGCTGTTCGGACATCTAAGGGAAGTTCATTCCACCACCTCGGTGCCAGAACCAAGTAGAGTCTCAATGCATGTCTTCCTTGTACCCTGAGAGATGGTGGGACCAGTCGAGCAGTGCTAGAGGACCGGAGGGAGCGTGGTGCCACGCAAGGTGTGATGAGAGCTTTAAGATAAGTGGGTGCTGGTCCGTTTTTTGGCTTTGTAGGCGAGCATCAGTGTTTTAAATCTGATGCGGGCAGCTACAGGAAGCCAGTGGAGGGAGTGCAGAAATGGGGTGGTGTGAGAAAATTTAGGAAGATTGAAAACCAATCGTGCAGCTGCATTTTGAATCAGTTGCAGAGGACGAATGGCGCTCAGAGGCAGACCTGCCAGGAGTGAGTTGCAGTAGTCCAGTCTTGAAATGACAAGGGACTGAACAAGCATCTGTGTAGCCTGTGTGGAGAGAAATGGATGAATTCTTCTGATGTTATAGAGGAGAAATCGACATGAGCGTGTTAGATTAGCAATGTGAGAGGAGAAGGACAGTTGATTGTCCATGGTTACCCCAAGGTTGCATGCAGTAACTGAAGGCGAGATCAGAGAATTGTCCAGGGAGATTGCAAGATCCTGAGATGGGGATGAATCACGTGGGATGCAGTTCAGTTTTGGTGGGATTAAGTTTCAGCTGATGAGCTGTCATCCATGATGAAATGTCTGCTAGACATGCTGATATCCGAGCAGAAACATTAGTGTCTGAGGGAGGGAAGAAGAGAAACATTTGTCCCCTAACCATTCCAACATTGATGAATCAACTCGGTAAGAATGGTTTCCAAATTCTAAAGAAATGACCCACCCTCCGATGGACCAACCCAGTCAGTCTTTCCAATGGGAGATACTGCAAAATAACCAAAGAGATATGGATTTTTTTTTTTTTCTAAGATCCATAGTTTTAACAGAGTCTGCTTAGCTGCATGTAATAATGGCTGAACCAGTACAGCTTCATCTGTGCTGCCAGCATTAAGGGCTAGTATACAATGTGACCAAGAATTTTGCCTATCTCTGAAATAATTTCTGCCCAAAACTTCTGGATCTCTGGGCATTCCCAGAACATGTGCACATACATACTCAAACCTGTACCTCACATCAAGCAGAGAGGAGAAGAATTACCTACTTTGCTCATTATCACAGGTGCATCCTGTGTAATATTTTGAACTGGGTCTCTCTATCTTTATTACTGGTAAGGGTATGTTGAAAATTCTCCAGTATTGATCTCCACACAGAATCATCAATTTCCACAGCTAAATCATGCTGCCATTACCTGCTAACTGCATCTGAAGCACTGGGAAGGTTTTTATAGAAAGCAGAATAGACTGAGGAAACAAACTTAATAGAAGAGGTTTTTGTTAAAAGGTCTTCCAAGAAATTAGTGCAAGGGGTTATTTTGGTCAAATGTTTTGAAGGAAAATCCCTAATCTGCAGATATCTAAACAGATTTTCTCCTTGACAGCATAATTTCTCCATCGAAAATCTTTAAAAATTGTTATACCTCTAGTATGCCATACCTTAAGTGCCTTATTCTGCATAGACAGTAGAAAGTCTGGGTTAAGAAATACTATGGCTAAGAGGGAAAAGTGTTTATTCAACTTAAAACGTGTCTTTATATTATTCCCTGTATAGACAATGTATGGAAAAACCATTAAGTTGTCCCTAACAGACTGCTTTACTGATTTAAAACTGACAACTGTTCAACAGCTAGAGTGAACAACAGTAGTGACAATGGGGACCCTTGACAAGTACCTCTTTCCAAGTGAAAATAAGGGGAGGCAAAACCATTAGTCAGGACAGAGGCTTTCGGAGAACAACACAACTTCACCCGATTCATGAATGTATCTCCCAGATTGAACTGCTTCGAAGTATAAAACAGATAGGCTCATTCTTTCAGCATAATGCAAATATTCAGAAGTCATCTTACATTGTTAAATGAGTTCCTGTTCTTAATGAACCCCCCTTTGACCTGATTTAACCAGAGAGGGGAAAACCAATTCAAATCTATGCGCCAATACCTTTGACAAAATCTTGGCATCTACATTTATCAATGAAATTAGGCGAAAAGAAGCCGGGTCCTCAGGATCCTTGTTCTTCTTCAAAATTAATGAAATATATGCCTTATATAAACTCTCTGGCTGCCTGTGTAGCTCACCATTTGAATAGTTGCACACTTTTGCTAAGTAAGGGAAAAGAGAGGCTTTACACTATTTGACTAGAAAACTGTCTGGTCGTTGGGCTTTGCCTCCCTTCATTGAGGAAAGAGCCTCTAAAAGTTCCTGCTCTGTAATATCACCACCCAGAGAGGTGTGTTCTGTTTCGGGGAGAATTGGAAGTTTAATCTGGGCAAAAAACACATCTAATTTCACTTGAGTGCACGACTTGTCTGAAGAATATAGATTCTTATAGAATTTAACAAAAACTGAGTTGATCCCTTTGTTGTCAAAGTCTTTTACCTTTACTGTCTTTAATAGCTGCTATAGTATTTGAAGTTTAAATACTATATTATTTTTTTATTATTCTGGCAAGATATTTACTTGGTTTATTTCCATATTCATATAATTTTTGCTTCTGGTAGAACAGGACAAGAAATGTTTATCGCTTTATCTGACATCATAACATTAAGTGCAGCCTTTAAACTATGATTTTTCTTCAAATTCGCTTTAGTTGGGTTGGATTTGTGCTTATTCTCTGCATCTTTTAAATTAATCTCTAATTCCTGCTGCTGTTTTCTTTTTATAGGACACAAAGGAAATTATACAACCCTTTAAAAATGTTTTTGCTGTATCCCATAAGACCACTGGGTTGGCATCAAGGGTGTCGTTCGCCTCAAAGAAAAACTTAATCTGACTCCATTTTTATTTTAAACTCTGGGTCATTTAGAAGTAAATGGTTAAATCTCCAAAATCTCTTTCCACTACAAATATTAGTCAAGAACAAATCTAGAAATATAGGGGTATGATCAGAGAAATGAAAATATCCTATTTTACACATGTCTAGTAAACCCATGATTTGAGGGGGGCAAAAAATCTATTCTAGAGTAAGAGTTATGAGGGTATGAGTAAAAGGTAAAGTATTTATCTAAGTGGTATAGCTTACACCAGACATCAACCAAATTCATATCATTTAGTGTGTTCTTTACCTGCTCTGCATAAGAATTGGCATTTGTTTTACTTCTTCTGGTATTTTATTGTGCAGGCAATCTGTCTAACAACTTATTCAATTCAATTCTTTTTTTTTTTGTACAGAGCATCACTGTCCTTTTCGCACCTTATTAGTGTATACAGCACAATGCCATGTATTAATATGGCTACTCCTCTGCTAGGAAGAATAGTACATCTGACCAACCCATTCTCTCCTCAGCCTTTCATGTTCTTTATCAGTCAAATGCGTCTCCTGTAAAACCGCAATGTTTACATTTTCCTTGTTCATATAGTTCAAGAGTTTTTTCCATTTGATTAGATAGTTGACTCCTGTTACATTCCAAGAACAGAATTTAGTAGAAGACAGAAGTCATATATGTTCAGTCTTCAAAAAGATATAAGTGAAATCTGGCTTGAAGTGTACATTCCCCACTGTTATAAAATAGGAAAAAATATGTCCCAAAAAAAAACATGAACAAAGTCGCAAAAACAGCAAGAACAAAATGAAACAATTACCCTTTCAGGAACTAACTTGAGGGTACGTGACAGACAGCCTTCTCCTTGCCTAAATGCTCGCTAACGTTGATTAAGCAGGAAGGATAGAAAGTCAAACTCCCCGAACCTTGTCGAAGACCCCGTGTCCTGCTGTTATAGTCCATCACTATACCCTCAATGATTAAAGCGGTTTTTAATTCACCTACACATTGTGGTCGTCTCTCTCCTCCTTATCCTCGCCACAGTTCACTGCAACACAGAACCCACGTTAATAAAATTCCTCACAGGTGTGCCACCCTTACCACTCACCTTCTCTGGCTCCGCCCTCCATTCACAAACCAGCGCTCGACCACTCCTCCACTTCCATGGATACGTTTATCCTCATAGTGATGCAAGCGAATGTAGACCACCCTCTGCTTAACTGCGGTTGAGCCACCCGCGCTTCCTGAAACCACGGTTCATCTAGCCGCTCGTGCAATTCCGGGGCGCGGCTTTTAGACTCTTAAAATAACACCGACAGCGGAAAGCGAGCGTTAATATACTTTGGATCTATATAATATATAAAATATAATATCTGTTAATCTCTATTAATATAAATAGCCAAGAGGCTATTTTGATTCATTATATTCATTATAAAATGGACATTTCAAATTGGTAGTGATGATCAAACTCACTAAAATTAGTTCACAGTGACCTACTCTACTGTGACATTAGAGTAATAGTAATGAAATAATTTTACTGTAGAATTTTAAAGTATTTGCTTCTCAAAGTCAATGGCTCTGTCAAAATTGTGCCGGGAGGCTAATTTGAAGCATTAGAAAATGCACATTTCAGACTGGTAGATGACCAAACCCACTCAGATCAGTTCACAGTGAGTTCCTCTATGCTCACAAAAAAGATCAATTAATGCTACAGTAGAATTAATTCATCTGTATTGTGAGCATAGAGGAGCTCATTCTGAACTGCTATCAGTTGGTTTTGTCATCTACCAATTTGAAATGTCCCTTTAATAATGAATCAAAAAAGCTTCCTAGTTCAATTATACTGACAGATCTTGTGAGTTTGAAGAGCAATTACTTAAAAATTCTACAGTATAATTAATTCATCTTTATTGTGAGCATAGAGGAGCTCGCCGTGAACTGATCTGACTGGGTTTGATTGTCTACAAATTTGAAAAGTCCCTTTAATAATGAATCAAAAAAGCTTCCTAGTTCAATTATACTGACAGATCTTGTGAGTTTGAAGAGCAATTACTTAAAAATTCTACAGTAGAATTAATTCATCTTTATTGTGAGCATAGAGGAACTCACTGTGAACTGATCTGACTGGGTTTGATTGTCTACCAATTTGAAATGTCCTTTTTATAATGAATCAAAATAGCCTCCAGGTTCAATTACATTGATAGATTCACTAATTTTGAAGAGCATTATTTTTAAATTTCTACAGTAAAATTCTACTTTCTACTTTATATTTCTAAATTAATTCCTTTCTATTTTGAGCATAGAGTAGGTCACTGTATACTGATTTGAGTGGGTATGAGATTTGAAATGTCTATTTTATTTGGAAATATTAATATTTAATAATATAATAAAAGAAATATTAATATTTTTTGTGTCAGAGACTTCCTTTGTGAAATGATCCATCTATATATATTTTTTAAATTTATCCATGGTTAGATTTATAATAATAATATTTTATATTATCATATTTTATATAATAATATTTTTAAAATAATATTCTTTTTAAAATAATAACAATAACAATAACAATAACAATAACAATAATAATAATAAGGAAGTTTATTAAATGACGTTTTTATTTTTATTTGTCTTAATAATTTATACCGTCTTTATAAACTTGATTTGAGATAAATTTCAGTTTGTATAAAAGTTTAGTTGCTTTGGTTGTGTAGGAGCTCGCGGGCGCGCGCTTTCCGCTTTCGGTGTTACTACCGCTAAGTGTCTAAAAACCGCGCCCCTCAATTGCACGAGCGGCTAGATTAACCGTGGTTTCAGGAAGAGCGGCTGGTTTAACCGCAGATTCTGAATCCGACGTGCTTGAAGACCAAGCACTAAAGTCAGCAGTTTACAACCGGGGATTGGTCTGGCCCCGAGCTCATGTAGGCAAAGTTCTTGTTGCTGATTTACCTTTCTACAAAAAGAAACCATACCTGAAGAAAAGGAGTAGTCGGTGCGTGTTGAACGATTTAAAAGAGCAGTGAACACTGTTTTTCCTGTTTTTTGGAAACACACCTGGTTCAGGTAGTTTGGTGACCTAACCTCCAAGGGCGTTGAATTGACGCCACGGACATTGCCAAGGTAATTTTACTAGTTTTGATCTTGAAACTGCTGTCGTTTGTCGTTATTGTCCTTTAATGTTTAATGTGTTCACAATCGAAAAATAATATTTGGTGTGATTTGAAATGAGAGAGGTGCGGTTACATTTAAGTTACAAGTGGTTTAGAATTAGTTACTCGAAAAGTTACTCCCTTCCGGAAATTAGGTAACCTGAGGAAGGTAACAGTATAAGCGTGAAACATTTGGAGGTATATATATTTCATTTATTTTTATGAGGAAATATGAAATCGATAGTGTTACACCTTCTTGTGAAGCCGTATTCACAAAGAAACATAAGTGTAGAAGTAGCCAAATGACCGGTTTAGAAAAAAAAACTAAAATTGGCGTATCATTTCTAATAAATTTTTTTCTGTACAAGAGTAATTCACAATGCATTTTAGCGCTAAAATTGCTCCTAAAACCTGAGAAAAACCTAGATGCAGTCTTGAAGACTACGACTGAATCACAAGCAATCCTGAATCCTTATTCCTATTCTTAAGCCTGATTTCTAAGCGCTCAAGACCAAAACTTTATTCTAAGTGACTGTATACATATTTGCCCTGGGGCTGTGCATACAAAAATTAGGATACAATCACACCTACAGGTTTGCAACTTTGATGGATTTTCCATTTTAAAAAAAAGTACAGTCTTACGAGTGCATTTATATGTTAATGTTTGACAGAAAATAACCTCACACCTTAAAGCAGTGTAACATCATTTTCTAACACAACTAGGCCACACAACTAAATTCAGAGGTCGACTTAGAATTAAGAGTCTTAAACTCAAAAATAAAATTGGAAATAAATTTGATCAGGACATGTATAAACCACTCATGATGTCTTTTGCTGTCTCAGTGCACACATTGTGCACCCACAATCTTTTCATTCAGAATGATATATTACACTGATAGTTGGTGTAGTTCTCATGAACCTGCATGCACAAAGCAAAGTCATGAAGTTATGGTTTGCCAAGTTTGGTGTGGAAGAACTTGAGTGTCCTGCACAGAGCCCTGACCTCAACCTCACTGAACACCTTTGGGATGAATTGGAACAATGGTTGGGTGCCCGGCCTTCTTGCCTGACACCAGTGCCCAACCTCACTAATGCTGTTGTAGCTGAATGGGCAGAAATTCCCACAGCCAAATTCCAAAATCTAGTGGAAAGCCTTCCCAGAAGAGTGGATGTTATTATAACTGCAAAGGAGGACTACATCTGGAATTGGATGTTCAACAAGCACATATGGGTGTGACGCACAGTTGTCCACATACTTATGGCAATATAGTGTATGTGCATACAGTCCCCTCCAAAAGTATTGAAATGGCAAGGCCAGTTCCTTTGTTTTGCTGTACAACAATTTCAGCTTTCATTTACTGATATTTGCATCTAGATGTATTAAACAAATTAGAACATGGCACCTTTGGTGGCAGACCACCCTTTTTTTCAAGTAAAGAACACTTAATATTTAGTTGCATATCTCTTGCTTGCAGTAAGTGTATCAAGCTGGTGACCCACTTACATTACCAGACTGTTTAATTCTTCTTTTGTGATGTTTCCCAGGCTTGTACAGTATGGAAGTTTAAAAAAGTGACAAAGATTTGAATAAAAAAAAAAAAAGATTTGAATTTAAAAGCCTTTGAATATTAATATTGAAAATTTAAGACCATAATTTATTGAATATTGAATATCGAAATATGTAAGAGGTTGAAAACCACACATTATTTATTTATTTATTTATTTATTTATTTATTTATTTATTTTGAATTAACATCCTTGAAATTCAAGTGATCTTTTCCCATTGTTCAGAAATTCAATAATTCAGTTTTCAAATATTCAGAAACCTGTAACATATTGCTAATTTCAGTGCTCAAATTCAACCCGTCAAATTTAGGCTGCAAAATTCAACATGAAAAAGTTTAACATCCAAGCTACTCAGGGGTAGGCAGGTGTGTGCGGTTTTGCCTCTCCTGCTATTAAGTGCCTCCACCTCTTGCCAATCTCACTATATCAACAGAACATTGCAAAGGCAATTGTATATTTTAATCAGATTAATAATTGAATCTGTCTTATAACTATTGTGTTATTTCTTTAGCCAGAGTCTGCAGTGGAAGTGTGGGGGAAATTAGCGAGTTATAACAGCGCACACCTGACACCTATTTGTGGTATTCATTCATTCATTCATTCATTCAGTCAGTTAGTCAGTCATTCATTTTCTCTTTCTCTCTCTCTAAATCATTTTAAAAGTTCCATGTAAATAGAGTACAAAAGCCACGCCCCACCTGAGTATGGCACGGTTTGCGAAGAATTAAACATTTGCGAAGAACACCGAAAAAAATATTAACTTATGTGCAGCAGCGTAATATTTATTAAACCACTGAAACAGTTTTTCAGTGTATAGCCTACAGCCTACGTCAGGGGTGGGCAAACTTTTTGACTGGAGGACCACATTAAGTTTTTGAAACCAAGTGAAGGGCCGTATACTATACAGTCAGGTCCATAAATATTGGGACATCGACACAATTCTAACATTTTTGGCTCTATACACCACCACAATGGATTTCAAATGAAACGAACAAGATGTGCTTTAACTGCAGACTGTCAGCTTTAATTTGAGGGTATTTACATCCAAATCAGGTGAACGGTGTAGGAATTACAACAGTTTGCATATGTGCCTCCCA
>CM040986.1:2923651-2948669 GCA_022985145.1 Pangasius djambal | reverse complement strand
CACGGTGTTCACCGATCATAACCCGTTAATTTTTCTGTCCCGCATGTATAATCAGAATCAGCGCTTAATGCGCTGGTCTTTAATTGTTCAAGGTTACAATTTAGAAATCAAGCACAAGTCAGGTGCAGAGAATGTTGTGGCAGATGCGCTCTCCAGAGCTAGTGGCTGTAATTAGTTCAGCTGTGTGCTGTTTTTTTTTTTAAACAAACAAATGTTTGTTCTTAAGGGGTAGGGATATGAACCCGGGACCTCTCGCACCGAAGCGAGAATCATACCCCTAACAGAGGGACTCTGTTAAAATGGCTGCAATTCCTAAGCGGTTAATGCAATATTTTTGTTAAACCCCTTGAATTAAAGCTGAAAGTCTACACTTCAATCACCTGTACCTAAGAAAAAACTATTCACAAAAGGCTTGACTAAACAAATATGTTTTCAGCCTAGACTTAAACACTGAGACTGTGTCTGAGCCCCGAACACTAAGTGGAAGGCTGTTCCATAACTGTGGGGCTTTGTAAGAGAAAGCTCTACCCCCAGCTGTAGCCCACACTATTCGAGGTACCAACAAATAGCCTGCTCCTTTTGATCTAAGTAGGCGTGGCGGATCATAAAAGACCAAAAGTTCGCTCAGGCACTGTGGCGCGAGACCATTTAATGCTTTATAAAGTAGAATATAAAGTACAATATAAATGCTAATGACACAGACACAAAAGAGGTTTGTTTTGTGAATTAACTGATTGGGAGATGCATAAAGGGCCAGTGCATATAAAGGGCCAGTGCATATGCGCAACTCTCAATTCCCCTTATTCTCCCTATCTCAGAGACTGATGTCTCTAAGCTCCTCCACTCTAGCCATCCTACAACCTGTCCTCTAGACCCTATCCTTTCTCACCTTCTTCAGGCCATCGTTCCCACACTACTACCTGCACTCACACACATTTTTAATACATCCTTCTCCACTGGCACCTTCCCTACCTCTTTTTAGCAGGCCCGGGTTACCTCGCTGCTTAAAAAAAACAACACTTAACCCTGCTGCTGTTGACACCTACAGACCTGTCTCCCTCCTACCTTTCCTGTCCAAAACCCTTGAAAGACCTGTTTTTAATCAACTCTCCACTTTTCTCACACAGACCAACCTCCCAGACACCAAGTAGTCTGGCTTCAAAAGCAGCCACTCCGTGGAGACTGCTCTGCTTTCCCTCACTGAAACTTTACGACTAGCAAGATTGATCTCAAGATCATCTGTCCTTATCTTACTTGACCTCTCTGCTGCCTTTGCCACTGTGAATAATTAGATCCTCCTGTCAACTCTTTCTGGTCTAGGCATCACCGGAACAGCTCTGCGTTGGATGGAATCCTATCTTTCAGGCAGATCCTTCAAGGTATCATGGAGGGGTGTCTGAATCTCAGTAACTCACAACTGGGGTTCCCCAGGGGTCAGTTCTGGGTCCACTGGTCTTTTCTATTTATACTACATCTCTGGGGCTTATGATTGAGTATCATGGATTCTCATAGCACTGATATGCTGATAACACTCAGCTCTATTTATCCTTCCAGCCTGAAGATCCATCGATCTCGATCTCTGCCTGCCTGTCTGACATCTTGGACGGGATGAAGGAACACCAGGCGGTGTAAGCTCAACTTGGCACAAACTCAGCTTCTCTTCAACCACAAGTTCACCGTACAGCTAGGCTCAACCACACTCAAGCCAACCAGGACAGCCAGAAACCTCAGGGTGACTTTTGATGACCAGTTGAAATTTACAGACCACAGTTCAACAACTGCATGGTCCTGTACGTTCATTCTGTATAACATCAAGAAAATCAGACCCTATCTCATTGATCATGCCACACAGCTACTAGCCTAGGCTCTTGTTATCTCAAAACTGGACTATTGCAACGCACTACTCCTGTGCCTCCCAGCCAGCTAGATCAAACCTCTTCAGACGATTCAGAATGCAGCAGCATGCCTTATTTTCAACCAGCACAAAAGGACCCACAAAAGGATCCAATGGCTTAGTATAGCCCCTCACATCAAATTCGAGGCCTTGATGCTCGCATACAAGACTGTCTGGATCCGCACCACTGTCTGGAATACTCTCCTTGACATTTATGTCTAGAAGAGATGCAAATATAGCAATTTGTGAATGTGTGACTACAGAGTTGGCTTAATATGGACAGTAAATTTAGTAGTTATCTATCATAAGTCTGTATCTGTATAATCTGTATTATTTTTGTGTGCCAAATACTCTTACTTACAACATTTGTTAGTCACCTCTGGAAGTTTTGGTTAAGTGTTTCCCTTGTCTGAGGAAGGAGAATAAATCCTGAAGTTGAGCTATATACAAGCTTAAGCTTTCTTCCTCTTTGTTTCTATATACAGCTGCAGAGTTTATGAACACACCCCTCACTCCTTACTTAACGGAATTCAGGCATGCAATCCAATCTGAGATCACTTCTTGTCTGAGGCACATTTGTCAGCACTGGTACTGCATTACCATATCAAGCATAGGTCAGAGGAGGTGATGGATGCCAAAAATGATCTGAGGCGCAAGAAAGAGGCTGGTGCTGTTCATGACATACTCACAGTTTACTATTTGCTGGATGTCGATATGTTCCTTTCACTGAAAGCTATTGTTTCAAGTTGCATTGACTATACAGGTTAGTAGTTGTAGCTGTGAAAGAGCTTTTAGTGTCTTGGCTCAGGTGGACCATGGTATAAAGTAGACTCCAGTAATCAGTCAACTACCATAATCAAAACCAGCTAATGCTTTATATGTTGCATGTCACACTCATTAGGGCCTGACTACCACTATGTCTATAGTTGATTGGGAACTAATGATATGGCTTAAGGTAAGGGGGCTTGAGCCAGCCTCACTCCACTGAGATATCTTTTATAGATTCTTCAAAAGTGAAAAGCAATGTAAGTTAAATTACAGTAAAACAGCATAATAATTAGTTATATATTTGTAACTAAATTCATATTTTACATAAAGAGAGTTACAAACATAAAAATAGCCTTTTGGCCCTTAACAAGATACATGTGTATTTATAGAGAGAAAGGTAGACCCTAGCACATACATCTAATCAGAGGGGATCAGTGAACCATAAGACTTTTCTGACATCATTTACAGAGGTCTAGAACTAACATGATGGTTTGATTGACAGTTTTTCTGATTATGCTGCCGCTGCTTAATCTTTTTTTATTTTTTTAGTATGGTTTCTGAGCACACCTCGATTACTCGAATGGAAAGATTTCTGGATCTGTATTAAGGGCAAACTTTAATGTTTGTCAAATGCTCACTGTAGTAGAAGTAATAATAAGCTTTTGTTGTTTCAGCTGCTCCCATTAGGGGTCACCACAATAGATCACCAGGATGCCCTTCCCATTTATCCAGGCTTGGGACCAGCACTGAGAGTATACTAGCCTGTGCACCTGCAGGGGCTGGGGTTGGCAACCAGCATGGGGCTCAATCCCATGATCCTGAGATCAAGAGTCCCATGTTCTATCAACTGAGCTAACCGGGCACCCGATAATAATAATAATAATAATAAAATGTAGACAAATGAAGTGAAAATACAGAGGGTAGTGCTGAGGGGCGTGAAAAGGTTGGATCTTGGTTGCCTTCATGTGGCCCAATTAAGAAACTGCAAGGACCCTGATGCATATTTGAGGCATATTTGCATTTGAGGCAGTATGTTTAAACATGGTGTAAAGAAATAAATTAATAAATACATAAAGCATATGTGATTTAGTATTCTATGTGATATATTTGGAACATGCTAGATAGATAGATAGATAGATAGATAGATAGATAAACACACAGACAGACAAATATGTGTACTTTATTGACCCCTAGGGGGAAATTTGTACTCATTGTGAGTGAACTACTTGTGTGGTAAAGTCCCGCCTCCTCGCTTGTTCTCAACTGGGTCCTGTAGAGAAGGGGATAAATATGTGGGCGCTGAGTGGCAAGCTTTATTGAGAGGCTTTACTTTGAGACAGCAGCTGTAAGTATGTCTGTCAGAGGAAAATTCAGCAAATCACAGTAGCTGGACCAAGTGATGTAGGTAGGTAGCAGCGTAAGCAGGAATTACAGTCATTACAGCCATATTTTACAAGCTTGCGTCTGTAAAATAATTCAGGGGAGGCTTGTGGGACCTCTTGAACTACAAATAACAGGGGCTTGAGCCACTTATCACAATTCCATGCATCATTATGAATGAATTTATGTATCATATTCTTAAGCATCGGATTAAACCCTTCGACCAGTCCATCTGTCTGTGGATGGTAAATTCTGGTGCGAATCCAATCAATCCCCAAAAATTCGGATTCACCAGCTGACATTCATGACATGCTGCACTCCCCCGTGAACAATATCCATGAATGCCCGGCCAATAGAAATGAGCCATTAGACAGTTCAGTGTTTTGTCCTGACCTAAGTGCCCTGCCATCGGATTATAGTGAGCCTCCTGGAATAATATTTCCTTACTCTTCGGGACCAACGATTGGATTGTTTCCTCCTTGGTTTGAGTGTCCTGCATCATTCGGTATAACCTATCTTTAATAACTGCAAAATAGGAGCAGAAGACTGCAATGTTGGGCCATCAATTACTTTCACTTGGTTGAAGGCGTGCTTGAGAGTGTCGTCTCGTGTCTGCTCCAAAGGGAAATCCCCAAGCCTCCGTGTCTTCCTGACATGGAGCTGATGTCAATGGCCCAGGCGATGCCATGTGCACATTCCACAACATGCTACCCCGCTGCAGGACCCATCCACACACATTCCTTTCAACGTCTGAAATGCCAGCAAATTCCTAAAATCAGTGGATGGGTTAGGCAGGGACTACCCTGTTTTTGTCCCTGGAATTGGATTGTGACTGGCACCAGCGGATACTTATGAACATCCCCGTGCACACATCTCACCTTCACCAATCGTGCATTTTCCAATGCCTTACCTAGAACCAGAAGTTGGTGAAATAAGGTTTGGTTACAGCTTGAATCCACCAACGTGTGGTATCCCTGCTTAATTGGGGTGGCCTGTGGCAAGTCGGGTACCCGGGCCAACACCCCACCTCCAACACATGGCATTGATCCTCGAAATATCTGGGTTCCCCGCAGCACCAGAACACTGGCCCAGGCCTTACTCCCATACATGTGGCCCGGGGAACTGGTTTCAGGGGAATTGGCCCCCATATATACACATACATATATACATATATACATACATATACTAGGTCCGGAAGTATTTGGACAATGAAAGAGTTTTTGTGATTTTGCCTTTATACACCACCACAATGGATTTGAAATAAAACAATCAAGATGTGATCAAAGTGTTGACTTTCAGCTTCATTTTAAAAGGTTCCACAAAAATATGACATTTACCATTTAGGAATTACAGCCATTTTCAGGGTCTTAAAGGTATTTGGACAATTGACTGACAAGAAATTAATTAACCAGTTGTGGACATATATATATATAAAGAAAGAAAGAAAAAAGTAAAAAGGAGACCCATACGATTTCGACAATTACCTAATGAACATTGACTATAAAATCCTTGCTCCCCCTGGATGAAACTTTAAATAAGATCAGAGAGATACAACAGATGTGTGTGATTAAAGGAGGATATACTGTATATGGGACAACTGAAGCTTTCGACTTCATCTCTAGGGAATATTTATGGAGCGTAATGGACACTGCGGTTTTCCACAAAAGTTTATCATAATAACTAAAACCTTTGTATAAGTAATCAAATGAATACTAACAGATTTTTAACTGATGATTTGATGTACGCAGAGCGCAGAGTTTTATGTCATTGCGATTAGCCCTCTCAGGAGCTAGATTAAATCAAAATAAAATGTACTTAACTATTACAAATGCCAAGTAATCTGAATGCACCTGGGGGAAAAGGTGGAATAAATCAAATCAGAAACCTAAACTTGGAAAATTTCTAATTACAAATTTAGAATCCAAGTTGTCATAAAACACACACGCAAGACACACACATTATCTTCAACCAACTAAATTATTATTTTTTTTACTAAATAACTTCCATATACATACATTACATACTTTCTAAACGAGGAAAATAGCCAATCACTGTTCATCACACGCAAATAATCAAAATGTTTGACCTTCCCATACTATTATTCTTGGCTGTCGTCTTTCCCCCTGACAAGGCATGTTTAATTTTTTTTTTTTGGTTTGTTTTTTTTTGTGCAATTTATCTAGGGTAACAACAGCGAAGTAACGACACAAACAATCTTATACAAACCAAAAGAGCTTGTCAGACTTGGTGCCACTGAACTAGGGAACAAACTAAAAACTGGGGTTTTGTAAAAAAATGTGACGAAATAGAGTGGTGGATTGGATAAGGGTGATAAAATCATGGAGGGGGAAAAAATAGACATTTGTCCTATTAACAAATGTCAACTATCAATCTTCTTTTAATCCATTGCTCACATTCAGCAGAAAATTGCGAAAAAAGATAAATTTAGGATTAGACATAAAAGTGGATAATGTACAGAATTTTCTACAACAATTTGACAAAAAAAAGTTGAAGAATTTTATTTCCTTGTTATATATACTGAGACCTATAAAATATGGAACATGTAAAATGATTATTCTACAGTGCTATATCCCCGCTAAGATTTTTTACAACAGTTTATAATTGAAAGGAAAAGACAAAGGACTATGTACAGAAGACAAAGAAAAACACAACTATGGACTCTCTTCAAGATGTGAACTTTTGGTGAGTGTAAATATTGTATAAATATGTGTAAGTATCTTGATATGCATGCCTTGAATGTTTAAATATGTGTTTTGAATAACTCAAATATGTATATTTCTATACTGAAAAATGTTGATGATTGCCTTCAATGAGTGCTGAAATCATTCAATAAAGCTTGATTTAAGAAGCGAGGGAAACCATAGACCTATCAGAAAATATCAGAGTATAATGTGGTTGGTTAGAGTAGGTAGACTAGCAGTGTGATGTAAAATGGAGCTGCTATGCTACCACTAAAATATGTACTCTGAGCAGCTGGCATGGAGACAAAACAATTGAACATCTTTTAATATACTGTTCATGCTTAGCAGAGTTATAGGATGGTAAATGTTGGCCTGCCAAAAATAAAAGTGGAAAACTTTTTCTGGTTTCTAATCTGCATAGTGCATAATAATAAAACCTGGAAAACAAGATGCATAATTATTAGTGTTCATTAAAGCTTGAAAAACAAAACCAGTGTTAAGGCTAGGGCCAAGACCAAGACATTCATCTGTAGGGCCTCTAATTTCCCTGTGGGCACACACACACGCTGTTGTGTAAAGGCAACTACACAGAGTGTGTCGATGCTGGCATGCCAGTCTATTTGTCTGCCATTGTAAGACATTAAAATGTCTTAAACTGAGTTTTTGTCAAATGCCATAATTAGATATGTACCTTACAAGTATTGCTTGTCAAATTGTGCCCTGAATATGTTTGTTTGTTATTAGTAATTTTTTTAGCCTGGTCTGTAAGAACAACTTAAACAATTTTTTAGTCCCAGTCATGCTGAAAAGACTTGAAAAAACCCATGCATAGGTAATCCATTTTTGTGAATTTACATTTGTGACATAGGTAGCTGAAGCTAAGCCATTTGTGTCTGACTGGAGCAACCAGGATTTAACAACTCCACCCAAAACTCCCACTTGAGCTTGGGTGGTCGAAGACATTTGCATGACTTTCAACTGGCGATGGTAAAGTCCCAGCCAGAGGATGACTCTGATTCTATAAGACATGGGTATGCTTGTACTAAGGCTTTTGCCACAGTTTTAAAAATCTTCCTTTGTTGGGTATGCTTTAAATATATACATGGTCTCAGCTGGTTTCTCAAGGATATCATGTTTCAGCTCTTTTGTCACTTTGAGATAGGTTGCTTCTCCCTGAGATACAAGAAGTTATCTTGACAAAGTCTATGCTCAGTGTCAAAAGAAAATGCGGGAATGTCACAAACTTTTGCCCACTAATGACTTCTATCCAGAGAAGAGTTAAATAGGATATTTCACAAAATTATTAAGTTGATTCATCATGATTTTGATGGTTGGCTTCTCTGGCACTCAGAGAGATCTCTAAGGTTTCACAGTTCATAGTTAAATTCAGGATCTTGGTATTGTAATGTGAAGCTGTAGTTTGTTTGGAGAGTGCCTTAAAGCCAGCCAGTCATATCTTCAAGTGGGTCAGGTTGTGTTATCATCTTTTTTCATGGTTCATTCCTGTTGCACAGCAAGCTGGGAGGAAAAAATGATAGACAGGTATTTAGTTGAAGTGATATCGATTTCACAATTCGATTCAATTCGATTCTCTGAATATTATGAACAAAATTTTAATGAAGAACAAGGATGACTGAAAAGACAAAATGTTTTATTTCTGAATCACAAACAAAACAAAACAATGTGCATGTCTGTCTGTATAAAACTAAATAAATCAAAATTACTATGAATAGAGGTTTAAATTTGTAACCAAAATAAGGTAAACCTAAAGTTTCACATTGAAACATTGTAGTGGTTATTTCTTTATTTCTTTTCTTATTGATAACCACTATGGTGGTTGCACTATGAGGGTGCCTTTGGTACCCCTCACTTGAGTGTCCTCACTGCAGCATGTAGCATGATGATGTATTGGATTAGATCCACTATGTACTGGATGTTCTAACCTCAACCCTAACCCTAGATGAATTACATACTGGCATACCATATCTGCCATCATCCATCATTTTTCTGTCTAAATAAATTTGCGCATGCGTGATTGAACATTCATGATGTTATCAAAACCTACTACAGTGCATGCATGTTACAGCATCCAGAATGTAGTGGATCGACTCCAATAAGTCATCAAGCTACAGGCTGCAGTAAGGACCTCTTGGTACACTCTTCCAGCCAAACAACTCTTACAACAGCTGTGTAAAGAAGAATAAGGATGGGATGAGGCAATATCCCCCAGCTCAATCTAGGCAGTGGCTTAATTGGTTTCATGACAGACTTCAGTATATTATGCTGTATGAAGCCCACAGTGGAAAGCCACAGTCCCTTCCAGCTGCATAATTTTTGCCCCTTTAAAGCAAATGACGATACCACAGCTTGAATTGGCAGCTGCCATGGTGTCTATCAAAGTAGATAAGATGGCGTTCATCTTGAGATGGCCTGCTCCCTTGACTCCTGTATTCATGCCTTAAGGGGATTCATATGTAGACGAGGCCAGGTAAAACACATCTGGTCTGACAATGGTACCAACCTAGTTGGTGCCGAAAGAGATCTAAAAAGGCTCTCACCAATCTTAACAGCATTAAGATCCAAAGGGCCATAGCAAGGAGGGGAACTGACTGGAACTTCAACCCTCCAGGGGTGTCTCACCATGATGGTGTATGGGAGAGACTAATCAGGTCAGTGAGATGGGTCCTGAATTCTCTGTTGCAAAAACATGTCGTAGATGATGAAGGTCATAGACATTGTTTTGTGAGGGTGAGGCAATTTTTAACAACCTATCTCTTAGTGTTTTTAAATCTTCTCTTAAAACCCACTTTTTTAGGGTAGCTTTTATGGAATCCATGTGATTAATGTGCTTTTATTTATATTTGCTCTGTTAAGAATGGTTCTTATTTCTATTTTTGTATTTTATCTCTGCTTGTATTTTATTTTCATTGTATCATTTTAATTTGTATTTCACTGTATCTTAATTTATGTAAAGCACTTTGAGATGCTACTTTAAAGGTGCTATATAAAATAAAGTTTTTTATTATTATTATCATTATTATTATTATTATTATTATAACCTCCCAATCACCTCTGCATCTTCTGACCTTTGATCTAGAGCCTCTTACCCCAAACCTGGGCTGGTGTTGTTTGAATGCTATTGAAGAGATCTTTTTTAGCAGTTATGACATGGTTGTGTAACATATAATGCAATGTCGGTCATTGTGTTCCGGAGCTGTCGGTCACTTCACATGTACAGATGATTTCAGGTAACTGGCTTTTTTTCAAGATGGCAAGCATGAGTGTAACAGCTACTCTGGGTCTAACAAAAAACAGTGTTAAATGTTGTTTCTCCTTTATGTTCTCCATGTATCTAATTGTGTATGCACATGTCAAACACTAGTGTTTATGTTTAAGACCATCAGAAGCTGTTGGAAATCAGAAAATGAAACAGTGTTTCACTAGCACCTGAAACAACAGAACTGCTAGCTAGCCTTAGCATAGGATGAAATGCAGGCCCCAGCATCTCGACATTGCCTGACATGGCTTCCCGAAGAAGGCATTCTCAGAAACGATGCAAAAGGAAACAAAAGAGGGGAAAACAAGCCAGTATCAAAGCTAGGCTAAAGGCTAACCCAAGCAGACTGGCCATCTTTACTATTTTACTCTCCAACGTCTGCTCATTTCAACAAATTGGACTACATCTGATTAGGACAAGCCACCCAATCTTCATTTTCACAGAAAATTGGCTCCATAGAAATATAACTGACTTGGCTATTCAGCTGGAAAGACTAACTTGCTATTGTGCTGACAGAGACACCACTCTGTCCAGTAAGACCCACGGTAGTGGTTTTTGTATCTACATAAACAAAGAATTATGCACAAATGTTGCATCAGATTTGAGTCGCTGTTAGCCATTGGCAAGCTTTTGGTAGTAAAATGCCAGCTCTAAAAGGACTGTAGAAACTTTGACTCTAGAAACTGGGCTATGTTCAGAGAAGAAACTTCCTATAACAACAACACAGACATGGTGGAGTGGACATCATCTGCCACAGGCTACATGAGCAAGTGTATAGAAGATGTCACTGTCCCCAAGAACATCAAAGTAGGAGCCAATCAGAAACTATGACTTATGGCCGAAGTGTGGTCTTTGCTTAGAGCTCATGATGTTGCTTGAATGACTATGCACGAAGCACAGAATGACATGTGTGTGTGTATGTATATATATATATATATATATATATATATATATATATATATATATATATATATATATATATATACAGTCATGTCCGGAAGTATTTGGACAATGACAGAGTTTTTGTGATTTTGCCTTTATACACCAACACAATGGATTTGAAATAAAACAATCAAGATGTGACCAATCGGCCATAACATTAAAGCCATCTGCCTAATATTGTGTAGGTCCCCCTTGTCCCACCAAAACAGCTCTGAACCATCAAAGCGTGGACTCCACAAGACGTCTACAGTGGTATCTGGCACCAAGACATTAGCAGCAGATCCCTTAAGTCCTGTAAATTGCGAAGTGGGGCCTCCATGGATTGGACTTATTTGTCCAGCACATCCCATAGATGGTCAATCGAATTGAGATTTGGGGAATCTGGAGGCCAAATCAACACCTTGAACTCTTTGTCATGTTCCTCAGACCATTTCAGAACAATTTTTTGCAGCATGGCAGGGTGCATTATCCTGCTGAAAGGGGCCACTGCCATTAGGGAATACCATTGCCATTAAGGGGTGTACTTGGTCTGCAACAATGTTTAGGTAGGTGGTACGTGTCAAAGTAACATCCACATGAATGCCAGGACCCAAGGTTTCCCAGCAGAACATTGCCCAGAACATCACAGTGGCTCTGCCGGCTTGCCTTCTTCCCATAGTTCATCCTGGTGCCATCTCTTCCCCAGGTAAACAAAGCACATGCACCTAGCAGTCCAAATGAAGTAAAAGAAAATGTGATTCATCAGACCAGGCCACCTTCTTCCATTGCACCATGGTGCTTATGTGCCCATTGTAGGAGCTTTCAGAGGTGGACAGGGGTCAGCATGAGCACTGACTGGTGTGCGGCACTTGGACTGTCCCCATATGCAGCAAGCTGCGATACACTGTGTGTTCTGACACTTTTCCATCATAGCCAGCATTAACTTTTTTCAGCAATTTGTGCCACAGTAGCTCTTCTGTGGGATCGGACCAGACAGGCTAGCCTTCGTTCCCCATGCACATCAGTGAGCCTTGGGCTTCCATGACCCTGTTGCTGGTTCACTGGTTGTCCTTCCTTGGACCACTTTTGGTAGGTACTAACCACTGCATATTGGGAACACCCCAAAAGACCTGTGGTTTTGGAGATGTTCTGACTCAGTTGTCTAGCCATCACAATTTGACCCTTGTCAATGTCACTCATATCCTTACACGTGCCCATTTTTCCTGCTTACAACACATCAACTTCAAGAACTGACTGTTTATATGCCACTGTAATGAGATAATCAATGTTATTCACTTTACCTGTCAGTGGTCTTAATGTTATGGCTGATTGGTGAAAGTGAGTTCGTGAAACAGTCAACAGCAACTGGTCTGAGGACTTAGAGAGCTGGGAGTAGTATTGGCTCAGTAGATCAGACATATAGATGGGAGCCAAACCATTAACATCTTTAAAAACAAACAATAAAACTTTAAACTGGATCCTGTAGTGGACAGGAAGCCAGTGCAAGAATACCAACACAGGGGTGATGTGGTCTCTTTTCCTGGTCCCAGTGAGTAATCTTGCAGCTGCATTTTGTAATAACTGTAGGCAATCAACAGATGCCTACTCTAAACAAGAGGAGATAGAGACATGTAACTTTTTCTAGGTGGTGGAAAGAAAGGAATGGCTTGATTTTAGAGACTGTTCTAAGTTGCTTTAAAAAACTACTTTAGAATAGATTTGCTGATCAAATCTGTGGTCACAGTTGAATAAAACACAGAGATTCCTCACCTGTGGCCTAACATATTGTGCCAGTACTCCCCGTGGCCTGGGTTCGACTCCCAGGCAGGGAACAAACCCAGCCACTGGGAGTGTACTCTCAGTGCTGGTCCCAAGCCCAAATAAAATGGGAGGGCTGTATCAGGAAGGGCATCCAGTGTAAAATCTGTGCCAAATCAAACATAAGGACCAATGATCCACTGTGGCAACCATAAATGGGAGTAGCCGAAAGAAGAAGAACAACAAAATTTGTAGATTTGGATGGGCCAAAAAAAGTTCTGATTTGTTCTCATTTAGTTGAAGAAAATTCTTAGCCATCCATATCTTAATATCCTCAATGCATACACTGCAGTATTGAAGTAAGCATTAGAATTTAAGGTAATATAGAGCTATGTGTCATCAGTGTAACCATGAAATGAAATATTATATTTTTTCAGATTATGTTTCCCAATGGGAGAATATACAATGAAAAAAGGAGGGGCCCCAACATGAATCCTTGGGGAACATTAGTGGTAGCAGTGGATGAATAGAAGCTACTGATGTTAACTGAGAAAGTCCTATGACTGAGGTAGGACTTAAACCAGCTCAGAGCATTCTCCCACAGTCCATGCATTCAAGGCAGGCAATGAGAATATTGTGATGTACTGTTTCAAACACAACACTGAGCTCTAACAAAAGTAGACTCAGTGCAATTGGAGGCTTTAAAACCAGAATGTTTAAAAAAAAATTATTTCTCTTCGTGTGTGACTATAATTGCATAAGGACTACTTTTTTTTCCAGGACTTCAGAGAGAAAAGGTGACTTTGAAATGGACTTAGAATAATTAGGTTGAGGTTGTGTTTTTTAATGAGGGGTTGCACTATCACATATTTAAAACTAGTAGGCACAGCTCCAAACATTAAGCAAGTGTTTATGATGGCTAAAACACCTGGGCCTGTAATCTCAAACATCTCTTTTAGGAGACAAGAAGGGATAATTTCCTGAGGGGATGTAGTGAGCTTTATATGGGAAATAACAACCTTTAAATCTGAAAGAGAAACAGGATGGAATTGGTTGAAAATTGCAGTGCATTCTGGGTCTGGCAAAAGATCACTGGCATTAGACATAAAATGTAGCCTGATGTTCTCAATGTTTTGTTTTACTCATAAAAAAGTGCAGAAAGTCTTTCTAGGTTTTAAGGGATGTTCTGACAGATTGGGGGTTGATTACTGAGTTAATTGTACAGATGTGACCATTGAGAATGTGCATCAAAGGAAAAGTGATCTTGTGAATTCATGCGGTAACATGCAGGATTACGTGCATGTTGCGGGCGCAGGAAAGACAAGACCAGTAGGGGCAATCATGTTTCATTTGAACAAACACAGCTTGCTAGTAGATACAGTAGTTCTGCCAGGATGTATACTGTATACAGCATACAATCTTTTTCCAACCAAACAGTGCTGTTTCTTATATTGAAGCCCATGATCTGCTTGTGCTTGGCCAGTGGATCTGTGAACCTCTCTCAGAACCGTTTTGCAACAAGCAGCAGAGCACATTAAATGTCGTTGAGCCTACACTGAAAAAAATGGAATGTGTGTCAGTTAGATTTAAGAAAAAATATTACATATGGTTTACATAATAATATTACTTTTCTTATCAAAATGTGATTGCATTGATTATGCTAAACCTAATTTAAGCAAGTTTCTAATTACAAGAATCGAATTATGTAAAGTGAGCTAAATAAAATAGAGAAGAATGGTAAAAGTCAATAGCGCACAGTCACTACGGCACACCAAACTATTATAAGACTACATGGTTTGAATTTGTCATCAAAGGAAAATCAAGTATAATCAAGTTGAGGAAGTCCTGATTCGGAATGGGTAGATCACTTTCTCTATACTCTATACTCCACGGTCCGGTTCTCTGTGCACTAATTACATTAGGGACCTTCGTTAGAGTGGCGCAAAAAAAGAAGAGTGTGAAAAGAGCGACAACCGCCTGATTTCAGCAGCATGGAAGCTATGAAATGCAAGTATGGAGGTAATTAGTTTGCAAAACTTGATAACAAATCTACCCACCTCAACTTTTGCAACACTCCTATCAGTAGACTTGTTGCAAAACTGATTTGTGCACTTGTAACTGCTTCCCTCAGAAATATAAATCTATATAAAAATATATAGAAATATAATCTTATAAAAAAAAGAGCTTATTTTAGCACATTATCTTCTTAAAAAAAACACACACAATGAGGCCATCAATCGTCCAATTACTTCTGAGCCTGTGAAAATGGAGGGACTATGTTAAAAAAAGGGGGGGGGGGGGGCCTGTAACCTAAACGGCTAATGCAATAAAGCTGAAAGCCTACACTTCAGTCACATGAATTACTTCATTTCAAATCCATTGTGGTGGTGTGCAGAGGCAAAATTATGAAAATTGTGTCACTGCCCAAATACATGGACCTGACTGTAGGCAGTAAACAAAAGTATAATTAAACAGTTCACTTATTGTCAGCTGATTGCCAAAGTAAAAACCTGAGCTCACTGATTGATTCAGTCTTTCTGTGTGAACCTTAATAATGTGAAGAATGGCCTTACTCTTGCATCACTACCATGTGTTTAACCAGTATGTAACTTGTTTCACTCAACAGAGTGTTTATGGAATTGTATTCAATGTGAACAGCATCTCCATTCACTATCTATTTTAGGGCAGTGGAAACCATTATCAAAGCAAGTTCTACAATATTAAACACCAAACATAGCAGTCTGCACTCACACTTGGCTACTTGGCCATGTGTACTCACATGTTTGCATAAACCAAACCAAACTAAATATTTTAACTGGATTTATAAAAGTTTTGGAAATGATTCTGATTTTCTATACACTCATGTGTATGTGGAGGCAGTGTTTGCCTTACCTTGCCCTCAGCCTCCATGCTGCTGACACCCTTATGCATGCATTCATCTCCTCACAGTTAGATTACTGTAATTCTTAATGTAACCTTCAAAGCACTAAATGGACTTGCTGGTTATTTCTGTGTTCCTGTGTTATCTTTCTGATTATGTACTGTTTGCTTTTATTAATTTGTTCTTACTGCTAAGTGCCCTTGGATATGAGAAATGCCCTATATAATATAAAATAATTATTAGTAGCAGGAGTAGAATTAATATTAATTATTGTCTTTCAATGATCACATTATTTAAACAAATAAGCCCAACTCAGTCCAGCATCTACAGTAGTTTTCATCGAATTGCATGAAAACTGACACAAATACTACCAGCTTAGGGACCGTCATCAAGTGTTTGATAGATGTAATTTTTATAATAATAAAAGAAACTTGTTTGTGTTTTTTGGCTTTTTGCTTATATCACTTTACTATCACAAAATATGGATATATCTATCGAACACTGGGTTTGTTTTGATTTTTTTTTTTTTTTTTAAGTATTAGGTCTAATTGTATATCAAAAAAAAAGAAAAAGAAAACATCAAGTGAATGTATATATGTATATAATTAATATAATAAAGAGGACAGTAGATAAATAAAGTCTAAATAGCCATAAATTTGAGGTAATTGAACTAAAGTGAACAAAACCAGTGTGCTAGAGAGGCCACCAACAGTGGCAAAAGATGTTATGTGACGTAGTCCGCTCTGACAACTGGTTAGCGCCATTTATGCTGTTTTTTTAATTCGTGAAGTACAGATTTTGATGTCATGGCAAGAACCAAGCACACCACTAGTCCATTAGCAGCAAGGTGCCTAGAAAGCAGCTCACCACAAAGGTACTAAGATAAGGTGGAAATGAAGAAGCCTCATCGTTACAGGCCTGGTACTGTGGCTTTGAGTGAGATCCTCCGTTATCAGAAGTCTGCTGACTTCTCATTCACAAGCTGCCCTTCCAGCGCCCAGTGAGAGTGATCGTTCAAGACATGAAGACAGACCTGTCTTTCCAGAGATGGATCATAAAAGTGTCTGGATCAGATGGATCATATCCAGTGTCTGGATATACAGTTATATTTGTAGTAGATAGCCTTATTATAACACATATTTTGTAAAATAATCATGCTTATTAACACATTAATTATTTATAACTCATACATTAAACATGCCTTAATTATCTTAATTTCAAACTTTGGTATATGCATTTAGTTAATGATGAGCAATACACCCTTCCAATCGTTAATGTATAAGTTACTGATTTGTCTCTGATTATTAACTCATTACTTTCTGATGAGTTATTCTCTACTTGGTGCTTTAATTACTGGCAGTTCATGTCACCTTACTGGAAAATGTTACTGAAAATTAACCTCCAATACCCCAAGTACACTTGTGGACATGCTCTAATTTTCGAGGTGGCAACAGTAACTCTGCTTCATCACACCACCCTGCCACTCACTCACTAACTAGAACAGCACCACACATGTTGATTTCTTTAAGAAGATTGTACAAGACATAAATCAGCTGTTAAACTTTATTTTCTTATTAAAATGCATTCGTGATTGACTATGTACACACCGTCCATTTACTTAAATGCTCAAAATGAGTATGTAATTAAAGAACTAGTTTGCCACCAGAAGGAACAAAATGGATTTGTCACTAGAGTGGTACCTTAATTGGAGTCTCCCTTTTCATATACAGTCATCCTCCTCTATTGCAATGTTCAAATCCTCTTTGAAGACTCGCTTTTATTCTTTATCTTTCAATTCAGTCTGAGGCTGTAAAATTTCCATTTGTCTTCCGGTATTTTGTATTGTTAAATGTTTTTTTGTATAAATCTGTTTTATACTACTAGTACAGCACTTTGGTTTCAACTTCAGTTGTTTTTAAATGTGCTTTATAAATATATAAACTAAACTAAACTTAATTAGCGAAAATTTTACATTTTCTTGAGGTAGTGATAGAGTACACGATATTTAGAGTACAGTATCGTCTATTAAAAGGTATATTGGAATATGGTACAATTATATTCCTTAATTACAGATATAGGAGATGAATACCTGAGGCTACCACCCTACTGACAAGTGTTTGTATCCTAAAAGGTAGAGTTCGGTACCTTTTCCTGAGAGTGTAAATTATTGGTATTCTGTGTGTTATACATCGACTGAACATCATACCATAAACCCACAGGAGTCTGAAGCCCAGCAGTCTGGATCAAGGCATAGACTAATGAGGACAGATCTATTTACAGGACCTGTTTCAAAATCTAAACGCAAGATGAGGCTAAAATTTTGAGGCTGCTGAAGAGAAAACAGGCAACATAAAAATGTTTGTGCTCAATTTATCGAGTTATACAGACTTTGTGGATGTCATAAAAGAAATGATTTATGGATAAAGGCCTCAGGCATCAGTGCTTAAAAATGACATTAAAATTAAATAATCTGATGCATTTTCTATTGTGCTATGTTTTGTAATAATGTGTAATAATGTTTTCAATCACTGATGAAATTGAAGTAGTTCTTGATTTTTGAACCAGATGTATAAAAGCAAATAAATCATGGCCTTAATATAAATTTTATTAACATGTGCATATTTTACAATGACCTTGAAGTTTCTGGTCTGAGAAATGATTAAAACTTCATTATGACACATTATTAACTTCAACAGCTTCTCTTTCTTCACTTCTTTATATACTGACCTTCAACATGACCTTTCTCTCTGTCTCACACCCACACACAAACTCACTCACTCACTCTTTCTTTCTCTCTCTCTATTTCTGTATCTATTTAACTCTTTCTCGATCCTCATTTTGTAAAAATATGTTTCTTCTCATAAAATTGTCATATAATTCTTTTTTTAAGTTTCCTGTCTGGTTTCCACATCATCAGCTCTCATTCTTCCCCTTTTTCCTCACTCTCCCTGTTTTCTGTGCTTTCTGCTCTTAAATTCTCTGCTTCTTCTTCTCCTTTCTCGTCTTCGCCCAATCTTCCCGATGATAACGGATTCTCAGATTTGATTTCATCTGGTGGATCTGCAGTTGAAATATATGAAACACACACACACACACACACACACACACACACACAAAGGTCAAACTTGACAAACATAGTCTCTGATGCCTAACAGTTCTCAGCAATGACCCTGAATATCATCTTTGCAATATAAATATATATTTTTAAATAAGGAAACATGGAGAAATAACCTTTAGTATTTTTCCATTAAGTTGTGGATCGTGTTGAGATTTCAGTCCAAATTTCAGTCAGGCAGTAACACACATATGCTTCTAACACACACCGGGTGAATTGTCCTGTTTCAGTGATGTACACTTGATATTAACTCACCTCCTTCCTCATCAGTGTTTTGTCCTCTCTCATCTACATCCCTTTCTTTATCCTTCTCTTCTGCCTCTTCCTTCTGACTTTCATACACTGACTGATGATCTGATTGGTTGGATTTACTCTTATCTTATCTGGAGGATCTGATTTTCATTCAAATAAAAAATCAGATCTGCCACATAAGAGTAGATCCAAACAAACAGAAATCCTAAAAGGTAAAATCCTAAAGAAACTACAAACAAATAAATTATTCCTTGAAAACAAACATAGGTCCAAATCCTTATAATATTTTGTTTGGCATATGGCATAGTATTTTTTATGTTACTTTCTCCAAATTATAACTTGATTATGAGATGGTACATGCAGTAATTACAGTCAGGTCTGGAAATATTTGGACAATGACAGAGTTTTTGTGATTTTGTCTTTATACACCACCACAATGGATTTGAAATAAAACAATCAAGATGTGATCGAAGTGTAGACTTTCAGCTTTATATTAAGAGGTTCCAGAAAAATATAGCATTTACCATTTAGGAATTACAGCCATTTAAAGCAAAGTACCTCCATTTTCAGGGGCTCAAAGGTATTTGGACAATTGACTGACAAGAAGGTAACTGACCAGGTGCGGCCCATTCCCTCATTACTTCAAGACAAATGAAGCAGATGAAAGGTCTGGAGTTGATATCAAGTATTGAGTTGGCATTTGGCAGCTGTTCGACTGGAGCTACCAATATGAAGTGCAAGGAGATCTCAATGCAAGTGAAGGAGGCCATCATTACGCTGAAAAAACAACATAACATCTATAAGAGAGATAGCAAAAACCTTAGGCGCGGCCAAATCAACAGTTGGGTACATTCTTAAAAAGAAATAAAACACCGGTGAGCTCAACAACATCGAAAGGCCTGGAAGTCCACGGAAGACAACTAAAGTGGATGATCGCAGAATCCTTTCCTTGGTGAAGAAATACCCCTTCACAACATCAACAGAAGTCAAGAAGTGGAGAAGGTAGGCGTATCATTGTCAAAATCTACAATCAGGTGCAAACCACTGGTAACATTCAAGAACAGAAAAGCCAGATTAGACTTTGTCAGAAAACATCTAAAAAAAAGCCTCCCAACCAAGATTAACTTGTACCAGAATGATGGGAAGAGAAAAGTATGGCAAAAGAAAGGAACAGCTCAAAGTGTACCACATCATGTGTCAAACATGGTGGAGGAAGTGTTATGGCATGGGCATGTATGGCTGCCAATGGAACGGGCTCACTGGTGTTTATTGATGATGTGACTGCTGACAGAAGTAGCAGGATGAATTCTGAGGTGTATAGGGCTATACTCTCTGCTCTCATTCAGTCAAATGCTACAAAACTGATAGGACGCCATTTCACAGTGCAGGTGGATAATGACCCTAAACATACTGTGAAAGCAACTCAAGACTTTTTGAAGGCAAAGAAATGGAATATTCTTCAATGGCCAAGTCAGTCGCCTGATCTCAACCCAATAGAGCCTGCTTTTCACTTACTGAAGACAAGACTGAACGCAGAAAGTTCCACAAACAAGCAGCAACTGAAGGTTGCTGCAGTGAAGGTCTGGCAAAGCATCTCCAGGGAGGAAACTCAGAATTTGAGTTTTGAGAAAATGGGCTCCAGACTTCAGGCAGTCATTGACTTCAAGTCATAGACTTTTCATCCAAGTATTAAAATTATGGTTATATTTACAATTATGTCACTTTGTCCAAATACCTTTGAGCCCCTGAAAATGGAGGTACTTTGCTGAAAATGGCTGTAATTCCTAAATGGTAAATGCCATATTTTTGTGGAACCTCTTAAAATAAAGCTGAAAGTCTACAGTTCGATCACATCTTGATTGTATATTATATATATTGGTACCCTTACAGTGCATTGAAACAATGCTTCATTCCTCCTGAAAAGTGATGAAATTAAATACAATTGTCTCATGTATACCTGCATGCCTTTGGTCTGTCATAGAGTAAAGCAAAGAAAGTGCAAAAAATTATTGCCTTTTCTACAAAGGTATTCTAAAATGACCTGGACAGATTTGTTGGTACCCCTAGAAAAGATTATAAATATTCAGATTATAGTCATATTTCAAGTTAACTGTTTTCTTTAATTAGTATCACACATGCCTTCAATCTTGTAATCAATCATTCAGCCTATTTAAATGGAGAAAAGTAGTCACTCTGCTGTTTGGTATCATCCTGTGCACCACATTGTACATGGACCAGGGAAAGCAAAGGAGACTTTTGCTGAGGAGATCAGAAAGAAAACTATAGACAAGCATGTTAAAGGCATATTCATAGTGCATAGATAGTGCAAAAGGTAGACAAAGAGCCAAGGAAAACTTCCAAAGATATACAAGCTGAACTCCAAGGTCAAGGTACATCAGTGTCTGATCGCACCATCCGTCACTTTTTGAGTGACAGTGGGCTCAATGGAAGAAGACCCAGGAGGACTCTACTGTTGAAAGAAAAACATAAAAAGCCAGACTGGAATTTTATTTTAACAAGCCACAATGCTTCTGGAAGAATGTCCTTTGGACAGATGAGACAAAACTGGAGCTTTTGGCAAGTCACAACAGCTCTACGTTCACAGACAAAAATTGAAGCTTTCAAAGAAAATAACACCATACCTACTATGAAACATGGAGGAGGCTCAGTTATGTTTTGGGTCTACTTTGCTGTGTCTGGCACAGGGTGCCTTGAATCTGTGCAGGGCACAATGAAGTCTCAAGACTATCAAGGCATCCTGGAGGGAAACGTACTGCCCAGTGTCAGGAAGCTCTGTTTCATGAGGTCATGAGTCCTCCAACATGATAAAGACCCAAAACCCACAGTAAAAGCATCCAAGAATGTCTAAGAACAAAACAATGGACTATTCTGAAGTGGCCTTCTGTTAGCCCTGATCTGAATCCTATCGAACATCTATGGAAAGAGCTGAAACATGCAGTCTGGAGAAGGCTCACTTCAAACCTGGAGCTGGAGCAGTTTGCTCAGGAAGAGTGGGACAAACTACCTGTTGACAGGTGCAGAATTCTCATTGAGAGCAGAATTCTCATTCAGATACTCTAAAGGTTGTGCAACAAAATATTAGGTTAAGGGTCCCATCATTTTTGTCCATGGCAAAATAATATTATTTTATTAAAATATTCTGTTGAATCAAAAGCAAAGTCTGATTTTTATTAAATATGGAACAAACAATGATGGTTATTTCAGAGAAAATAGTGGGTTCTTCTTTTTTTGTGGAAGGGTACCAACAAATTTGTCTACGTCTGTATGAGCCTTTGTGAAGAAATTATTCACCAAATGTATTTATATTTACTATGATTAATTATATATACACATATACACATAATTATTTATATTATTTCTTTCTGCAACATTTCCTCATTTTTCCAAAACCCCAAGTTTCAATAATTGATATTAGCATTGTGAAACATGGAGGCTAAAAAAATAAATATTATTTATATAATAACATAGAAGATGGATAAACTGCAGCACAAAGTGGCATCAAATTTTTGCCAAAGAGAAAGAAATATTTGGACAATTTCTGTATAGTAACTTATAGTTTGTATCATATAAGTTTTTCAGAGAAAATGGTTTAATGGTTTTAATGGTTTAAATGGTTAATATTTTTTTCCCCATTTTTCCATGTAGAAGTGCACAGAAAAGAAATCCTCATTAACATGTATTATAGTTCTATTTCACCCCTTCTAACCACCAGGGGACGGTGTTTGAACAAGTGGATACCAACTTGTGCGCATACGCACACATGTAGCCATGTTACATGATAACCATACTATAAAACACCATCAGTAATGGCAGACATTCCCTTTTTTTCTTCTCACCTCATACGCATGTCAAGCATTTTGGTTCATCTGGTAACAGCTACGCTCAAAGCTACAGGCGAACACGTCCTCCAAAACTGCCGATAGCCTCATAATGTAGCTTAATTAACTTTGTTTCTAATGAGCCGTGTGTGTTTATTCCCACTTATCTCACAATTATGGCCGGGGGCAGTGGCGCTCATCATGCCAGACAGGGTGTTTGAGGAGATTCGGTTCACACAGCATCACAGCAGTCTACGGATATCATCAGTGCTAACTGCCCACAGAATTGTACTCTTAGTGGTAAGGCATGGAATTGCTGGCTATCTGAAAATCGTTTAATCTTTTTCATTATCTTTTTTTGTCAGATTGTTGCAACTCTCTTGCCACTATGAATTCATCATTTTGGATTTACAGTGTACTGGAGAAGAATGGTGGAATCATGCTTTTACAACATTTGTTGGATTTTTGTAGCTTAATAAAATAAATAAAGTCTCACCTCTAGGAGCATCCAAAGAAACATCTTCATTGTCGGATGATTCTGATGAAGGAGTATCTGAAGAGTTGATATGAGCTCGTGCCATCTTTTGAACAGCTATGAAATGATAGGCAAACAGAAAAGTGAGTTACAGTAAGTTACATGCTGGTCTGGTGTTCATGTTGTAGTGTTCATCATAATATATTAAGGATTCAGCTCAAACAATAGAACAAAACTACTTGATAGTGGTTATTTTGTCTTTGTGTGTACAACCCCTGGCAAAAATTATGGAATCACCACACTTAGAGAATGTTCACCCAGCTTTTTTACTTTATAGCAAACAAACAAATCACAGATATGACACAAAAAATGTTTTGTTCAATAGCTTAACATTCTGGCTTTGTGAAACATACATCAAAAAAATTCAGTGACATTTTTTTTTATTAATGGCATGTCATTTTCCAAATCAAGTAGAGGAAAAAAGTATGGAATCACTCAATGTTGAGGAAAATATTATGGAATCATCAACAAAAAAACACAATTAATACTTTGTTGCTCCTCCTCTGGCTTTTATGACAGCCTGAATTCTTTGAGGCATAGACTTCACTAATGAAAAACAATATTCCCAATCAATCTGGTTCCAGCTTTCTCGAATAGCAGTTGACAGATCAGCTTTGCAGGATGGAGCCTTATTATGGACCTTTTTTTTTAAAATATCCACTATAAACTTTCATTGTCATTGATTTGAAATGCCTTTCCTGAAGAAAAGCTTTACCACTGTTTGCTCTGTGGCACGATGCGTTGTCATCCTGAAAAATTACTTCATCATCACTAAACCTATTTTCTTTGGATGGAAAGAGAAAAGTGTCAAGAATTTCAATGTACTCCTGTGCATTGACTGCTGAGGTAATGACTGCCACCTCCCCTGGTCCTTTACCTGACATGCAATCCCATATCATAAATGCACAACAAAACAAATGAAAAACCAATGGGCGGAAACAGGAGTCAGTGTCTGCGACAGAACTGTAAGAAACCGGCTGAATGAGATGGGATTTACATATAGAAAAGTCAAACAAAAACCAGCACTAACACCTAAACAGAAGAAAACAAGGTTACAGTGGGCTAAGGAGAAGCAATCATGGAGTGTGGATGATTGGATGAAAGTGATATTCAGTGATGAATCACGAATCTGCATTGGCCTAGGAGATGATGCTGGAACTTTTGTCTGGTGCCATTCTAACGAAACATATGAAGATGACTGCTTGAAGAAAACAATCAAATTTCCCAACTCATTTAAAGGTAAAGGACCAGGGGAGGTGGCAGTCATTACCTCAGCAGTCAATGCACAGGAGTACATTGAAATTCTTGACACTTTTCTCTTTCCATTCAAAGAAAATAGGTTTGGTGGTGATGAAGTAATTTTTCAGGATGACAACACATCGTGCCACAGAGCAAACAGTGGTAAAGCTTTTCTTCAGGAAAGGCATTTCAACTCAATGACATGGCCAGCAAACAGTCCGGATCTCAATCCAATTGAAAGTTTATAGTGGATATTTTAAAAAATGGTCCATAATAAGGCTCCATCCTGCAAAGCTGATCTGTCAACTGCTATTCGAGAAAGCTGGAACCAGATTGATGGGGAATATTGTTTTTCATTAGTGAAGTCTATGCCTCAAAGAATTCAGGCTGTCATAAAAGCCAGAGGAGGAGCAACAAAGTACTAATTGTGTTTTTTTGTTGATGATTCCATAATTTT
>CM040986.1:2889564-2919720 GCA_022985145.1 Pangasius djambal | reverse complement strand
TAGTTACAACTCTGAATCCTGCCACCTTCAGAAGTTCTCTGATGACTCTGTGGTTGTTGGATGTATTCAGGGTGGAGACACCTCAGAATATCAGATGGTAGTGGACAGCTTTGTTACCTGGTGTGAGATCAATCACCTACAGCTCAATGTCAGGAAAACAAAGGAACTTGTGGTGGACTTTAGAAAATCCAGGACCCCCGTCACTCCTTTGTCTGTCCACGGTGAGGAAGTGGAGATTGTTGTGGATTACAAATACCTGTGAGTCCATATAGACAACAAACTGGACTGGACATCAAACTCAACAGCACTATTCAAGAAAGGCCAGAGCAGGCTGTATTTTCTGAGGAGGCTCAGGTCTTTCAATGTCTGCAGCACCATGCTGCAGATGTTCTATGAGTCTGTGGTATCTAGTGTCATCTTCTATGCAGTGGTCTGTTGGGGAAGTAGCATGAAGATGTCAGACAGAAATAAACCGGACAAATTAATCAGGAGGGCTGGCTCTGTACTTGGCATGGAGCTGGACCCTGTTCACGTTGTGGCTGAGAGAAGGATGTTGTCAAAACTCCACGCAATCCTGGACAACCCTTCTCACCCACTACACAGTGTGCTGGTCGACCAGAGGAGCACTTTCAGCCAGAGACTGATCACTGCCAAGTGTTCCACTGACCGCTTCAGAAGATCCTTTATCCCTGTGGCCATCAAGCTGTACAACTCCTCTCTATAAGTGCTGAGACTTTCATGTGCAATTCATATGCAATACATGTTCAATTCATGTGCAATAAGGGACTTTAATGTGCAATACATATTTATTTATTATTATTACTGCCTATTTTTCTGGACTTATCATACTCAACATTTACATCATTATGGGTATGTTTCATCACGCATTTTTAATTTATTGATTTACTTTTTATATACTGTATAGGTACAAATTTATTTTATTTTTATTTTTATTTTTATTTTTATTTTCTTCTTTCTTTCTTTCTTTCTTCTTGAAAGCAATTGTAACATGGCAAAGCAATTTCCCCCTGGGATTAATAAAGTTCTTTGAATCTTGAATCTTGAATCTTGAAAGGGAGGGAAGTGGAACAGTAAGATTACAGGGTGAAGAGGTGAAGAAGGTACAGGAGTTTAAGTACTTGGGGTCAACAGTCCAGAGTAATGGAGAGTGTGAGAAAGAGGTAAAGAAGTGAGTGCAGGCAGGTTGGAATGGGTGGAGAAAGGTGTCGGGAGTTCTGTGTGATAGAAAAATATCAGCGAGAATCAAGGGGAAGGTGTACAAGACAGTGGTGAGACCGGCCATGCTGTATGGTTTAGAGACAGTGTCACTGAGGAAGAGGCAGGAGTCAGAGCTAGAGGTAGCAGAGCTGAAGATGTTGAGGTTCTCTTTGGGAGAGACAAGGTTGGACAGGATTAGGAACGAGTACATCAGAGGGACAGCTCATGTTGGACGTTTGGCCAGGCAGGAGGCGAAGAGGAAGGCCAAAGAGGAGGTATATGGAGGTAATAAATGAGGATATGAAGTTAGTGGGTGCAAGGGTTGAGGATGCAGAGGATAGGGATAGATGGAGAGTAATGATTCGCTGTGGCAACCCCTGAAGGGAAAAGCCGAAAGAAGAAGCAGAAGACTTTGATGCTGTAACCATGTCTCTTTCCAAAAGATCTAATTTAGCGGTTTTGTTGGTTCGGCCCACTTGACATTGGATTAAGAGTAATGTGCCCTGTTACCTAAAATCAGTTTGACACCTCTGGTTTACAGTATTATAAGGGGAAGGTGCACTCACAATAAAAAAAAAAATACTCATTACTCTGAGTACTGAGTAAACAAGCTACTCTTTTATTCTTACTCAAGTAGTTTTTACAATGAGTACTTTTATTGTACTTTTAAATCTACATTTACTTGAGTATGATTTTTCACCTCTGTGTATATGGTGCAGACATGTAGGTTAGTGTGGGGTAAGATTAGTGTTCATTTTATTATTTTCTCTATTTGTATGCACAAATAATTTTTCCCCTTACCACTATTTTCTATAACTCTGGTAGAGATGCATTCACAAAGTATTTTTCACCAGATCTATGAAGATACCCCTCTGGAGAATCACCATGCAACTCAAATCGTGATTCACTCCACACTCTGCTGAACCACTCTGAATCACACTATCCATATTCTGCCAAAAAAATTTTATTGTCTCTGATGTTTTTCTGAGACAGCAATGGCTTTTCAACACATCTTCTAGACAGAAAACCTGCCAATCAATCGATCGACAATCAATCGACAGCCATTTTGGTCTTGGTCCATTTCTTTTGCCCAGCCAACTTTCCTGAAAGCATCGTTAAATGGTAGAGCGAACATCACATTGAACACACACACACTCACTCTATACCAATTAAGATGATCTTAACATTAAATGCTTTTGGGAAATTGGACCTTGAACTCGTTAGTATTAGATGTGACATTTGAGACACATGAAGCTACTGAAAGTACACCATGAACAACATTCTTAGTTTGAAATTTGCCACCCAAGGGGGCGAAGGCTTTCTAACTCTATATATACACACACACACTCTTCATCCTTCTTTCATAGGCATCCTCTTTAGCTGAGCCTATTTATATGGTAATGCTCCTTTTTGTTAAGCACACACAGACACACACGCGCACACACACACACATGCCATGTACCCATAATGTGGCTTGTGGGTCACTAAGCAGCTTAACAAAGCCATTAATATTCACAGAACATCCACTTGCATGAAACAAAACTCATGTCTTCCCCTCGTACACTTGAACTGGATGTCTACTGATGTGAAAATGAGTCGCTAATTGCAGTTTTAGTCTGTTGCATATTTTCAGGCTTTTCATTACCATCATATGTGTTTGATCTCTATCTCTCTCTCACACACATACACACACACACACACACACAGAGAGAGAGATTCAGCATTTACCTAAAGATTTGTTTTGTTAATAGGCACAAGTCGACATTAAATTTCTATATCATAGTATCTGAATAGCCTTTCATCACAGTTTATGATAATTTTGATATTAAATCTATATACGTTAGCAGAAACAGCCCAACACAAAGCTTATTTATTGTTCCCACCCTGAAGAGGATTATTTTCCTATAATGATATGTCCCAGAGCATTTTATTCCTTTTATATCACAACAATTTGCCAACGATTACAAGGTCATATTTTCTTTTTAACCATTTATGTTACATTTTATGTTGTGGAATGTCCATGAAACAAGTTAGCTCCTGTTATCACTTGTTCGCAGCTATTAACAAGTGTTCTCTCACCAGCCACTTTTCTCTCTCTCTCTATCTATCTCTATCTCTACCTCTATCTATTCCTGTGTAATAATATAAGGATTTTCTGTATATCTCTAAATTTAGGGGTCAGATTGCTGGGGAGCAAAGCTAATAATAATAATAATAATAATAATAATAATAATAATAATAATAATAATATTTAACAGATAAAATGTAAATATTAAAAGGATAAAGTTCATAATATATAAAGTTTACAATGTTAAAAATGCTGAAACATGTTTAAAGGTATGTTGGTTCTGTCAAGCTTCAGGTGAGGTAAATGTTGACTTTAGTGCTAAAGATTTTATTGTATCACTTGAGCATGAGTTTCCTCGCTTGTCAAATGACCAAAAGGTATTTTTCTATTAGGACTAAGATTTTAGGACTAAGACAACATGCAATACCGAGGACACAAAAAAATCATTTTAATCACATTTCCATAATAATTGTCATGATGTTATAGAGACAGCAAATGCAAATGAAGATTTTATTGTATAAAGTGCAACATAAACAACCAAAACAGTGAAAACATAAATGTAAACAATGTATACAAGGCAAAAGCAATCCAACTATGAGCGAGCTTGTGACACACACATCATCACATGCACACAACAACAACAAATGCTTGACAATGAAACACACAGAAATCAGAACTTAAATAGGAGTGCTGATTAGGGGTAACACAGAACAGGTGTGAGTGATCTGTGAGACAATGGTGGACTGATAAGTAATGTAGTTCAGTGACCCTTTGGTGCCATTATGACTATAACAACATTGAGAACTTGATTTAAACCATAAGAGAAGTTCTCAATTTAACCCCTGTGTGAAAGAGACCTGTAAAACTGAAATGTTAACTATTATACATATCATTTAATAGGGTTAGTACAGGAAAACAACTTAAAACTATATATTATTATTATTTATTTATTTATTTATTTATAAAACTTGCCTTACATCTTGTTTTTAACCCCTTAGACTCCTGGGAGATGGCAGTATGTCCGGGCTTCTTCATGCTACACACAAGTACCTACACATATTTCCTATAATAGTTACTAATTATCTACTGAAATATATGATTTAAAGTCAATACGTCCTGCTATGTCAGAGGCAAAGAGGGTGGCCAGGGTTGCTGCTTACCCCAGACAGCTGATTGGCCACCCTGGATGCCACTCAGAAATGTATTTCACATAACTGGTTTAGTACAAACAAAAGATTATTCATTGTTTTTGCCATCTGATTAACGGCTTGTTAATAATAACATTTTAAAAAGCATTATCCAGCATTATCAACTCATTTTATAAAACATTCATATAAAGTAATATTTAAATACTAATTAATACATAATTCCTTTAATTTAACTTGTAATTCTGTAATCCATATTTCCATGATTGAGCTATTTAGATGCCATCAACAAACTTGCCTAAAAATAGAACTCCTGTATTTCCAAAGCAAAATCTACTTTCCCAACAACTGCAAATTGATAGAAATTGATCATCATACAAATTCTGAATGGGTAAGGTTAGCATGAGGGGCAGGGTTAAAATGAAGACAGGGGTTAACGTGAGGGGCGGGGTTAACATCCCTGCAGACCAGCTACCAGTCGCCAAAATCCAGGGTGAGATTTTAGACCCTTTTGGCAGCTGGTAAGTACTGGTAGAATTTAACCAGTTTCTGAATTACAGCTACTAATACTACTATCCATTTTCTCCACCAATTTGGTGATTTGCCAATTCCCACCCACTAGCCAGGGTGGGTGGAGCAAACACATACTTCTTCTGAGACATGCAAAGTTTTAGTGATAGGAGAGTGACATCCCACCCACCCAGAGCATGGCCAAATTTTGCCCTCTAGGACTTCCAGTGACTGGAACACTTTTCTATTGCACCTCTCGCTAGCCAATAGACAAGATTCTTTTAAGAAAAACACAATGGTAAGACAATTTGAAAATCTCAAACATTTATTAAACATGTTAGTCAATCAGGAAGATAGTAAATATCTTTGGCATTGATGGTTGGCCTGAGCCTGTGTTTTAGCAGCTGGTATCCAGCCTGGTCTGACTTTTTCAGCAGGGATGAGCAGCAGGGCTAGCATGAGAGGTGGAGGTAGCATGAGGGAAAGGGTTACCATTTGTGGCTTTTGTAATGACTTCTTTTGTACAAATTTGTCACATGAATTTGCATGAAATTACATGGCCTGACTTTGGTAACTATGGCAACTATGGCATGATTTGGGTTTGAATTGATCCATCAGTACAATTTTAATTTACTCTCAGCAGCAGCCAAGTTAACTTTTAGAAGCATCAATCATGGCCAAAGGTAATGCAAGGTATTCATAAGCAATATGATCAAGAACTTTTTGTTGGAATTTAATTAGTAATTATAAAAAAGTATCAGCAATAAAATATTCTAATTCCTGGAAATAAAACACAAATAGACAGAAACGATTTTTTTGTAATTTTTTAAAACACGATTCTAATTATGGAGAATCTGATCCCAAGGAATTGAGCCCTGAGCCCAAAGGAATTCACACACATTTTCACACTCACACAAGCAAATGTGCTGATAGCTATATATTTACTGTAGCCTCCCGAAGTCTGTTGTCGTGGTAAGTGAGCTCTTTGTTTATTTCAGAATTTCAAACTTAGTGTCATTGAAACCTATATAACTTACACTGCTGTTTTTCTTACCATCTCCAGTTGTCTGGGGTCGAGCTGAATTGAACCTGCAGAGGGAACAGAAAACTGGATCTTCCTCCCTTCTTTTATCTCTCCCTCCATCTCAGATGGTTAAAAACAGATCTGGTTATTTCCAGCTTCAATAAACCGGTCTTTCAATGACGTCCTGAGATCAGAAAGCTGCTTTAGTCCTGCGTCTCTTCTTGGCACTTTGCTTATCATTTACAACCAAACGGCTATGTTCTTTTCCATGTGTTCAATGAGACCTCTCTTTCTCTCACTCTGACACACTCCAGGTTGTGAAGTAATATGTCTTTCGCTCCCCTAGAGAGAGAGAGAGAGAGAGAGAGAGAGAGAGAGAGAGAGAGAGAGGAGGGCGGGAATAAAGACATGCTGGGAGAAAACAGGAGGGGTGACAGCGAGAGAGACCAAAAGAGGGAGAGATGAACAAGAAGGGACAGACGGGGATAAAAGAGAGAGGGAGGGGTGACAAATTGAGATAAAAAAGAAAAGAAGTAGCGAAAAGGAGTGAGGGGCAAAATGAGAGAGAGACTGATAAGAAGAAGATGTTTGTCCTTCACAATGTCCTAGATGTCTTCACAAATGGGGTTGGGATTTGGTGGCATGGGGCATATTTTTATACCTTGGCATGGACTAAATGTCCTCACAAGTATAGGAATATCTAGATAGGACATTGGGCTGCTTTTTTTAAACTTAGTGATTTTTTTTAAACATGTTGGTCTTTCAAATATCCCCTGGTTTATGAACCTCATGCTCGCTCCAAAACGCTTTGCTGGCAAAGGTAATGAAGGACGTTTGTCTGAAACGTCCTGTTTCATTGGAAACTTTACGTAACTACACTACAATTTTTACTACCTAAAGTCTCAAACTAACTGTTGGTCTTATTGTCCTTTGACCTTCCACTGACATAGTTATTCATGCAGCAAATTAATGCTATGCTACACCTAAATCTATCGCCAACTGTAACCTCAACCTCTTTTAAATAAAATAAAAAAAGTAATTTTCTTTGTGGGGAACAGATAAATGTCCCCACAAGGTCAAATCTGTCAGATATTCCTATCCTTATGGGGACATTTAGTAACACACAAATACCTGCTCGTTGTGGCTCCTTTTCCACTGACGTGACACACTGCACTACACCTATAAATTCATAGGTCACCCACTGATTGCGGCTGCAAACCTGAATGAAGGTTATACACTATATAACACATGGGTCAAACACAAGAAATTTCTATTTTTCATCCTGTGTCTGTTCATTCAGAATAACAGGAACTGCATTACAAATCTAACAGCAAAATTATACGGAAATAAACTAAATGAATATCTTTTTTTATATATATTTTAAGGATGTTAGCAGTGTTATACTGCAGTATGTCCACCACACTGTACTGTATGAAGGCCATCATACAGCACTATAATGGCACTCTTTCACTTTGATCCAGGAGAAAAATAAAGAAAAAATCTTTACTGACATTTAAACCAAAATGTCAGCAATAGCATCGGTTCATTCTGAACACAGTGCAAGCACGTCTGCAGTTCTGAACAAACAAAACAGACAAAACAATGTAAGGACTTTTTTTTTTTTTTAAATGCCATTGTGTTTAAAATAAATGGATGTTTCAGTTTGGCATATCTCAGCTTATCTGTAGTACCACATTTTTATCATGTTGTTTGTTGTGTCTATTCTTTTGTTTAGTTGTAGTCCATGTGCTTTTTAGTTATGGCCTACTCTGTATTATTATTTCATACATGCGTCACAATGTGAAGTTAAAGCAGAAAATTAAAAAAAAACCTGAAAGCTATGCTAAGAAATATTACTTATTTAAAAAAATTTAAGTAAAAAGAAGTGCTTTTTTAGACTAAAAACATTAAATACTGTATATTTAATTTTTGATAATGTCCAATTAAATGTGGACAAGTAATTGACATGAGATTTTACAATTCTAACAATCACCCCTTAATAAATTAACATTATTAAAAATATCTGTAATTCTTAAGTAGGAATTTTGTGCTCTGTCGATTGCTCTATGTTGTTGGAAAAAACTAAAATATAGGAAATGTAATAAATACAAAAATTTTTTTTTTTTATATTTAGAACCTTAAATGATCACTGTTCTGATTGTGCAGTGCAGTTCCCAGTTTATGAGTAAAAGGATATTTTGTTTATACAAAAACATACTGAATAAAAATATGAAGGGTGTGGTCAGAAAACACCTGCTGATGAGAATGAGAAAGATGTTTTTTGCTGACTTGCCTATTTTTCACTAGGGGAAGGTGATAGGGGATTTGAGTTCCCATGTCCTACATGTTCCTCATCATGTTGTTGTGGTGCAAATGTTAAAAACATCAGCACTTATCAATTTACAACGTAAAAACAACTTGAAATATTTTGCCTCCGATTCTTTACAAGTGATAGTGTGTACCATCAGCTGCACATTCTTCTAAAACGCAAAAGCACGGACTCAAGCTGAAAGCACTACTTCCACATTGCTCTGATAAACTACAGAAGGCTAAGAGCAATCTCCTTAACTGTTCTAACAGTTTCTCCTCACTGAATAACTGAAGGCCAGCACTGACAATGCAGCATTATCTGCCGATTAATGTAATTTTATTTAAGTTATATGGTCACCGTAATGTGAATTTATCACGTTGTACCACTCCAAGCCAAATGGACTGGACAAATTCTGATAAAATCTCACATATGTCAAATCACTGATCTACAAGTGGAATCAAACCACAAAGTGAAATAAGGCACAGTATCACAATCTTAGAATCTCCTTGAAGTACATGAAAAAAAAAATCCATGAATATGAGCGACTGAAAAACAAATCAGTAAAAAACAACAAATTCCATGGGTTAATGTAGAAAACTAGGTTTGGTGTATTGTTACTGTATGACAAAATTAATGTATACAGTATGATTTAATGTATGCAGAAATAAATGAGATAATTTGCACTTGGAGCAACTAGATTTAACAGCAAAGTTCTCAAACTTCATTCTGCTCTGTGCAGTGATCCAACACGAATTCATCTGTTTTCAGTTCACTCAGAACTGGGGTTGAGAGCCCTCCTTAATGATCACTGTAGGTCACTAACCAGGAAGAGTCTTAAGTAATTTCATAACTGCTGATTTCACATGTGGCTTAAACACAGACAAACAGGAAAGGAGATAGGTACAAAAGAATTTCCAAAACATTAGATGTACCATGGAACACCAAGAAGGCCGTCATCAACAAGTGGAGAAATTGGGGCACTACAGTGACATTACCAAGAACAGGACATCCCTCAGTAATAGACAAAAAGACAATAAGAAATCTTATAAGAGAGGCTGCCAAGAGACCTAAAGCAACTTTAAAGGAGCTGCACGAATATCTGGCAAATACTGAACACTCCTTGCATGTGACAACAATCTCTTTTTTTCTTCACATGTCCAGGCTGGGGGTTAGATTGGATAGACTGAAGACCTTTTTCATGGAAAAAAAACATCCATGCCTGCCTAAATCACCCCTAACCATTTGGCAAAATGTGTTATGTTCTGATGAGACCATTGTTGAACTTTTGGGGCGTAATTCTAAAAGATATGTTTGGTGCAAAAACTAGAGAGCTTATAAAGAAATTGCAGCATTGTGCTATGGGGCTGATTCTCCTCAGCTTGAACTGGGGCTCTAGTCAAGATAGAGGGAATCATGGATAGCAACAAATATCAATCTAGTTTAGCACAAAACCTGCAAGCCTCCATTAGATATCTGAAGATGAAGAAAAATTTCACCGTCCAGCATGACAAAAGCACAATCAAAAGAATGGCTTCAGAAGAAGATGGCCAGCATTTTGGAATGGCCCAGTCAAAGCCCAGTGTCATGTCGATGTCGGCATCTAACTACACTTCCCAGAATTCATGGTGGCCTACAGACATGGCAGCTGAGGACTACAACACCCAAACTCTCACGTTTACACTCACCAGATTACTGATTACACACACCTGTACTCAGTTACCTTCATGAGGGCACAGGGTGTCCTAAGGGTTGACTCGCGGTGCTGGCGGGAGTTTCAAACAGTGTTGTTGACTTCGGAAGACCATATAGGAATCTTTGAGCTGGCGATTTGAATACCGAGACCTGTGGACATAAGACTGACTGGAATATGAAGTGAGATTTGGTGGTGAGTCGATTGGGGGTGGTGTGGGGAACATCGGCCGACGGCCTGTATAGGTCCGGTAGCGGTGTTGCCCCACAGCTTCTTTGTCGGCCACATCCTATCAACTTTAACAAATGGCGTGGAGGAGTGTGGATGGTATGGAATATAGTGAGCAAGAGGGGAATGGTAGTGATGAAAGGAGAGAAAGTGATTGGGAGGAAGTAGGGAGGGAGAATCGAGTTAAGAAAGGGACAAGTCGTAAGAGAAAAAAAAAATGGGGCTAGCTCAACTGGAACGGAAAGTGAAGGAAGAGATGATGGAGAGGGTCTTAAAGCAAGACTGTTTAATGTAGTGGTACGATTTGAAGGAGAGGGCGGAGTTAAGAGAATGGATCCACTTAAGTTAACAAAAATAATAAGAGGGCAAGTAGGAGAAGTGAAATATGCAAGAATATTGGGAGATGGAAATCTACTTATAAGATGTAATAACGAGGGGCAGATGGAAAAGGCAAAGAAGATGAGCTGCATTGGAAAAATTAAAGTAGACAAAGTAATAAGAGTGGGAGAGAGAAGAGCAGGTGGTGGTAAGGGAGTGATATATGGAATTCCGCTTACTGTAAATATGAAAGAACTAGTGAAGAACATGAGAGTACGAAATAGTTCAGTTAAAAGTGTCGAAAGAATGACAAGGGGAATTGAAAAAATAGAAACAGAATCTGTTTTGGTTGAGTTTGAGTCAAAGGATGTGCCAAAAGAGGTATATTATGGATTCATGAGATATAGTATAAGGGAATACATTCCTAAGCCAATGAGATGCTATAAATGCCAAGAATTTGGACATGTGGCTAAGGTATGTAAATGAAAAAGAAGGTGTGCCAGGTGCAGTGGGGATCATGATTATGGAAAGTGTGGGAAAGAAGTGAGGCCAAAGTGTTGCAGTTGTGGAGGGAATCACGGTGTCGCATTTTGGGGACGTGAAGTGATGAAAAAAGAAGTGAAAGTGCAACAGATAAGAGCGAAGGAAAACATTTCTTATTCTGAGGCTATTAAAAGATCTGAAAGAGAAAAGGAGAGTCAGGAGCGGGAATATATGAATAGGGGGACAAGAGAAATCCAACAAGAGCAGAAGGAACAATGGGAAGAGAAGAACAAATTGGTGACATTTATAGCAGGAGTGAGAAATACTACAGCTGAAATCAGATCTAAAACGGAAAGAATTCAGATTATTGTAAAAGCAGCAATACATCATCTAGATATGGCAGGTTTGAAATGGGAAGAGGTGAAGGATGAACTAAGTGTACAGTTGAGTCAAGAGACAACATGTGTGGGTTAATAATTTTAGTAATGTTAATCCTTCAATGGAATGCAAGAAGCCTGATTGCAAATGGACAAGATTTTATGCAGTTTATTGCGAGTAGGATAGAAAAACCAGACATAGTATGTGTTCAGGAATCCTGGCTAAAGTCTAATCTGGATTTTGTTATATATGGATATGTAGCAATAAGACAAGATAGGGTAAATGGTGGTGCCTCCAGTTGTGTTACATTTGTGAAACAGGGGATCCCACATAGGGTGTTAGGCATAGGGAGTGAACATGAATATGTAGTAGTGGAAGTATGGGGAAGAAATTTGTAGTCATAAATTATTATAATCCATGTAGAAGACTGCAATTAAGCCAGCTTGAGAAAATAGAGGGACAAAATAGCAGTAATATTGTATGGTGTGGGGACTTCAATGTGCATAATACATTGTGGGGAGGTGAAAAAGTGGATGTTAATGGGCAAGTGACAGAAGAGCTATTAGAGGAGAAAAACGTTGTATGTCTAAATGATGGAACTAAAACAAGGATAGAGGTTAATACTGGAAGGGAGTCTGCACTTGATCTTACACTGGTGCCCAGTAGTATGGCAGCAATATGTAGTTGGAGAGTGTATAAAGAAGGAACAGTAGGAAGTGATCACTATCCAGTACTGTGTAAAATCAACATAAATGTATCTGAAATCACTGAAGGAAGAGGGGGAAGATGGGTGTTTGAGAAGGCTGATTGGGAAAAATTCCAGTAGTAAAGTGAATATAATTGTGATATAGAAATTCTGGAAAATAAAGTAAAGTAAAATAATAGCAGTGTTAGAATCTATTCCAAAAAGTCAAAGTAATATAAAGAGAAAAGAAGTGCCATGGTGGGATGATGAATGTAAAAAAGCAATCAGAAACCGAAATAAAGCATTTAAACTAATGAAAAGAACGCATAATTTCATGCATATGATTCAGTATAAATATACACACGCAATAGTAAGGAAAACAGTAAGACAAGCAAAAAGAATGTATTGGAGGAATTACTGCACCTCAGTTGGGAACACAACTCAGATAGGAGAAGTGTGGACGATGATTAAAAAGATGGGTGGGGAGAGGAGAGACTGGGATTACCCGGTTTTGTGTAATGGAAACGAGATCGCCGTGACAAATAAGGAAAAGGCTGAAACACAGGTCAAATAATTTATCTGAAGAAGGGAAGAGATGCAGAGAGGAAACTAGATCTGAAAATTTGGAGGCACTGAGGGTGAAGGGAAATGAAGAAGGTGAACAAAATGTACCATTTAACATGGGAGAATTAAGGAGAGCATTGGCAAAAATTTGACTGCAACATGTTATAGCATGTTGAAGCAGTTAAGTGAGGAGGGGAAGAAGTTGTTATTGATGCTATACAATAAAGTGTGGGAATAAAAATAATAATAATAATAATAAACAACTTTATTTTATATAGCACTTTTAAAGTAGCATCTCAAAGCGCTTTACATAAATTAAGATACAGTGAAATACAAAATAAAATAAAACGATACAATAAAATAAAATACAAGCAGAGATAAAATACAAAGATAGAAATAAGAATCATTCTTAACAGAGCCAGTTAATCACATGGAAAAGCTACCCCAAAAAAATATGTTTTAAGAGAAGATTTAAAAACACTAAGAGATTCTGCACTTCTAATCTCAGACGGCAGGGAATTCCACAGTTTTGGAGCCAATGAAGAGAAAGCCCTATCACCCACAGTTCTAAGACGGGTTGATGGAACAGTTAAAAGACCAGCTTCGGAAGAGCAGAGATCATGTGCTGGTATGTAGGGGGTTAACAGCTCAGACAAATATTAAGGAGCCAAACCATTCAAGGCCTTATAAGTGAGCATCAGAATTTTAAAAATCAATATGAAACCTAACAGGAATCCAGTGCAAGGCTTCCAGAATAGGTGTGATGTGATCCCTTGCACTGGTCCTAGTCAGGATTCTAGCAGCAGAGTTTTGTACCAACTGTAACTTGCTTAGGGTAGCTTTTGACACTCCAGCCAGCAAAGCATTACAATAGTCAATGCGGGTAAAAACAAAAGTATTGATTAACTTTTCACCCATCGAGAATGTCAGCATAGGGCGTAATCTGGCAATGTTTCTGAGATGAAAAAAATATGTTTTGACAGTGTTACGAACATGAGGATCAAATGTTAAATTAGGATCAAATATCACCCCCAAATTTTTTAATTTAGTTTGAAATTGTAAAACAGAGCCGTCCACACTTAAGGTTAAAGGCTCAGCTTTGCTTGGTCATCTGCATAAAAGTGAAAGTTAAGACCAAGTGTTCTTAAAAGTTGACCACGCGGAAAAATGTATATGCTAAAAAGTAAAGGGCCCAGAACTGATCCCTGGGGAACACCAGACCACACCAACCTCAGACCTGCAACCACACATAAAAACAAACTGCTTGCGATTTAAAAGATAAGACTTAAACCAGTTTAATGCACAATCAGAGACACCAAAGACAGTCTCTAAACGATTGATTAAAATAGAGTGATCTACAGTGTCAAAAGCAGCACTGAGATCAGGAAGAATTAGTATTGATAGACAGCCAGAGTCAGAGGCAATTAACAAGTCATTGGTGACCTTAACTAAAGCAGTTTCAGTGCTGTGGAGTTTACGAAAACCAAATTGGAGAGGCTCAAAAAGATCATTATCAGTAAGATGTGACAGCAGTTGAGAGGCAACAAAGAAGGAAGAGTGCCAAAGAGCTAGAAGGCAGCAGTTATTGTTCCAATAAGAAAACCTGGGAAAGATGCTAGTAAGCCAACAAATTATAGACCCATTGCCCTGACTTCTCATATCTGTAAGATAATGGAAAAAATGTTAAATGAGAGATTAATGTATATTATGGAAAAGCAAGGTATGGTGACTGAATGCCAAAGTGGATTTAGGAGAGGAAGAGGTACTATGGATGCAGTAGTATGTTTGGAAAATTAAACAGGAAAAGCTCAAATAAATAAAGAGACGGTAGTAGCATTATTTTTATGATGTTGAAAAAGCATATGACATGCTATGGAGAGAGGGGTTGATGATTATGTTGTATAGAATGGGAGTTAGAGGAAGAATTTTTAACTGGGTTAAGGATTTCTTGAAAGGAAGAACAATACAGGTTAAAATAGGAGCAGATTTGTCAAGCAAGCATGCAGCAGAGAATGGAATGCCCCAGGGGAGTGTAATAAGTCCCACCTTATTCTCAGTAATGATAAATGACATATATGTAAATGTACCAGCGGGCATGGGAAGATCCCTATTTGCGAATGATGGAGCAATATGGAAAAGAGGAAGAAATGTATAACATATAGTTAAGAAAGTGCAAGATGGTATACAGCGGGTTGAGAAGTGGGGAATAAAATGGGGTTTTAAATTTTCTGTTGAAAAAATAAAGTAATGTTTTTTACTAGGAGGAAGATCAATGAAGGCTTTAATTTAAAACTATTCGGAAGTAATTTGAAGAGAGTTAATAAATTTTGCTTTCTAGGAGTACATTTTGATCCAAGGTTGTCATGGGTAGAACATATAAGGAATGTGGAGGATAAATGTAAAAAATAAATACATATAAATACAATGAGATGTTTATCAGGGTTAGAATGGGGAGCAGATTATCAATCACTGAAATATATATGTAAGTTTAATAAGGTCAAGGATAGATTATGGGAGTGTGGTGTATGGATCAGCAAACAAATCTGTACTTGTGAGACTTGATATAATACAGGCTAAAGCATTGAGACTATGCTTAGGAGCAGTAAAAACATCGCCAGTATGTGCACTACAAGTGGAAGCGGGAGAAATGCCACTGGACATTCGGCGTAAACAATTGCTGGTAGATTATTGGATTAATAGAGACATAGACATAGAGATGGTCATCCTACTAAGAAAGTGTTGCAAGCTAGCTGGGAAAAGGAAAGGGTGCAAAAGTTTAGATTTGGATAGGAGATGAGGCAGCTAGAGATTTGGGGGTGAGCAGAAAAGAGTTCTGCCCAACTGTTGTATGGCCAGACTTTGGCAGATGTTTTCACTGACATCTTCAACACCTCCCTGTGCAGCACCATTGTTCCGACCTGCTTCAAGGCCACCACCATCGTCCCCGTGCCAAAGAAATCTTCAGTGTCCTGCCTCAATGACTACTGTCCCATTGCACTTACACCCATCATCATGAGGTGCTTCGAGAGGCTCGTCATGAGGCACATCAAGACCCTGCTGCCTCCCTCACTGGACCCCCTGCAATTCGCTTACCGCCCCAACCGCTCAAAAGATGACCGCCCTCCATCTGGCCCTCACCCACCTAGACAATAAAGACACTTATGTTAGAATGCTGTTCATAGACTTCAGTTCAGCATTCAACACAATCATTCCTCAGCACCTGATTGGAAAGCTGAACCTGCTGGGCCTGAACACCTCCCTCTGCAACTGGATCCTGGACTTCCTGACTGAGAGGCCTCAGTCAGTCCGGATCGGGAACAGCTTCTCTAACACCACCACACTGAGCACTGGGGCCCCACAGGGCTGTGTGCTCCACCCACTGCAGTTCACTCTGCTGACTCACAACTGTGTAGCGATGCACAGCTCGAATCACATCATCAAGTTCGCCAATGACACGACCGTGGTGGGTCTCATCAGCAAGAACGACGAGTCAGCATACAGAGAGGAGGTGCAGCGGCTAATGGACTGGTGCAGAGCCAACAACCTGTCTCTGAACGTGGACAAAACTAAAGAGATGTTTGTTGACTTCAGAAGAGCACAGAGAGACCACTCTCCACTGAACATCGGCAGCTCCTCCGTGGAGATCGTCAAGAGCACCAAGTTTGTTGGTATTCACCTGGCGGAGAACCTCACCTGGTTGCTCAACACCAGCTCCATAACAAAGAAAGCCCAGCAGCACCTGTACTTTCTGCGAAGGCTGAGAAAAGAACATCTCCCACCCCCATCCTCACCATGTTCTACAGAGGGACTATCGAGAGCATCCTGAGCAGCTGCATCACTGCCTGGTTTGGGAATTGCACTGTCTCAGATCGCAAGACCCTGCAGCGGATAGTGAGGACAGCTGAGAAGATCATCAGGGTCTCTCTTCCCTCCATCACGGACATTTACACCTCACGCTGCATCCGCAAAGCCACCAGCATTGTGGATGACCCCACACACCCCTCTCACACATTCTTTACCCTCCTGCCGTCTGGTAAACCATACCGGAGCATTCGTGCCCTCACAACCAGACTGTGCAATAGTTTTTTCCCTCATGCCATCAGACTCCTCAATACCTAGAAACTGGACTGTAGGAACACACACACACAACTGAGCATCTTCCATTCTCTATGTACATGTTTTACACATGTTCTATGCTGCTACTATTATGTTTACACTATTTCAGCTATTTATATCGAACTCTGTAATATTTGCACTATTGTCACTTGGTCACTTTAAACAGAACTGCGTACTGGTTGGCGTTGTAGTCATTGTACTGTCTTGTTCTGTCTTGCGCGTCTGCACATGTTTGCACTTGTGCACTTTATGTTTAATTTATGTAGTCCCTGTAGTTCTGTGTTGTTCTGTGTTTGTCTTATGTAGCACCTTGGACCTGGAGAAATGTTGTTTCGTTTCACTATGTACTTGTATATGGCTGAAATGACAATAAACTCCACTTGACTTGACTTGACTTTCCAGTATGGAAGATTGAAACCATGGAAGTTGATTTTGAATTACATCAAATCAAAACAATAAACAATAGTGCAGACCTTGTAGCTGAATTCTACAGATATGTGGATGATAAATACAGAGATTATATTCAGATTTATACAGATGGGTCGAAAGATCCTGAAACTGGAAGGACTGGTTCAGCAATTTTTATAGTTAATCAAGGAGGTGAGGAAAGCAAACGAACCACGAATGTGTATACAGTTGAGTTATATGCTATCATGATGGCATTACAATGGATTAGAAAGGAGGACAAAATAAGTAAAGTTTTAATTGGAAATGATTCATTGTCAGCACTGTACAGCCTCAGGACAGGTATGTCCAATAGCGGTCAGGACCTGTTATATGCAATATTGGCAACATATACAAGAGTAAAGGAAAAATATAGATTCAACTGATCTGGACCCCAGCTCACATAGGCATTCTGGGCAATGAGAGAGTGGATAAATTAGCTAAACAAGCAATTAAAAAAGAGGATATTGAAGTAAATATAAAGATGTCAAAATCTGAAGGGAAAAGTATAGTTTGGAAAGAATCCGCGAGAGAATGGCAATGTCAGTGGGACAGGGAAGCTAAAGGAAGACATCTGTATGCCATTCAAAAATAAAGTTGGTACTGGGGAGGGGCTAGGAGAGAAGAAATATTGATGACAAGATTAAGAATATTACACAGTAATTTAAATAGTACATTACACATTATAGGGAAGCATCCTACAGGTTTTTGTGAGTATTGTCAGACAGTAGAAACCATAGAACATGTACTTTTAAGTTGCAGAAGATATGAAGAACAGAGGAGAAACATGATGGAAGAATTAAGAAGAGATGGGTTGGCAGGGGCAGGTATAAAAGATATTCTGCAAAGTGGTGTGATTAGACAAGGCAGGAAAATATATGTAATTTCTTAATTAGTATGGGTTTGATGAGGAGAAAAGGATCGCGGAAAACAAGCTGGAGGAAATAAACTGGAGTAACATCGCAGGAGAATAATGCAGAAGATGTCGGTAATGCAACGCTCTTGGATGCAAGCAACCGTTAAACCTCAAAGAAGAAGAAGAAATAGAAAAAGAAGTTACCTTCATAACACACTTTCACAGTTTAAAATGACTTTCAATTCAGTCATGCATTGTGAAGTATGTGCTCTGTGTCATTTTGTACCAGGTGATACCAGGCCTTTTGATTACTTTTTATCTCGCTGTTTTTTTTTTTTGTTTGTTTGTTTGTTTGTTTTAACTAGTTCTGGTTTTCTCGTTTTGTGATTCTGCTTAGTCCAGTTCAGGGTGTTTGCCTGACCCTTGTCTGTTTTTTTTTTTTGTTTGTTTGTTTTTTTTGACATAGTTTTGGGTTATGTCTCTGTCTTGTTTGCTATGTTAAATAAAACCATTGAGTACCTGCACTTGCGTCCTCAACTGATTCCTGACGGAATACTTCGTTGTTTCATGGATGCAGCAGGAAGCACCGAGTGGCCTAAAGTGCTAGGTTCTTAGGAGAGCAGCAGATCAACATGCTAACCGAACAGCTAGCACAGCTCTGAGCCACCACTCCAGCTATGTCAGTTCCACCACCAGCTGCCTCTCCATCTGCATCCTCACTCATCACTCATCCTGAGAATTACGTCGGCGACCCGGCCGGCTGCAAGAGTTTCATGCTGCAGTGCACGCTTTACTTTGCTGGTCAAGAGGGGGTCCTGGACAGCACCAAAGTTGCCCAATTCGTCAGTCTGTTGACAGATAAAACGCTAGAATGGTCAATGACCCTCTGTAAAAAAAAAAAAAAAAAAAGGAGGAGAACACACCATCTCCTACAGATGTGGCCTTTAAGAACGCGCGTTGTTTCACGCGGCACCCTGCAGGCACCCTTCTTGCAATTTAAATTCATTTGTTGTGCTTCACACAACATCCACCAGGTGGCGCATGGAACAACATACTGCAGCTCAACATACAATACATTGAAAGAAATGGAATGAGTGGTTGGTTAGATTTAAGAAAAAATGTTAGGTTTCTCATCAAAACGTGATTTCATTGGTTATACTAAACTCAATTTAAGCCAGTTTCTAATTACAAGACTAAATTAGTACAGATAGTAAACAGTATGGGTACTATAACTATAGTATTTAAATTAAGATAGCAAACCTACGTGTGGTACAACAGCGCAGCGGTAATGTGGTTGTTTTAGAATACTTGCGACGTGGGTTCGACCTTCAGTCCAGGTGAGTGTGTGGAGTCGAAGAGGGTATTGTTTCCCTTTAGTGTAGAAAGTTGATTTGTGTGTGCACGTATGAACATGAATGTCCCTCCTCAAAGTAGCGTTGAATGTATTTTCTTCCTTTTCTCCTTTCTTGCCAATGGAACCCTTTGTTCTTTTCTTAGATTTAAAGTATCACTATTGTAAAAACTGGTTTAAAGTATATACAGAAGTCCACAGGCCAGATCAGACTGCTCTTGGCCACTTCAACTTGGCAATGATTAGTCTTGAATTGATCCTTAAATATGTCTAGGCTTATAGATTATTACATTATATATTTAACATAGAATTAACATCATTCTCTGAAAGTGTCTGATAATGTGTTAACTACACGTTTAATGTCGTGATTTTGAGAAAACCTAAAATATCCATGATAAAATCTGAATAAACAATAGTCTAATAATGGAAGCAAATATTTAATAATACGGACATTGGAAAATCCATTTACACCTGACTGCATGAGTGTAATGCAGCGGATCATTATTTTATGTGCTTTGTAAACGCACACTTCATTGTGCTGTCTGCAGGTGTTCATTAGATAACGTGCACATAAATATTACTCAATTCGGTGCGCTGATATTACTCAGTTAACAGTTGTGAGATATAAAGTCGCAATTGCAGAGTTGCCAACTCTCATGCATTTACTAAGTCTCACGTCAAACCACAGGACAATACAGCGAGTGCTTGTGCTGTTTAATGCGCTTAAGAGATGCTGTACTCCAACGCATAACTTACATTTTACTCTTATTTTATGTAATCTGTAAATATATTGAATTAAAAGTCATGCATGTATTTCCATTTCGAGGAACAGTTTGTCATAACAGCAACCGAGTCGTTGTTAACCTTTAAAGATGCACGTGCATGCGTGTCAACCACACGGAACGCAAGACAGAAATGAGCGCAATAAGTTGGACTAAAATATGATCTAATAATCTGATCTACTGATCTACCAAGTGGGGGTAGGGTAGTAGCTCTGTATGCTTCTTTAACATTTGCATACAAAAGGTCCAGTGTTCTGTTTTCCCGTGTAGTACAGTCAACAAATTGGTGGAAAGTTGGGAGAGTGGAATCCAGACTTACATGGTTAAAGTCTCCAGTAATTACCACAAAACCTTCAGGGTGTTTAGACTGTAACTTCGCAACACTGGCGTGTATAACGTCACATGCTGCTTCCTTGTCAGCTGACGGTGGTTTTGGTGATTTTTGTTTTACCTTCCTGGTTGTTGTATTTTAGTACATTACACCACATTAAGTGTTTAGATTGACCTGGTAGATAGACTTAGCCTACACTATCTACAACCCATTCTCACTTATTGTTCACAATTCCTATGACACGTTGACATCTGTATGGATAAATGCAGTCCATCCACAAGATCAGCAAACTGCATTCCCAAGAGATCAGGATGATGAGGTCTGCTGGAAGTTCCACTCGAGAAATACACCAGCACCTGTTGAGCACCATCAGAAGTCATTAAAAAGAACACACATCACACATCCTCACAAAATAAATAAGTTACCCACTTCATACAGTATGATGCTACCACAAATGTAAATATGTTGCAACGATGTCATGTGTTGGTTGTGCCTAAAGTGTCAAATATTTATATAGACAGACTTGAAGGAGACGTTTCAATTAAGTCTGACATAATTGCTGCCATAAATAAATTCTGGTTCGAGGAACTTACAGTAACGGCATGCAACAAGTTGATAAATAGACTGTTTAAAGTTCTTCCAGTCATGGTTGAGCAGGGTGGACACACTGGAATGTAGCATACATCGGCTAAAGTGTAATGCCATAAAATGAAAATACTGTACATTTCTGACAACTTTCCAATAAATATAAACTTTTTCATTGGTATAACCATTTTTCTGTATTTTTGTATTATTAAATTAAACTGGAACATAATAAAACTGAGTGCTATGGTAATGAGTGTATCTATACTTATTAACAATTGAACACGCATGCCAAACATAGGTCATAAAAATACTATGACACACGCACTATATGGGGAATAACAAATTATTGAGTGATTTCAGATACAACATGACACGTCTGAACAGTTGCTCTTCGAGCTCTGTTGCAAAGATGGACACAATGACTTTGAATTCATGTAAGTAATAATAAATACATAGGGTCACAGTTGTGAGATGTAGCCTAAACTCACAATAGCGAGAATTAGGGGCGAGTGAAACCGGCAAAACCAGTTGGTCGGAAATTCCACCTCACACCCTGTGGATAAAAACGTGGGGGTGGTTCACTCACCTTTTCTACTTATCACACCATACTGTAGGATGCATTGTGCTGTTTCTTGTTTAGATAGGATTTATGTAATTAATGAGAAATCTGAATGACCAAAATATTAACATAGCAATAAAAGATATGCAGCCTACAATTAACGAATAATTGTTAATATATTATAAATTAAAATACTATTAACAATAATTAATTAAATGCAGTTAATTCTTATTTTTATGTTTCAGTTTACATAGGATATGTTACAGTACATTTGTTATTATCCAACATCCAAACATTACCAATAAGTAGGCCGCTGTACTGAGGTGGGAAAAAAAACAGGCTTGGCCATAAAGCAACGTATGAAAATTTTAACTTAATACTTTAAGCTTTCCTTTTAGATTACTGGCTCAACCTCTGTCTTAGTAGGTTTTTTAATATGTTAAGAAAAATCTTAACATAAAAATATTATTTTTCTCCTTGAATTACGGCATCATTTTTTTGGTGGTAAACTGCAAAATACAAGCAACGTGTCTTTTTTTTTTAACCTCCCAGGTCATTGTCTTTTGTAGCTATGTTACGCCATGTTAGGCCTTTAGATTGAACTGCAGTGTTAATCTCATTGAAACTAAATGACGAAAATGTTCATCAACAAAGAGTTTTGTTCCCTCAATGATAAGACTAGACAAAAATGTGCATCATGACTATAATTATACATTTTTAATTTAAACATACTGCTGATGAAAATATGTCAAAAACAACAATTAACAATTAACAACACACTAACAATGTTTCTTGAAGAAAAATCTAGAAAGAATGTTTCAAATAATGTACTCATAAAGAATAAAGAAGTAACATAGCAGGAATTACCTGCCTGAGCTACGTGTGCTGAATGAAAGAAAACAAGCTGAATGAATGAAGTGGTAGCTCTGTGGTTAAGACTCTGGACTTCTGTGCAGAAGGTTGAGAGTTTAAATCCCAGCACCACCAAGCTGCCACTGCTGGGCCCTTGAACAAGGCCCTTAACCCTCAACTGCTCAGTTGAATAAATGAGATAATTGTAAGTCGCTCTGGATAAGAGTGTCTGCCAAATGCCAAAAATGTAAACCAGTAAACTAAAGCACTTTACTAGCAGGTTAATTGACTCACCCAAACACATCCTGTAAGAGATTAATCAGATTCATACACAATATTACAAACTGCATCTGCACAAAATGGCACAAATGCACAACTATACATGATAGTCAGAATGTGTAAATCACATTGAGAATATACTCTTTCTGTAACAACGCGTTTGGTAAATGTTGACGTTTAAATTAATACTTAAAATACTTAAATATTTGGTTTAATTTTGCACTTTCTTGTCAAGTAAAATGCTATTTTCGACTAAAATTAGATTCCATTTTAATTAGAGTAAAATTGACAAAAATTTATGAATATGGCATGACGAATTGTTGACGAAATTTAAACAATATTTTTTTATCCAAAGATAAAAATTATGACTAAAACTGTCTAACGCAATAAAGTGAAGCTAAATAAAACCGAGTGCTACAGTATTGCATGTACAGTACTGTATTTATGCATCAGTGATCAAACTTCAAATGTAAATTAAATTAATGTAAATCAAATTCACATGCCAAATGTAAAAATACTATTAATAACTGAATTATTAATGTTTTATCAGCATGTGCGCAGTACAGTATATTGTACAATAAACCTGAATTACACTGAAAAAAAATGGAATGTGTGGTTGGTTAGATTTAAGAAAAAAAATACTACGTATGGTTTACATATGGATGTACGAAAACAAATTATGTTAATGTAACTCAATTCAACCACATGGAACCGATATACACATTTGAATTAAGTAAATTCAGTGAGATTTTTCAGCATGTGCACTTTAAACCATTTTTTTCAATAGAGAAACTTTAAATCTAAGAAAAGGACAAAAGTTTCCATTGGCAAGACAGGAGAAAATGGAATTCATTCAACATTACACGTCTACACACAAATCGACTTTCTACACTGAAAAAAAAGCTCACTGAATCCACATGCTCACCTGATCTGAGGAATACACTCAGGTCGCAGGTATTCTACAACAACTACATTAGTGCTCCACTATTCTACCACACACAGTTTAACCATCATAATTTAAATACTATAGTATCTGTACTATGTGAACTGATCATGCTCACTTTACATAATTCAGTCTTGTCATTAGAAACATGTTTAAATTAGGTTTAGCATAAGCAATGAAATCATGTTTTGATGAGAAACGTAATATTTTTATGTAAACCATATGTAATATTTTTTGTTAAAGCTAACCGACCACACTTTCCATTTTTTTCAGTGATATAGGCTGGATGACGTTTAATGTGCTCTGCTGCTTGTTGCAAAATTGTTCTGAGAGAGGTTCACAGATCCGCTGGCCAAGCACCGGCAGATCATGAGCTTTAGTACAAGAAACAGCACCGTTTGGTTGGAAAAAGAGTATATGCTCTATACAGTATATGTCCTGGCAGAACTTCTGTATCTACTAGCAAGCCGTGTTTGTTCAAATGAAACATGACTGCCCCTACTGGTCTTGTCTTACCTGTGCCCACAGCATGTGTGTGATACTGTCCTGTGCAATACCACATGAAATTGCAGGATCCCTTTTCCTTTGACGCACATTCTCAATGGCAACATCTGTATGTCTGTATCTTACAGCTTTTCCAGCAAGTGTTTGACCATTCGCCTGAGGGAAAGAGACTAAATTCATTGCTATCACACAAGATAACCAGAGTGCTGCCAAGTATGCTCTCTGTTTCTGCACATAGTGACTGGAACGAGCCAGCTCTCAGAGTCGTCTATAAGTCAGGGGTCAACAAAGACCTGCTCATTGAATTAGCATGTCGCAATGACCAGATAATCTTTGACTCCAGGCCACAGAACCCATGCAACTTGGCCAGCTGAAGTTTGAAGATGGTGTCGCAGAGAGGCTATGGTTTTACTATGGCAACCCCAACACCAGATTGCGCAATGTTCCTCTTGACCCTCCAACAAGGTGCCACAGCCCCTTACTGAGCGAGCAACCTCCAAGTCTCGCTCCACCATGGTGAGTCCTGTCGGTTTCTTCTCTCACCACTATTTCGTAATTCCAGTTCAGATAGCACACTCAGGAAATCTCTATTCTGTCTTAGTGCTCTGGTGCGGCAGGGAATTTCATCGATAGCACCCTTGCCAAGAAAATTCAGCTGCCCTTGTTACCTTACAACTTCCTTTAAAATTCCAGACCCTAGATGGAGGAACCACTGGAGGAGGGGTCAGCAACCCAAGGCAATGAACACATTGCCCTCCATGTCAGCGTGTTCCACCAGGAACGCATCTCTCTCCTGTTCACCATTACAACTAGGTTTCCAGTGATACTGGGGTTCCCATGGATGCAGGTCCATGACCCCCACATCTCATGGAAGGAACACAAAATCATGCACTCTTCCACACATCGTCATGCAAATTGTCTCTGTACAACCGTAGTCCAGGTGGCCTGCACCTTCATTGAAAGCCCAGAAATTACAGTCCAAGTGAATATCCATCCAGAGTACCAGGAGTACAATGGGGTATTTAGCAAGGCCAGTGGTCTCCCTCCTCATCACCCCATGACTGTGGGATTGATTTGCTTGCTGGAACTATGCCCCCTCGCAACTGTATTTATCCCCTATCTGCCAAAGAGAAACAGGCTATGGGGGAATACATCAACAAAGCCCTCAAACAGGGGTACATTTGCCCCTCTACCTCACCAGCTGCTGCTGGATTCACTTGGGTTCATCACCTCCCCCATGGCTCACTGGTAGAGCATCTGACTCTCATGCCACAGACATGGACCCAGCAAGCCCAGCACTCAAGAGCTCTTTACCACCATAGCTCAGCATGAGTCATTACTCAGGTTAGACACTTGCATTAGACCCTGATGACTAAACACTCACAAATGTTGTCTGATGTCCTGCCTTCCCTCCAGGAAATGTCCAGATGTTACCCCCAGTTTCAGCATCTTGGGAGACCCCAATCCCTGTCCTGGATTCCTCTCCCAGTGTTCCCTCACATTCGAGCTGGAGCCATCATCTTTCCCTTCAGACAGAGCCAAAATTGTATACATCATCACCCTCCTCTCAGGAAGAGCCCTCTCCTAGACTACAGCTGTCTGAGAAACTCAGAGTTCCTTCTGTTCCAGATACTATGCCTTTGCAGAAGAGTTCAAGCAGGTCTTCAAGCACCCCTTCAGTGGTCACGGGGCATCTAAGTGACTGCTAACCCTCCAGGAAGGCAGCTGCAGTATGGCAGAGTATGCCATCCAGTTTTGCGGCAGGGCATGGCTAGAAGGATGAGTCTCTCATGGTGTTGTGGAGGCATGGTTGAGCATCAGCTGTGGACAGAGAAGAGGTGGGTTGAGCCAGCAGGTAATACTTACCTGTGTTTTATTAGCTTTGTGCTCTCAGTTGACTCCTGTAACCCGTGAGCAAGAGAGAGGCAGAGTGCAAGACCGCTTGGGGGCTCCACTAAAATTCCAACTGTCTCCCGAGTCTTCCTCTACACCTTCTCACAACAGGGCTCTACAGTGGTGCCAAAAACTAGGATTGATGTAGACTCTAACACCACCATTGTAATCTCCCCGCTAGCCGAGCTCGTCAAAGCCCTCACCACCTTCCACCATCAAGTGCTCCTTGACCTGCATCGCAAGCTGTGTCCTCTGCTGATCTCCAGCTGTGTCTCCTGTCACTAGGCCACAGGTGACGCTCATGAAGATTCCCTCCATGGATGATCCGGAGGCTTTCTTGGAGCCCTTCAAGCATGCAGCACCTGCATAGGGATGGCCAGGGGACTCCTCCCGTTGCTATGGGGGAAGCCCAGCTTGCCGCTCATCAGCTGCCACTCTGAACACAGCTGGAGTATTCCAGCATCAAGTGGGCGGTCCTGCAGCACATCGGCCAGACACCTGCGGAGCACTGCCGATGCTTCCGTCACTGCAGCTCCCTGAGATCAGCTGCCCCTTCACCTACTGGCAGCAGCTGAAGGACTCCTGTTGCCGGTGGTTGATGGCAGAGGATCGAGACACAGAACAGATCATTGAGCTGGTGGTACTGGAGCAGTTCATCACTCGACTCCTGACAGGAATGGCAGAGTGGATCCAGTGCCATGCAGCTGGCGGAGGATCACTTGGCAGTGGTTCCTGGTCCAGGCATCTCCCTTTTCTCTCTCTCTCTCTCTCTCCTACTACTCTTCTCCAGCTCCATGGAACTGAGGTGGGGGGCTCCAAAAACACCCCCCGGAACCAGTTTTCCTCCCCATAGTTCCTTCCCCCTGCTCTGATTACAGCTACAGGGACATTGTTTACATAAATTTTATTAGGCTTTAGGGTATAATTTGGCATGACAGCCAAAATTCTTAGCAATTTCTAAAGGGGTGCCATTGAGAGCATTGTCACCAGCAGCATTTTTTGGAAGCTGCTCTGCCCAGGACCTCAAGGCTCTTCAGTGTGTGGTTAGAACTGCTGACACCCTCAAAGGAGCAGCCTGTCCATCACTGGAGGACATGTACAACACCAGGGTCACCAGGAGAGCCCACAATATCATCACGGACAGAACCCACCCTCAATACAGCCTGTTTACAGTCATACCATCAGGTAGATGCTACAGGAGTGTAAAGTCGAGAACCACAAGGCTAAGGAACAGTTTTTATCCACAGGCTAATTGTCAATAAATCTCACCCACTGCTGCTCCCACCAGCACATAGAACATGCCTGTTGTACTGTACATGCTCATTTCCATTGTCTTTATTATTGCTCTACAGCCTATCTGGCTTACATTAGTACTATTAGTATGTATCATACTTGTAATATATATCACACTCCACCTTGCACTGCAATTTCCAACCAATTTATAACACATTCTGTACAGTACTGATGGTTATTGGCAGGAATGCAGAGTAAAAATTAAATTGTACAGTAACTGCCTGCTTACTGTGCATATGATTATAAACTCTTGAACTTAATGTCTATGTATAAAATAAAATAAATTAAAATTAAAATAAAACCACTTGCTTTTACAGTGGGATCCAAAATTTCTTGATGACTTGATATAGTAGACAATTTATAATGGACCACTTTATCAGAAACACCTGTACACCTGCATATGTATTCAGTTATCTACTCAGCCAATCATATGGCCGCAGCATAATGCAAAGAATCATGCAGATACAGGCCAAGAGCATCAGTTAATGTTCACATCAAATGAAGAAAAAGTGTGATCAATTTGATTGTGGCATGGTTGTTGATACAAGATGGATTGGTTTGAGTATTTCATAAAATGCTGGTCTCCTGGGAATTTCACACACAACAGTCTTTACACAGAATTGTGCAAAAAACAAAAACATTGCATGTGCAACAGTTCTGTGGGTGGAAAAACCTTGTTGATAGGAGAGGTCAGATGAGAATGGCCAGCTGCCAGGAAGGTGCCAGGAGGGATATAGTAACTCAAATAGTCACTCTTTGCAACCGTGGTGAGCAGAAAAGCATCTCAGCATGCACAAAAACATTGATCTTGAGGTGGATGGGCTACAACAGCAGAAGATCACATTGGGTTCCACTCCTGTCAGCCAAGAACAGGAATCTGAAGCTATTGTGGGTACAGACTCACCCAAACTGGTCAGTTGAAAATTAAGAACAAGAAATCACCTGGGCCCGTATTCACAAAGCTTCCTAAGCCTAAAAGTTGCTCCTAGTGACGAAATTCTAAGAAAATTCTTAGAATTATGACGTTTTCTTAGACTTTCCCCTTAAATTTAGGACTAAATCTTAGTAAAGATAAAAATGATTCACAAAACATCTTAGCCCTAAAAACAGCTCCTAAAGTAAAAATTGTTAAGAGTAGAGAGGAGGACTTTTAAGGGGCTTAAGCCATATATTCTGCTGTTGTAGCCCATCCACCTCAAGGTTTGATGTGTTGTGCATTCTGAGATTTTTTTTTAGCTTGCCATGATCATAAAGAGTGATTAGTTATGAGTTATTCTATCCTTCCAGCCAGCTCAAACTAGTCTGGGCAGACCCTCTTTTTTTTTGTTTGTTTGGTTTTTTTTTTGCACCTTTCTGCGTAAACTCTAGAGACTGTTGTGAAAATCCCAGGAGATCAGCAGTTTCTGAAATACTCAAACCAGCCCAACTGGCGCCAACATCCATGACATGGTTAAAGGCACAGGGATCACCTCATTCTGATGTTTGATGTGAACACTTACTGAAGCTCTTGACCTGTATCTGCATGACTTCAAGCACTGAGCTGCTGCCACATGATTGGCTGATTGGATAACTGCATAAATGTGCAGGTTAACAGGTGATTAACAGGTGGTAAAGTAGACGATGTGTGTATAATAGCAACTACTCAGCTACTTGTTGTGTCCTCAGTGCACCACTAGGGGGAGGAGAGAATTGGATGGAAATTGAGGTGAGTCATGTAACTACTCACTGCAGTTGTTTTGAGGTGACAAAGTTGAATTAAAGTTACAGGTTAAACTGCACTACTATGGTTGTTTTTCTACACTGAGTGAGCTAGGGGCTACAGGCAAATATGGGGCAATGGAAAAAGAAATGATGCAAAGACACAAAGATGAAATTCAACATTAGAGAGCAGTTGCTCTTAGAAGTGCCACTCGACTTTCAACAAATCTGTGATGGTATGCTACAGATCTATCAAATTGTGAGGGGATCTCCTGTACAGAGCCCTCATCAAGTCAAGCAGCTGTCTAACAGAGGCCTGCATGTTTCCTGCCAAAATAAATTGGTATTTGGAGCTATCCTTGACTCCATCTATCGTGACCAGTCCCTGGTGAAGAGAAGCAGCCCTATATTATGATGCTGATGCTCTCACCACCCTGCTTCACCATGGGTATGTTGTTCTCTGGGGATAAGCTGTCTGGTTTTTGGACCATCATATCTGATCACATTTTGCCACATGGTTTGTGGTGATTTAGGTGGGCTTGGATTTTTTTGTGAAAAAGAGTTTTAGTCTATCCACTCTACCACACAGCCCAGATACACTATATTACCAAAAGTATTCTGTCACCTGCCTTGACTCACATATGAACTTAAGTGCCATCCCATTCCTAACCCATAGGGTTCAATATGATGTCGGTCCACCTTTTGCAGCTATTACAGCTTCAACTCTTCTGGCAAGACTGTCCACAAGGTTGAGGAGTGTGTTTGTAGGAATTTTTGACCATTCTTCCAAAAGCGCATTGGTGAGGTCACACACTGATGTTGGTCGAGAAGGCCTGGCTCTCAGTCTCTGCTCTAATTCATCCCAAAGGTGTTCTATCGGGTTCAGGTCAGGACTCTGTGCAAGGCCAGTCAAGTTCATCCACACCAGACTCTGTCATCCATGTCTTTATGGACCTTGCTTTGTGCACTGGTGCACAGTCATGTTGGAAGAGGAAGGGGCCCGCTCCAAACTGTTCCCACAAGGTTGGGAGCATGGAATTGTCCAAAA